>JBCNJP010000013.1:14168824-14186948 GCA_039602395.1 Deinandra increscens subsp. villosa
CATGGCGTGGGCGTATGAGGCGTAATGTGGCGCTTTGATGGCGCACTTTACACTTCGCATCGCCGCTTGAGAGCCGCCTTATTGTTTTTAAGTTCAACCGAAAGTTGGTCTGGTTGAAGACCAGGCGGATAGGTTCAAGCGGACTGTGAGTTGAACCGGAAAAAGTCAGGTTCGAGCGGAACCCGTTCAAGCGGACCTGGGTGGTCCGGGCGGAACCGAGTTCAACCTGAACAGTAGTTCCGGTTGAAGTTCAAGCGGAAGTTAAACTCGAAGAATTTCTGGTTGAAGTTGAAACGGACCGGAAGATCAGTTCTTTCGAAAAACAGCTGTTACGCGGAGTCTTCTGGAATGACAGCTGGGTAAACGCGTTTTGAGCTAATTAAGGTAATTTCGTGTTAATTAGAAATCAATTTGCATTGAAGACGTTTAATGCAAAGTTTGACTACGAATTAACTTTTGAGTGCTCAACAAGAATTCCCACCACTATAATTACAGCCTCATTAGTTGAGGTAAAACACACCGAATTAACTCAGAAATCTCTCTTCTCTTCCTCATACCTTCTCTCAAACTCTTCTTCTTCATTCTCCATTTCTTCAAGCTTCTAGGTAACTTCAAACTTAGAGTTATCCTGGCCGTATAATACGGTTTAGGCGATTGTACCCTGAGAAACAAAACGGATCTTCAGTAGACCCGCAATTTGTTTTAAGGGACCCGGGTTTTGACCTGAAGCCTTCGCCAAGGTTCCTTTAAACCTTTCTTATTTTTCTTAAACAATATCAAAAGATTTTTCTCAAATCCTTTTTTCTTTGACTTTCAATTAGTATTTTATCATTCAAAACATTTTCTTGAACTCTCTGACTCTATTTTTCTTTCATTCAAATCAATGTTATTTCATTTCATTTGTATGTAATTTCATTTCATTGTAATTTTTATTCATTTCATTGTATTGCAACTCCTTTCTGTTCTTGTAACGTAATTCATTTCCCTGTAATTGTAATAGGAGTAGATCTTATTTCTTTCACTTGTATTGTAATAGATTAGGTTTATTTCTTTGTTGTAATTGTACTTAAATAAAAGTATCTATTTTAATTAAATTTACGAACGGTTTTCCTACAACACTTTGTAATTTCATCTGTGATTTAATAACATAATACTTAAATTCATGATATTGCCATCTGTGTTCCATGCAAAAAGAAATAAGAATGTTAAATCGTCTACCTTAAGGTCGATCTTTCGATACGCAGATAAGGCCTCGGATTTAACAAAATAAGAAAATAAAACAAGTTGAAATTGTATAATCCAACAACAATCAGGTCGTACTCCCGTTGTTGGAGCATATTCCTATGTTACGATGTGTCTCGTGTATTATATCTATGTAAAGAGCGTGTGTAAGAGTCTAAGAGGCAACGTACCAGTTGGTCCACCGTACCAAATGGTACGCCCGTATCAAATGGTACGGAGGATGCTACGCTCGACAGTTTCAGTTACCTATAAGTAGGTTGACTTGGTTAGCTTGTGAGAACTCTTGGTCATATCTCTACATTTTTGTGTGTTTATTTCTGTATGTATGCTCTCAAGCTTTATCGATACAAATCTCATTTGTATTTATGTTTGATCTCGTCTCTATCTCGATATCATTAGATTAGCAAATGATCCGGTCGCTCCACGCATTTACAAGTGGTATCAGAGCTATCTGGTTCCATTGATCGAATTCTGTGATTTTTGAGTTTTCTAGAGAGAGAAAGTGGGTATTGAGTCATTTTCATCAAATTTTCTCATATTCGAGTGTTTTCGATGTCAAAACTGATTTCAAAAAAGTTCCTAGAGTGTTTTCGAAGCATACTGCTGCAAATTACAGTCCAATACGTCCAAATTCACAAAAATCAATCGAGATTATGTTGGTATGTCGTTGGTATGCTGAACGAGTTTTCTGGTATGCTCGAAGAACATTTTGGTACGCATGTCTATCTTCATCAGCTCAGTGGTACGCTGATCAGTGGTACGGAAGGCAATCTTTAAGTCTGGTACGCGACGGTTACTGGGTGGTCCGGAGGCAGTTACCCCGTACCATTGTGGTCCACCGCTGGTACACTGATTGATTGGTATGCTGAGTGGTACGCTGAAGTTCATTGATATGCTGGTTCTTTTGGTCCGTGGATTGGTCCGCTGGCAGAAAAGTGACGTTCACTAAAACTGACGCAACTTGAGTTCTGTTTGGAGTTACGGAACCCAATACCAGCCAAAACGACCATCTCGGAAAGATCTACACTTTTACTCGCCTAACGGCCAGTAACCTTCGTTTGGGTACCCAAATTCCACTTTTAAGACGCTCGTTTTTGAGTTTGAAGTTTTGCATTTGGCATCATAATTTCAAAATGAGCGATTATCAAGCATTTTTCTACGATTCAAAACACGATGCAAGCTATCATTAACTATGATAATGAAATAGGAACAAGTTCGAAAGTTCCTAAGTTGCTCAAATTGGAAGATTATCACATTTGGGTAAAATGATTCGAAGCATACGTTGGTACGAATGATGTCGATCTTTGGTTGGCTTATTCTGATCAATATGAATATCCAACTGGTACTACTGGAAGGCCAATTTTGCAACGAAGTCTGGCTGCTGAACAAAAGAAAGCATATCAAGCTGAACAGAAAGCTTACGGAACATTATCCATGGCATTACCCAAAGATCTGGTTACATCAGTTTTCTGCTTATACTACATCGAAAGAATTGTGGGATGCAATACAGAAACGATGTGAGGTAATGATCAGTTTAGGAAAAGTAAGCAAAGGGTTCTAAAGAAAGAGTTCGACAATTTCAAGCACTATCCAAATGAAGATATTTCAAAGCTCATTACTAGGTTTTCACATTTGCTGAGTGAACTGACTTTAGTTGGCATAAAAAAGGAAGAAGCTGATTTGAAAGAGAAGTTACTAGAGGCATTACCTGAAAAATGGGAAAAATTATGTAATGATTATTACTCATGATAAAGAATATTCAGGATTTTCATTCAACAGTTTTATTGAGCAGATACAAGCAAGAGATATGGAGTTGAATGTGAACAAATCCATGCATGCACAAGTACAGAATCCAGCAGCATATCATGGTGAAAATGAATCGACTATGAATGCTAAAAAGTCAAACATTGTCAGTGAAGGTCCTACTACTACATTTCTTGCTGGAAAATCTGAGAATTATGGTTATTCTCTAGGTTGTAAGTTTATAATTCCAAATCAATCACCTCAGACTGTGTTTTCTGCTAAATCAGTTGATGAACATGCTGCATTAATATCTGCTTTAATAGCATCGTCGTATGGTTTTAAATTGGTAACATTGGTGATGTTAAGTTGTATAAAAATGATTTGAAACAGCATGATGAGGATCATCTAAATGAATTGGATATGGGTTGGCAAATTGCTATGTTAGCTGAAAGAGCTAGAAGATTTTTCCACAAGACTGGGAAAAAGGAACTTAATCCAACTGGCAAACTTGGTTCAAATAAATCCAAGGCTAAGTGTCTCAAATGTTTAATATTTGGACATTTTGCTCAAGAATGTAACAACAAGAAGGAAGCTGATACCTCTACTCCAACATCATTGGTTTCTCAAGCCGATAAATAATATAATTGGGGACAATCTTCTAATTCTCCTCCAGTTGCTTTAACTGCTATTGTTGCTGAAGAGAATAGACTATCATCCACTGAAGGTTATGATTGGGCTGCAGAGTTTCCTGGTGAATCTGCATTTATGGTTCATGTTGTTTCTAATAATGAAGAAGTAACTGATTCAAATTTTGAAACACGTTCGTATGAAACTATTGTGGAAGATGAAGCAGTTATACAAGAGCAAAAGGGAGAGTGTGTTAAGTGTCAAGCTTGTGGTGTTGCAAATGGGAAAATTGAATTATTGTTGAGGAGTAATGATCTCATAATTGAAGAACTAAAAGTTGTGAAAGCTGATTTGGAGTGTTCACAACAACGATCTGCTGAATTAGAAAAGGTTAATGCTGAGTTGATAAGGAAAAGAATGTATTGGCTGAGGCATATGAAAAAGAAAAGGCTGAAAATCTTGATGATGTACAAGATTTTGAAAATTTGTTTGCAAAAAGTTATCCTATTCAGAAAAAATTTGAGAAAGCAAATGCAATTGCAATTGAAGCAGCTGATAAAGTTATAAATCTGCAAGAAGAACTTTCAAAGCTTCGAGATGATAATGGTTTGTTTCGAGAAAAGAATGAAATTTTAACAAAAGATGTTGAGTATTTTTAGAAGAAATGGGAGAAGGTTACTGCAGATGTATTGGAAGTATGTGATCTAAAAAGGCAACAAAAATTTAAATACAATGATCTTTCAGATCAATTCATTGCTACTCAAAAAGAGTTCTTGGCCGCACAGGTGCAGATTTCAGAATTGAAAGTTGAGATTCTTGAGATACAAAAACATGTGAAGAACTGCAACTTGTCTCCTACATTTTTGAATTATATTTATATACAGGAGAAGAGTGAGGCTAGTGTGAAAGGCAAAGATTTACACAATGTTCCTGCACCAGTGGACATTTCAGACTCTTCATTTCAAAGATTGATCCAAATAATGAAATGTATGATTACTCAAAGTTTGTAACTCCTGTTCAAGCAAAGAAGAAGAAATCTAAGCCTGGAAAGAAACAGTTTGCGGCTGGCAATGCTCCAATATTTGATTTTGGATCATCATTTTTGGAGGATGAGAAGATTTTGTTAAAGTTGAAAAATATGTTACTTCATCTGAAACAGAAAAAAGCCAAATCATTGATTGTTGAGAATAAGCTAAAGGATATCAAAGCTAATTCACTCAAACAGCTAAAAATAAGAGTGTTTCTAGCTCTCACTCTGGGTCGTCTATGGTTCAAGGGTTCAAACATAAAGGACTTGGTTATGTGGTTAAGGACGAACCTGTGCAGCTTACACATCAGAAGAAGATGAAGGAGCCAAAACAGAAGAAAATGACTGTGTTAAAATCATAGAATGATCATTATTATTCTGGAGGATCTTCTTATGGTTCAGGTTATTTTCCAAGAAGTTTACCTCCCAGGTTTGATTCATCTGATGGTTTCTTTGATTCATTCGGTTCTAAAAATTCTTTTGGTTATCATGATGTGTTTAGTCAACAGGGAAGCAGAAAACCAAAGAATTTTTCTGATAAAAATCAAATTTTTGAATCAAATTTGGGTAGCAGTTCCCTTAATGTTTTTCACAGAAAGTGTTACGCATGTCGTAAACCCGGACATATTGTTGCTCAGTGTCCTACAAATGCGAGCACTCACTCCTATGTGAATAAAACTGCTAAATATGTGGATTTAAATGGTCAAATTTTTGATGAACCACAACCATTCATGTTCAGATCAACAAGTAAGCCGTCTTGGGCAAAGACGCAAGTTGATAACTTTGTGGATTCATTAAAACGTTTTCAATTGCCTATGATCTGGAAACCCCGAGTTGTTTCCAAGATTGTCAAAGACCATGTTGAAGACACCGGGTGACCCGAGAATGTTGACTCGGGCCGATCCCAAAACTGCTAATGTTTATCTGGTGTATGCAGGTTTCTTCAAAAAGACCTATCATGTGTGTGTTGCTGATAGTGAAGAACTTGCATAATTTAGTGTTTTAATGCTTTATCATCCTCAAATAGTCTTTCAAAATAAATTTCTGATAAAAATGTGTTTTTCAAAGCTGAAACTGAACCGTTTCAGTGTTTGGTCGATCAGTTTTCTTTCTTTTTCGTATTTTTTTACAAGTGGTAGTTGTACATATGTTTAGGGGGAGAAAATTGACAAATGCCAAAAATAGTATCTTGCACTTGTTAAAATGAAAAATCAAAAATAGAGTTTTTCATTTTAGGGGGAGAAAAAGGCAATGCAAAAGAAAAAAAATTAAAAAGATCACAAATTTGAGAAATTGATCATTGGGAAATGATGGTACATTGGCTGACGTTTCTAACTCGCGGATACAGTAAGTGAAAAAACAATAAGATCATTGTTCGATGTGCTAGGTAGGCTCGGAAAATCAGAAAGTATTCAAATGTGATATACAATTAGATCTGATGTTTGACCTAGTGGACAACATCTTGATGCGTATTTCAAGATATCAAGAAAAAGATATGTGAAAATAAAATGAGAAGTCACTGTGTATACATGTGTTCATTTTGCAAAGATTTAAACTTGTTTGATTTTCTTTATTTTCTCAAACGATCGGACTTTCTCTGCGTGTCCACAAGACCGACCTGATCGTTGTTTGTTTGAGGTTCTGATTTATTTTTCTTGTGTTTCGTATAACTCATCGGACTTTCTCTGCGTGTACGGGAGTACCAACCTGATTGTTGTTGGGTTATACAATTTCAACTTGTTTTTATTTTCTTATTTTGTTAAATCCGAGGCCTTATCTGCGTATCGAAAGTTCGACCTTAAGGTAGACGATTTAACGTTCTTATTTCTTTTGGCATAGAACACAGTTGACAATATCATGAATAAAAATAAATTGTCGTTGTGTGTTAAAATTACAAGTGAAATCATAAAATGTGATAAGCAAAGCATATCTTAATATATCTGATAGTGTGAGGTACACTGGTCAAAGCAAATCTAATCAATACCTTAACATATCCAGATGTTATGAGTATGATTCTGCCAGAGTTTAAAGCTGGACAAATTATATCTGTAATCGACATGACTTATGTGCTACAATAATTGAAATTGAAGTGTAGTTCAGCGCTTTGTGACCAATATGATCCCAAATAGTGATCTTTCTCAAACCAAAAATAGAGTGTAAATCAGTATTGCATTTATGTTTTCTTTTCGGAAAAATACAGAAAGATCTTAGGTGTGTTTTGATCTAAAGTTTCTATAAGCCAAAAAGATTTTATTTCTTATTTGTTTTCGATCGATCGACACTTAATGCAAAAACAAAATTTCAAAATCAATATCTTGGATTCTCAAAGAGAAGTTTTGCACCAAGATTAAAATTAATTTTTGATAAATCAAAAGGAAAAACCACACTTTTGTCTTCCAAAGTTGCAGGTTCTGTATGTCAAGACTCAAGCATGGTGAACGGGGAGTTTGATGTACTTTTCGCAAGTGGATCTTGAAGTTCAAAGATTGTTCAAGTCTTGATCCAGCCATGCAAGCTCTATTTCTAACAAGATTTCAAGTTGAAGATCAAATGCAGCAATGTTGAAGATTGAAGACTAGAGATTTAGTTAGAATAGATACACTACACGTTAAGGGGGAGTTTGTTAGAGCATATTCCTTAGATACACTACACGTTAAGGAGGAGTTTGGTAGAGCTTATTCATATGCTACGATGTGTCTCGTGTATTATGTCTATGTAAAGAGAGTGTGTAAGAGTCTAAGAGGCAACGTACCAGCTGGTCCACCGTACCAAATGGTACGCCCGTATCAAATGGTTCGGAGGATGGTACGCTCGACAATTTAAGTTACCTATAATCAGGTTGACTTGGTTAGCTTGTGAGAACTCTTGGTCATATATCTACATTTCTGTGTGTGTATTTCTGTGTGTATGCTCTCAAGCTTTATCAATAGAAATCTCATTTATATTTACGTTTGATCTCGTCTCTATCTCGATATCACAAGATTAGTAAACGATCTGGTGGCTCCACGCATTTACACCCGTACACGCAGAGAAAGTCCGATGAGTTATACGAAACACCAAAGAAAATAAAGCAGAACGTCAAACGAACAACAATCAGGTCAATCTTTCGATATGCAAAGAAAGTTCGATCGTTTGACAAAATAAAGAAATTCAAACAAGTTTAAATCTTTGCAAAATGAACACGTGTTTATATAGTGACTTCTCATTTTTCTTTTTCCACATATCTTTTTCTTGATATCTTGAGATACACATCAAGATGTTGTCCACTTGGTCAAGCATTAGTATTTCATATATATCACATCTGAATACGTTCTGATTTAATTTCTCATTTTTCTTTTTCCACATATCTTTTTCTTGATATCTTGAGACGCATCAAGATGTTGTCCACTTGGTCAAGCATTAATATTTAATGTATATCACATCCGAATACTTTCTGATTTAATGTTGAGCCTACCAAGCACAACAAACAATGATCTTATGACTTTTTCATCTATTTTATCCATGAGTCAGGACACATAAGCCAATGTATCATCATTTCCCAATTATGTAAGATACAAATTCTCATCCATCAATGTTTTTGTATTTTCTGTTTTTCAATGTTTTTTGTATTTTTCCATCTTCTCCCTCTTTAAAATGAAAACTCTATTTTTGGATTTTCATTTTAACAAAAATACAAAGTCACTATTTTTGGTTTTTCAATTTTCTCCCCCTAAACTACATACGGAATGTAAAAGAAACAAAATTGACCAATCGATACTGATACCTTTAAGTTTTTAGCTTTCAGAAAAACCTTTATTTTTTGTAAGATTAATCATTCAATTTAAGTTACGCGTGAAACTCCACTATCAGTAACTGCTTGAAGCTTTGAACTTCACAATCACCGAAGGTCTTCTTGAAGTACCTACACACTGGATTTAAATATTAGTATTCAAATGACCCGAATCACACAGCTTTTGGTCGACCAGTGTCTTCCTCAAAATCATTTACAGCCTTGCTGACCACTGTAGGTCGCCACTGCATTTTTTACCTTTTCATTTTTAACAAATTCATCACCAACACTAGAATCAAATTTGAAAAATTGCTTCGTTTTAGACTTTGTTTTGGATGGTGTTGACTCAGTAAAAATTCTGCCTGATTCTTCAATAAATGTGGCAGATTTGTTTGAAAATGCTCTTTTGGCAGTTGCAGGACAATCCTGTGCCATATGTCCCTTTCAGCGACATTGGTAGCACATACGATATGATCGTTTAGATTGTGGTTTATCCTGAACTGAATGACATCTATCAGCAAACTCAGAACTATCAGAAATTTTATCAAAATTTTGAAATCGGTTAGAATGCACCCATTTAGATGTAGGACTTCGAGGTGTGGAATTTTATCCAGATGATGAATAATCATTGACCTGTTGAGCAACCCTAAAAGAACTTTCAGACGAAGTCTTCTTCTGAATCTTACCTCCGAACCCTTTCTCCATTGTAGACATGTACACTTGAGCCAAATGATAGATTTGTTCGAGACTTGTGTCTTTTTTTTCCTTTGAAGTCTTTTTGGGCATATTCTTCTTGACATTCTTCTCAAACTTCTTACCCTCACTACCCAAACCTGAACACTTATAACCTGGTTTCTTGGACAAATCAATTTGAGAATTAGAAGGACCAGCTTTAGCAGCTTGATTGAATGAAGCTTTAATATCATTCAACTTGTTGGCTTCTACCAGCTTAGCAACAACTTTTTCTTCATTCAACTGCTTTTCATCTTTATCAACCTGTTTCCCAGTACATATAACTCCTTCTTCGGAAATAAACCCACCAGAGATAAACTGAGAAACAAAGTCATCAACCAAACTTTCCTCCTTTTCCGTGTGCTTGTTAGATTGAGACTTTGATTTCTTTTTCTCAGATTTCTTAGAAACAAATTTAGAATAATCACCAGACGCATCAGAAGATTTGACCTCTTGCCAGAGGATCAGTTTGAATCACTAGGGGTGGTAATTGATTGAATTCTTCTCCACCAAACACTCTTTTGAAATTTGCATCATAGCACAAATAACTTGTGAAAGAGTGCGAATTCTTCAAATTATTTAATTGACGATTCAAATCCAGAACTTGAACATTTAAATCTGATATATTCTTCTGAGCTTCACCCAAAGCCTTTTCTGAATCAATTAACTGTTCTGAAGCTCTGTTAGACAAAAACTTTTCTCTTTTCATCTTATCATGTCACTATATACTTCCTGTGTAACTTTGTCCACCTCCCCTTGATAAATCTCTACATTTTCTTGTCAACAATTTGTTTTCTTTTGTCAAACTGGTAACTTTATCTTGTAATTTGGACTGGACGACTTGATATTCATTATTCAAAATCAGTTATTTCATCATACGCTTTCTGAAGTTCAACAATAGATAACTGAAGTGATTCCAATCTTGCCTTTGATTTCTTATACAATGCATCAAAATATCCAATAGCATCCTTCGCTTCGTACTCCCACTTTTCAACACTTTTAACCAACTCTGCATTTTCATTTTGTAATTTCAAAATTTGTGCTTTATTGGCACTAACCAGCTCATCCAATCTTGTCTTTAGCTCTACACACTCTCCCATCAACACACTCTTTTCTTGTTCCAACATTTCATTAGCTTTGAAAATCTCATCAGAAACATCACACTTCTTTTTGTAACTATCCATCTCTTCTTCTTTCTTCCTCTTTCCAACAATCAATCTTTTTTTTTCTTGAATCAAATATCGAATCTTGATATCCTTTAGAGCACAAAATTCACAAGTTGATTCATAACCACTTGCTTCAGAATCAGAATCACTTGATTCAACTTGCACAGTGGCGATAAACGCAGATTCATCGTTACTAAGAAAAGTAGATTCAACCGGAAAATCTTTAGACCAATCATATCCGTCATCGGCCACTAGAGCTTTTGCATTTTTATCATGAGCATGATTATCCGAAGTACTCTTTTCAGATGATGATTGATTGCACTCACGAGCAAAATGTCCTAACTTTGAACATTTGAAACATTTAACCTTCGACTTATTCAAACCAAGGTTTTCTCCTTGACAAGTAGATTTTTTTGCCATGTTTCTTCATAAACCTTCTTCCTCGTTCAATTATCATAGCAAACTGCCAATCCTAAATCTAGTTTATGCAACTGATCATCATCCAGGTCACTTAAGTCATTTGGATGCAGACCAACTTCACCAACTCGGCTAAGTACAGAACCAGAAGAAGATGATAAGAAAGCGGATATCAATGCAGCTAAATCTTCAGTTGCATGAGCAGAAGTTGAATTATTTGTTGATCTACTAGAAGTAGAGAAACTGCAACCTGGAGAGTAACCATAATATTCAGATTTTCCAGCATGAAAAGCTGTTAGTGGTGGATTAATGCTTGAACTGGAATGTGACTTTGCTTTAGCATGCATGGTAGCAGAATTTTCTCCAAAATATACTTCAGGATTCTGAACAAATGGAGTTGCTGACTTTTTCACAAGAAGTTCCATTTTACGAGCTTGTAATTTGCTTATCAATTGGTTGAATGTCCAACTTGAGTAGCTTGGATCATTAGTCAACATCATAACAAAATTTTCCCACTTTTCGGGTAGAGCTTCCAAAAACTTCTCCTTCAATTCATCATTTTCTTTCTTGACACCTACAACGTCAAGTTCATTGATCAAATGTGAAAGCCTTGCAATCAAATTCGTGATTTTCTCATTCTTGCAAAGCCCAAAATTATCAAACTCCTTCTTCAAAACTTTCTTTCGAGTGTTTTTATACTAATCATTACTCTCGCATCTCTCTTTAATAGCATCCCATAATTGTTTAGAGGTTGGAAAATTTTTAAACAGATGCATCAAATCTTTAGGTAATGTCATCGTAAGAAAACTATAAATTTTCTTCTCTCTTGCAAACTCCTTCTTTTCGTCAGGCTCAAAATCACTTATCGACTTTGGCAAAGCATTTGCTATCAATGGATACTCAAATTGTTTTTCAATCGGAATCCAACAATCAACATCTTGTGAATATATGTAAGATTCAAATCGTTTCTTCCAATTATGATAATCTTCCAATCGAAGCAACTTAGGAACCTTCTGATTCGTTCCTATCTCGTTATCATAATTCAACTTGGCATGCATCGAGGTTTGAACAGTTGAAAATGCTTGAAAATCGCTCATTTTGAAATTAAAAGTCGAACGTTAATACTTTAAACTCAAAAACGAAGGTCTTCCAAGAGGATTTTGGGGGTCAACCCGGAGGGTACTAGACATTAGGCCAGTAAAAGTATAGATCTTGTCGAGACGAACATTTTGGCTGGTATTGAGTTCCGTAACTCTTAACGGAACTCAAGTTATGTCAGTTTTAGTGAAGACCACTTTTCTGCCAGCGGACCAAATCACTCTCAGCGTACCAAAAATTTGACCGGCGTACCAAATCTCTGACCGGACCACCAACGTACCACTGACTTAGCGTACCAAAGCCCAGACCAGAAATATCAGTGTACCAAAACAAGCGGCGTACCAATTTGGTACGGCGTAACTGCCTGCGTACCAGTGAGTAACCGTCGCGTACCAACTTTGAAGATTGCCTAGCGTACCAAGATTCAGTGTACCAACAAAATTATGAATATTGCCTTGCGTACCATTGGATCATCTGGCGTATCATCGCATTCATATGGCATACCAACAATGTACCAAGCTGAAATTGACTGATTTTTCAAATTTTTTTGACTTTTGGGACTGGAATTTGGAACAGTGATGTGCGAAAACACTCTAGGAACGTTCAGAAATCAGTTTTAGCACCAGAAACACTTGGAATTGAGAAGAATTGATGAAAAATGACTCAAACCCAAACTTTCTCTCACTAGGATTTCGAAAATGACCAAAAACACAGCAGTAGAGCAACCTGGATTGCTTTGATACCACTTGTAAGTGCTTGGAAAGGATCTTACTACTGCATGATTCGGTCACAATAATTCTAACGAGGTAAATAAAGCTTTGCTTTATTGATTCACTAAGATGATTACCCAAAGTCTCTATGAGAGAGAGAGTTACACACAGTTAAGAGTATAGAATGACAGAACTTATTAACTCTCTCTAACACGAACTATTTATACTTACCACTTAGTTCAGCATACCAACCAGCGTACCATTGGTACGTGGCTCCGTACCAACTGGTATGGACCTTGGTACGTGGACCCTAAGACTCACTCAAACAGCTCTGATCTAGATACAATACACGAGACACAAGGTAGCATAGGAATATGCTCTAACAAAAAGAAATGGATTGAAATGTTTAAGAATGGACAAAATGACCAAAATGCATTTTCTGTCAAGTATGAATACGAACGTATTCATGTGTCACACCCCATAAAATCTGTTTTGGGTGCGAACGAGATGCATCAAGTCAAGATTACATAAAACGACCCATAGATGGTTAAACAACTAGAGCCGTTTTAGGAGTCAAAAAGAGTTTCATTTCAAAATACAGCGGAACATAATGAGAGTTAAGTAGTTAACATTGTTTATAAAACATTGTTCAAAAGATTTAAAAACATGACACCGTCATGTGTTATGCTATGAAATCTCCAAAAGGCTGAGTTGATCATGACCTCTGATTATTATTGTAAGTCCGAATGATATGCATACAGTTCCACACAAGCAAGCAGCAGATCAGGCACCTGAGGATTCACATACTAAAAAATCTCATCATAAAGTTGCTGAGTTCATAGGTTTAAATAACATCTAGAACTGTGATTGAAAACAAAGTTTGGCATAAGATTATCAACAGATTGACATTTGTTAAGATACTGAATTATTGTTATCATGAACCTTGAACTCCAAAACTAACTGATTACCCGCTCATGGTATTTTTTCCAACAACATCGGATGACAATATAACTGTATGTACCCATTGACTATAGAATGGGAGTCAATATTGGAGCTACCAATACCCGATAGATCTATTCACGACTCATCATTTCGTGTATAATTAATCGGATTCAATAAATAGTGGGATTTTATCATAATGGACGAAAATCTTATGTAATCAATAATGGTAACAGTTATCTATTTGTCAGGCATGATAATAGTTATATGAATTATTCCCCAAAAAGCATTTAAAACAGTTAAAAGATGGGCCGTGAGACTCACCTGAGCTCGGTGAATCCAAATTCAACAAATATAAGACAACTTAGGGTCTCGCAAATTGGGTTGGGATCTGAGTCACTCAAAATTTAATGGTCAAGTCTTGACGTCTTGGTAGCCTCAGAGTAAACGGTTGGCAGATATTATTTATATTTAAATAAATACACGGATTTGCACACGATTGGAAATAAATAAAATATATATTTTTATTCAGGAAAAATATATAATTACTTCCATTCGTTTATTAAAAGGATAATATTTATGTAAGTAAATATTATGATGGAATTATAGCTTTTTAAGAAAAGAATAATTTCCTAAAGCTTAGAAGTCCGAAATCGTACGTTTTTGCGGTATTATCCGGTTACGCGGTATTTACCAGCTTTTGTCAGAAATTACTTATGGTTATGAAAATAAATATATTTTAACAATAATATCTCAGTATATCAATCCAAATATTTTATCTTGCAAATACAACGGTTTTACCGGTAAAGTGTCGGTTTTATCGGTTGCGTCCCGGTAACTCGTTTTATGACATTTTTAGTTTCCAAAACTCACGGTAAACATTTGAAAACACATTTAAATCTCAAAACACTTTAAATATCACATTTAGTTCATAAAACATATCCAACTAGAAATAGGGTTTCCGAGCCCGTAAAGTGTCGGTTTTTATCCCGGTTTTTTTCCCATATTCAAGTCTTTTCATTAGGGATCTTTTTATAAGAGTTTGATGACCTAATATATATCGAAATTCAATGTTTGAAGCCCCAAAATTTCTGATCTAAATTTAACTTTTTTTGGAGACCAAAATTAGGGTTTTCCATGTGTTATTTTTGGTGTGTAAACGTCCTTAAACTTATTTTAAGCCAATGTACCTATACAAATGTTGTAGGAAACTAATTTTGTTAGTCATCAAGTGTTTAAAATATGTTACAAACCAAGTTTAGAATCATCAACCAATTATTACCAAGTATTTACATGATATAGCCATGGATTCTTTAGATCTACTCATAAAAACACATGTACTTCCATAAATCTACAAAATGAACTTGTTTTATGAAATAAATCACTAGTAACTTCATGTATCTACTAAACAAACAAGGTTACTTGAACTTTGAACAACAAAGTAAGCATATATAGTAAGTATTTTTGTGTAAAAACAACAAAAATCATCAAGACTTCCAATGAGGCGATCTAGAACCGAAAATGAACATGTTACATGTAATATATCAAGAAATAAACAAGATGAACAAGAAAGATCCTCACTAAAAGTTTCCAAATGGCCGAAAATTGTGAAGTCGATGCATGATCTTGCTCCTTAGTTTCTTGGATCACCTTCTTGATGGTTGATCTTCTTAGAAATGGAGTGTTCTTGGGCCAAAAACAAAGAGAGAGTAGTGAGAGAGAGGGGGTCGATCGGTTGGTAGAGGGAGACTGGTGGGAGGTGATTTTGTCTAGGGTTTGTGGAATTGAGGAGAAAGGGAGAATATGAGGTTAATATATGAAAGTTTAAGTGAGTTAGGGTGTGTTTAGGTGAGATAGGGAGCGGTTAGGGGGTTCGGTTTGGGTTGAGAGAGCCGAGAGATAGAGAGAGGGTGAGGAAAAGAATGTTGTGTGTTTGTGTTGGTGTTATTGTGAGCTGGAACCCGGAAAAAGAAAAGAGGGAAGGCTCGGGTTCGATCCTCGCGTTTGGCTGGACCAAAGAGAGAGAGAGAGATACGATTGAGAGAGGGGGAAAGGGGGTTGTGGTCTTGTGATGGTTAAAGTGAGGGAGGTAGAGTGTGGTGAGGGTGATTGAAAAGGAATGATGAGGGAATGGGTGTAAGTACTAGGTAAGGTGGTAAGGTGATTAGGAGGTTTATAAAAACAAGGTGGTGGTTTTCTTGGTGTTCAAAACCGACGAGAAGGGGAAGGGAACTGTGTCGGGCTCAAACTCGGGCTACGGGGTGAAAAGGTGAAAAGGGTGGCGATGGGTTGGGGTGCATGTCGTGAATGCTTGGGATCATCGGGTCGGGTTGGGTATAACCGGGTCGGATAGCGGAGGTAAATGAATACGAGCCTCGAATGTTTATTGGACACCAGTGATGATTTGGTTGATAAATGTTTTTATAAGAGTTAAACGTAAACAGGTTTTAATAAAACATAATTATTACGTTAATTAAATATTTAATGATAAATAGATTTTAAAATGGACATAATACGATAAATATTAAACGTTACACGTTATTTAAATATTAAGTGTCCAAGGGTGATGAGTTTGTATGCAATTGATATAATTACTACAAAGGTGACGAAAAATATAAAATTCTTTTATATTTCTTGTTATTAAAATTCCATCTTTAATATGCATGGAAACATTGTAAATAAGGGTCAATCGTCGAAAAATGATTCAAGGCTACGTCAAGACTACATGCATGATTGCATAAAATGGTATTTAAGTTACACAAAACCTAGATTAAATGAGCATATAAAAGTCAAACAAGTAGACAAATATAAAGGTTGACTTTGGAAACTTACGGGTTGTCACATTCTCCCCAGTTAAGAGAATTTCATCCCGAAATTCAGGCTGAGCCATCGGCATGAACTTCATTAGAGAAAAGGTGAGGGTACTTGGACCGGAATTGGTCTTCATGTTCCCATGTAAACTCGGGTCCTCGGCGGGAATTCCAATGAACTTTGACAATCGGAATTCGGATACACTTCAGCTTCTTGACTTCGCGATCTACGATTTTGATAGGCTCTTCCACAAAATGCAGCGTGTCATCGATTTGACGAGGGATTCATCAGATATAAACTTCGTCAAGTTGCTCACGTTGAATGTGTCTTGAAAATTGCTAAGCTCGGGCGAAAACTGCAATCTGTAAGCAACTGGCCCAATCTTCTCTTGGATATCAAAGGGACAAATGTAACGGAGGTTTAGCTTACCACGTTTGCCAAAACGGATTACGCCTTTCCAAGGGGATACCTTTAGTATAACCTTATCTCCAACCTTAAATGATAGAGGTTTGCGTCTTACGTTAGCATAGCTTTTCGGACGATCTTGGGCGACTTTCAGGCGGTTTTGGATTTGGGAGACTTTATTAGTCGTCTCGATGACTATCTCAGGGCCGGTTAGTTGGTTGTCTCCGACTTCGAACCAACATATGGGAGACTGACACTTTCTACCATAAAGTGCCTCGAACGGGGCAGCTTGGATGCTGGTATGATAACTGATGTGAGTTAACTTATACATATTTTTATGGCAAATATCCCTCACAAAATGGATCAAAACAGGGTAACTACTAATGAAATAACCAAATATTGTTTCCTTTTTAGTTTTTCTGTTTGATTCAGGGTAAAATCACAAAAGGAGCTAAAACAATGGAAAAAATGAAGACAAAATACAAAACTCGGTGATTTTTGGCTCAAGCACGGCCCGTGCTTAGCCAGGCACGACCCATGCCTCCTTTCCACTTTTCCCTGAAAGAGTTGACTTCTTTTCCTGAACAACACACGGCCCGTGTCCCTAATCCACATGGCCCGTGCCATTGTTGCTGTCACACGCGGCCCGTGCCACTGATGTCACACGGTCCATGTCTCTGCACCAGAATCTTCCAAAGTGATCGTCTACCAAGCACGGCCCGTGCCAGATGCCATCTCCTGCCTATAAAAGCTGCCCTCCTCCTCCATTTTCTTTTGCTCAATTCTTCACTTCTTCTACTTAATATAGATTAGTTAATTGTCGAGCCACTTGGCGTTTTTCTTAGTTCTTAATATTTCAAGTTTGTAAGAATATTAACTTAATAAGAATTTGTTTAAAGTTTGTATATGAACTACTCTTTTCTTTTAAGCAAATTATCAAAGTCATGCTTATGCTTGGCTAAATTCTTAAACTTACTTAGGGATAAACGAGCCTTTGGTTGGTAGGTAAAATGAATTTACGTATTTACCTCAAGGTAAATACAAATGACTTTATGAAAACTCTTTTAAATTGAAAGTGTATTTTCTAACCTTTTGAAACAAATGTACCTTGCGTATTATAGACCATTTGAGGAGTCGAAAGCTCGTCAGTCGGACTTGTGACACCCGACTGGGGGATGATGTATGATCCTAACGGTGACTCGCACCCCATGCAAAGTAATACGTTCGTGAGTTTTATGTCTATGTAAAAAAACACGACTTTCACGCTAACTACGGCCTGAAGGTACTGGTTGGGATTGGGGTTAGTAATATTTTGTCACTTCATGGAAGTCGGTGAGATACATGTTGTTGAACTTGGCTCTGGTTACGACCTCTCATATTTGCGCGAAAGCAGTGCATGAAGGAAACGGACCTTAGCCCCTTTATAAAGATAATTTTC
>JBCNJP010000013.1:14187448-14244891 GCA_039602395.1 Deinandra increscens subsp. villosa
CGCTGTATTTTGAAATGAAACTCTTTTTTACTCCTAAAACGGCTCTAGTTGTTTAACCATCTATGGGTCGTTATATGTAATCTTGACTTGATGCATCTCGTTCGCACCCAAAACAGATTTTATGGGGTGTGACACATGAATACGTTCGTATTCATTCTTGACAGAAAAAGCATTTTGGTCATTTTGTCCATTCTTAAACATTTCAATCCATTTCTTTTTGTTAGAGTATATTCCTATGCTACCTTGTGTCTCGTGTATTGTATCTAGATCAGAGTTGTTTGAGTGAGTCTTAGGGTCCACGTACCAAGGTCCATACCAGTTGGTACGGAGCCACGTACCAATGGTACGCTGGTTGGTATGCTGAACTAAGTGGTAAGTATAAATAATTCGTGTTAGAGAGAGTTAATAAGTTCTGTCATTCTATACTCTTAACTGTGTGTAACTCTCTCTCTATAGAGACTTTGGGTAATCATCTTAGTGAATCAATAAAGCAAAGCTTTATTTACCTCGTTAGAATTATTGTGACCGAATCATGCAGTAGTAAGATCCTTTCCAAGCACTTACAAGTGGTATCAAAGCAATCCAGGTTGCTCTACTGCTGTGTTTTTGGTCATTTTCGAAATCCTAGTGAGAGAAAGTTTGGGTTTGAGTCATTTTTCATCAATTCCAAGTGTTTCTGGTGCTAAAACTGATTTCTGAACGTTCCTAGAGTGTTTTCGCACATACTGTTCCAAATTCCAGTCCCAAAAGTCAAAAAAATTTGAAAAATCAGTCAATTTTAGCTTGGTACATTGTTGGTATGCCATATGAATGCGATGATACGCCAGATGATCCAATGGTACGCAAGGCAATATTCATAATTTTGTTGGTACACTGAATCTTGGTACGCTAGGCAATCTTCAAAGTTGGTACGCGACGGTTACTCACTGGTACGCAGGCAGTTACGCCGTACCAAATTGGTACGCCGCTTGTTTTGGTACACTGATATTTCTGGTCTGGGCTTTGGTACGCTAAGTCAGTGGTACGTTGGTGGTCCGATCAGAGATTTGGTACGCCGGTCAAATTTTTGGTATGCTGAGAGTGATTTGGTCCGCTGGCAGAAAAGTAGTCTTCACTAAAACTGACATAACTTGAGTTCCGTTAAGAGTTACGGAACTCAATACCAGCCAAAATGTTCGTCTCGACAAGATCTATACTTTTACTGGCCTAATGTCTAGTACCCTCCGGGTTGACCCCCAAAATCCTCTTGGAAGACCTTCGTTTTTGAGTTTAAAGTATTAACGTTCGACTTTTAATTTCAAAATGAGCGATTTTCAAGCATTTTCAACTGTTCAAACCTCGATGCATGCCAAGTTGAATTATGATAACGAGATAGGAACGAATCAGAAGGTTCCTAAGTTGCTTCGATTGGAAGATTATCATAATTGGAAGAAACGATTTGAATCTTACATATATTCACAAGATGTTGATTGTTGGATTCCGATTGAAAAACAATTTGAGTATCCATTGATAGCAAATGCTTTGCCAAAGTCGATAAGTGATTTTGAGCCTGACGAAAATAAGGAGTTTGCAAGAGAGAAGAAAATTTATAGTTTTCTTACGATGACATTACCTAAAGATTTGATGCATCTGTTTAAAAATTTTCCAACCTCTAAACAATTATGGGATGCTATTAAAGAGAGATGCGAGAGTAATGATTAGTATAAAAACACTCGAAAGAAAGTTTTGAAGAAGGAGTTTGATAATTTTGGGCTTTGCAAGAATGAGAAAATCACGAATTTGATTGCAAGGCTTTCACATTTGATCAATGAACTTGACGTTGTAGGTGTCAAGAAAGAAAATGATGAATTGAAGGAGAAGTTTTTGGAAGCTCTACCCGAAAAGTGGGAAAATTTTGTTATGATGTTGACTAATGATCCAAGCTACTGAAGTTGGACATTCAACCAATTGATAAGCAAATTACATGCTCGTAAAATGGAACTTCTTGTGAAAAAGTCAGCAACTCCATTTGTTCAGAATCCTGAAGTATATTTTGGAGAAAATTCTGCTACCATGCATGCTAAAGCAAAGTCACATTCCAGTTCAAGCATTAATCCACCACTACCAGCTTTTCATGCTGGAAAATCTGAATATTATGGTTACTCTCTAGGTTGCAGTTTCTCTACTTCTAGTAGATCAACAAATAATTCAACTTCTGCTCATGCAACTGAAGATTTAGCTGCATTGATATCCGCTTTCTTATCATCTTCTTCTGGTTCTGTACTTAGCCGAGTTGGTGAATTTGGTCTGCATCCAAATGACTTAAGTGACCTGGATGATGATCAGTTGCATAAACTAGATTTAGGATTGGTAGTTTGCTATGATAATTGAACGAGGAAGAAGGTTTATAAAGAAACATGGCAAAAAAATCTATTTGTCAAGGAGAAAACCTTGGTTTGAATAAGTCGAAGGTTAAATGTTTCAAATGTTCAAAGTTAGGGCATTTTGCTCGTGAGTGCAATCAATCATCATCTGAAAAGAGTACTTTGGATAATCATGCTCATGATAAAAATGCAAAAGCTCTAGTGGCCGATGACGGATATGATTGGTCTAAAGATTTTCCGGTTGAATCTACTTTTCTTAGTAACGATGAATCTGTGTTTATCGCCACTGTGCAAGTTGAATCAAGTGATTCTGATTCTGAAGCAAGTGGTTATGAATCAACTTGTGAATTTTGTGCTCTAAAGGATATCAAGATTCGATATTTGATTCAAGAAAAAAAAAGATTGATCGTTGGAAAGAGGAAGAAAGAAGAAGAGATGGATAGTTACAAAAAGAAGTGTGATGTTTCTGATGAGATTTTCAAAGCTAATGAAATGTTGAAACAAGAATAGAGTGTGTTGATGGGAGAGTGTGTAGAGCTAAAGACAAGATTAGATGAGCTGGTTAGTGCCAATAAAGCACAAATTTTGAAATTACAAAATGCAAATGAAGAGTTGGTTAAAAGTGTTGAAAAGTGGGAGTACGAAGCGAAGGATGCTATTGGATATTTTGATGCATTGTATAAGAAATCAAAGGCAAGATTGGAATCACTTCAGTTATCTAATGTTGAACTTCAGAAAGCTTATGATGAAATAAATGATTTGAATAATGAATATCAAGTCGTCCAGTCCAAATTACAAGATAAAGTACCAGTTTGACAAAAGAAAACAAATTGTTGACAAAAAAATGTAGAGATTTATCAAGGGGAGGTGGACAAAGTTACACAGGAAGTATATAGTGACATGATAAGATGAGAAGAGAAAAGTTTTTGTCTAAAAGAGCTTCAGAATAGTTAATTGATTCAGAAAAGGCTTTGGGTGAAGCTCGGAAGAAGATATCAGATTTAAATGTTCAAGTTCTGGATTTGAATCGTCAAATAAATAATTTGAAGAATTCGCACTCTTTCACAAGTTATTTGTGCAATGATGCAATTTTCAAAAGAGTGTTTGGCGGAGAAGAATTCAATCAACTAGCACCCCCAGTGATTCAAACTGATCCTCTGGCTAAGGTAAAATCTTCTGATGCATCTGGTGATTATTCTGAATTTGTTTCTAAGAAATCTGAGAAAAAGAATCAAAGTCTCAATCTAATAAGCATACGGAAAAGGAGGAAAGTTTGGTTGATAACTATGTTTCTCAGATTATCTCTGGTGGTTTTATTTCTGAAGAAGGAGTTATATGTACTGGGAAACAGGTTGATAAAGATGAAAAGCAGTTGAATGAAGAAAAAGTTGTTGCTAAGCTGGTAGAAGCTAACAAGTTGAAGGATATTAAAGCTTCATTTAATCAAGCTACTAAAGCTGGTCCTTCTAATTCTCAAACTGATTTGTCCAAGCAACCAGGTTATAAGTGTTCAGGTTTGGGTAGTGAGGGTAAGAAGTTTGAGAAGAATGTCAAGAAGAATATGCCCAAAAACACTCCAAAGGAAAAGAAAGACACAAGTCTCGAACAAATCTATCATTTGGCTCAAATGTTCATGTCTACAATGGAGAAAGGGTTCGGAGGTAAGATTCAGAAGAAGACTTCGTCTGAAAGTTCTTTTAGGGTTGCTCAACAGGTCAAGGATTATTCATCATCTGGATCAAATTCCACACCTCGAAGTCCTACATCTAAATGGGTGCATTCTAACCGATTTCAAAATTTTGATGAAATTTCTGATAGTTCTAAGTTTGCTGATAGATGTCATTCAGTTCAGGATAAACCACAATCTAAACGATCATATCGTATGTGCTACCAATGTCGCTGAAAGGGACATATGGTACAGGATTGTCCTACAACTGCCAAAAGAGCATTTTCAAACAAATATGCCACATTTATTGATAAATCAGGCAGAATTTTTACTGAGTCAACACCATCCAAAACAAAGTCTAAAACTAAGCAATTTTTCAAATTTGATTCTAGTGTTGGTGATGATTTTTGTTAAAAATGAAAAGGTAAAAAATGCAGTGGCAACCTAAGGTGGTCAGCAAGGGTGTAAATGATTTTGAGGAAGACACTGGTCGACCAGAAGCTATGTGATTCGGGTCATTTGAATACTAATCTTTAAATCCAGTGTGCAGGTACTTCAAGAAGACCTTTCGTTGATTGTGAAGTTCAAAGCTTCAAGCAGTTACTGATAGTGGAGTTTCATGCGTAACTTAAATTGAATGATTCATCTTACAAAAACTAAAAGTTTTTCTGAAAGCTAAAAACTGAAAGGTATCAGTATCGATTGGTCAATTTTCTTTCTTTACATTTCGTATGTAGTTTAGGGGGAGAAAATTGAAAAACCAAAAATAGTGTCTTTGTATTTTTGTTAAACTGAAAATCCAAAAATAGAGTTTTCATTTTAAAGAGGGAGAAAATGGAAAAATACAAAAACATTGAAAAACAGAAAATACAAAAACATTGAAAAACGAGAAATTGTATCTGACATAATTGGGAAATGATGGTACATTGGCTTATGTGTCCTACTCATGGATAAAATAGATTAAAAAGCCATAAGATCATTGTTTGATGTGCTTGGTAGGCTCGACATTTAATCAGAAAGTATTCAGATGTGATATACATTAAATATTAATGCTTGACCAAGTGGACAATATCTTGATGCGTATCTCAAGATATCAAGAAAAAGATATGTGGAAAAAGAAAAATGAGAAATTAAATCAGAACGTATTTAGATGTGATATATATTAGATACTAATGCTTGACCAAGTGGACAACATCTTGATGCGTATCTCAAGATATCAAGAAAAAGATATGTGGAAAAAGAAAAATGAGAAGTCACTATGTAAACACGTGTTCATTTTGCAAAGATTTAAACTTGTTTGATTTTCTTTATTTTGTCAAACGATCGGACTTTCTTTACATATCGAAAGATCGACCTGATTGTTGTTCGTTTGACGTTCTGCTTTATTTTCTTTGGTGTTTCGTATAACTCATCGGACTTTCTCTGCATGTACGGGTGTAAATGCATGGAGCCACCGGATCGTTTGCTAATCTAGTGATATCGAGATAGAGACGAGATCAAATATATGTCACACCCCCAAAAATCCCACGCGCAATAACGCGCCGCAGGGAGCGTGACAAACCAGGATCGTTGTCCATTAGTTACACCAAACGACCAATAATTAATAAAAGGTTGTATATTTTATTAATATATAAATACAGAGTTTTACAAATGCGGAAGCGTAATATGCTGAAAGTATTTATTGTGAAAACACCGCCACCCAAGGTGACGTGGCTTGTTCAAAGACAATAAAAGGGTTTCGAAGTCTCATGCATGCGTACTCGTGATACTCGAACATCTGCAACCTGAGAATAACATGCTAAAAAGTGTCAACACAAAGGTTGGTGAGTTCACAGGTTTATCATTTGAAAAACAGTTCAAGTTCAGTTTACGACCGATTGTTCCACAACAATCAAGTTGAGTTTATGATTGACTATTCAACAATAGTCAAGTTGAGTTTAAGATTGACTGTTCAATAACAGTGAAGTTGTAAGAGCATAATCACTAATATATATCAAATAGCTAGCTAGGCTATATACATGAAACTTCGCACGTTGATGGTCACCGAAGCTAACAGTAGTTTATAGTTTGCCTTGTTGTGTTTAGGACGAATATAACACCCGTTCGATATCCAATCGATGTCAGCGCGACTGACCCGAGTGGGGTTTGTCAGACCCAGTAGTACTACAATATATTTCCCGCTATCGTCATTAATACTAACGGTACCATAAGAAGGACTTTGTTGTATCAGTGTGCTACAAGTACTTTAAGTGATATATAAAAGTCTAATTATCTCAGTTGTATAAATCATGCATGTTAATCTCCCCCAACAGGATTAAAACAGTAAAATGGGGCCGTGAAACTCACCTTAGGTTGCTCAGCAAAGTTTCCAGATAAAACAGTTAATTCAAGTAGCAAGAACGAGTCTTGTGCAAGCAATCAATCACCTAACGAGCATAAATGTATAAGTGTGTGTTCTATAAACTATCAAGTCTAACGTAAACGATAAAAACGATTTATCGTGGAGTTCGGAACAAGTCGAGGATGGCACGTGTGCCAAATCCGAGTGATTATCGAAATAACGCGAGAAATACAATATTTATATCAATATTATATATTTTCTAAGTTCAAAGATTTCAAAAATAAATATATAATATATATATGTAAACCGTTCCAAAATGCTTAGTTGGTACGAAACGACTATATTTATTTAATTCTTAAAACAATCTAACGAGTCTAAAATAAACTATATATATATATATATAAATGTATGTTAGATTTGCAATGCTACGAGTACTTATTTTGAATTGATGAAGAAAACTATAATTTATCGCAAATCGTTAATCGAAATCAAGTATTTTATGTTTTAAACCAAAACGACATTTTTTATAAGTTTTCTAGACCATTTTAATAATTTACGGGCTTTTAAATATTCCAAGAAAATCGTCTTAATCAATTTTAGGTGGTCAAAGCCTTAGATTACAAAAATAAAATGAAACAGATTAATATGGAGGTCGCCCAGGTTCGAACCTGCGACCTCCCGCTCATGACACAAGACCCTGACCACTAGGGCAGATGTTTCGATTGGTTATAAGTCGATCAGAAATGTTTTTATGTGGTGATGGTGATCAGAACCAGATTCCATAAGGAGAGAATAGAAACAAAAAGAAACATATGGGCCAGGTTTCGAACCTGCGCCCCTTGCGTGTAACCCATCGCCCTAACCAGCCGGACCAACCTTGGAACTGGGTTTATAACAGAAAACGCAATATATGTAGATTACGGGTCGGGTGTCATCTTCTTCACCCGAACCCTAGACTCGCTGGAACTTTTTCCGGTCGCCGGAAAACCAAATAAAAACATGAAAGGAGTTCGAAAACATGCGACTAACCTAGAAAAGTGATTACCTTGAATCGGAGATGAGAAACTGAGGAGCCTTGATGCCGAAACGAACCGAAACACGAACCCGATCCCGAACTTGAACACGAAATCGGAATGAATTTTGTAGCTCCGCTGGTCGCTACTGTCTCTGCGACCACCGAGGGATGTCAGATATAGCCGATGGTGGTGTAGTGATGCTAGTTGGCCGGAAAAAAACTTCTCCGGTGGTGATGGTTCGCGTTGGGCAGAAGAGGAACGAGAGAAAGGGGAGAGTGTGATTGTGTCCAAATGATTAAGGAGGCTAGATGATTAACTAAATCAAGCAGTAACCGATTGTCTTAAATTTGATTTTAAGGGTTGTAGGTTACCGGAACAGAAACGTACGGTTACCCAATTTCATTCAATTTAACTTTGGGCAATTGCAGGAATGGTCCCTCAAGAACTATAAGATGTGACACAACGTTTGGAACAATTACAAGGGTAACCCTCAATGTTTGGGTTACTAGAAAAGGAGTTTGGGAGTTAGCAAAGTTAGCCCTTCAAGTTTTATAAAAGCTAACAATTCTAACGGAGTTAACCTGAAATGTTTTTAACGACGAATATACGAAGAACGTCAACCTATATAGATCGTATAACGTTTATAAAATGTATAAACCTCATTTTATCCACATGAAATCATAGAATTATAATTCCACAATTATTTTTCTAAAATCACATAAAATCATAATTTATCTATATATAATAACTCATCTTAAATACTCATAAGATCATAAAATTTATTTATGTAAATGTATACGAATATCACATAAAATCATAAAACGTCAATCATAGAATTTAATTCCCCCCATTATTTATTTAAGTTATAACATATATTCTTAAAGTCTTATAAAATTATGGCTAAGGGTTATAATTATATACTTTAATGTTTACATAAAATCATAACTTTAAATCTATGACTTATATATATTTAAGTCACATAAAGTCATGAATAATAGCTTGTAATTAAATCATTAGGTTACATAAAAACCATAAATATGATTGAGATCATATATACATATGTGTATGTATTACTTAAAAGGATATATATATAAATATATCACACAAAAGTAAAGGTTTAATTATTACATAAAATGACATAACGTCACATGAAATCATAATTTATGATTTACATAAAATCAAGAATATCAAACGTCTAGACTTAAGTGCATGCTCGTATAGTGATGTTTACACAAAACCCTAATTGCTAAAGTTAACGCAGATAAGCACATAAATGTTCACACAACATTTAATACGTTTTACGTTCAGTTAATGTCGGGAAAATGACCTGAAAAGTCGGATTGTCACAATATAAATACAAATGAGATTCGTATTGATAAAGCTTGAGAGCATACACATAGAAATACACACACAGAAATGTAGAGATATGACCAAAGGTTCTCACAAGCTAACCAAGTCAACCTATTTATAGGTAATCTTGACTTGATCCATCTCGTTCGCACCCAAAACAGATTTTATGGGGTGTGACACATGAATACGTTCGTATTCATACTTGACAGAAAATGCATTTGGTCATGTTGTCCATTCTTAAACATTTCAATCCATTTCTTTTTGTTAGAGCATATTCCTTTGCTACCTTGTGTCTCGTGTATTGTATCTAGATCAGAGATGCTTGAGTGAGTCTTTGGGTCCACGTACCAAGGTCCATACCAGTTGGTACGGAGCCACGTACCAATGGTACGCTGGTTGGTATGCTGAACTAAGTGGTAAGTATAAATAGTTCGTGTTAGAGAGAGTTAATAAGTTCTGTCATTCTATACTCTTAACTGTGTGTAACTCTCTCTCTCTCTCTCTAGAGACTTTGTGTAATCATCTTAGTGAATCAATAAAGCAAAGCTTTATTTACCTCGTTGGAATCATTGTGACCAAATCATGCAGTAGTAAGATCCTTTCCAGGCACTTACAAGTGGTATCAAAGCAATCCATGTTGCTCTACTGCTGTGTTTTTGGTCATTTTCGAAATCTTAGTGAGCGAAAGTTTGGGTTTGAGTCACTTTTCATCAATTCTTCTCAATTCCAAGTGTTTCCGGTGCTAAAACTGATTTCTGGACGTTCCTAGAGTGTTTTCGCACATCATCGTTCCAAATTCCAGTCCCAAAAGTCAAAAAATTTGAAAAAGTCGATTTCAGCTTGGTACGTCGTTGGTACGCCAGATGAATGCGATGGTACGCCAGATGATCCAATGGTACGCAAGGCAATCTTCATAATTTTGTTGGTACACTGAAGCTTGGTTAGCTAGGCAATCTTCAAAGTTGGTACGCGACGGTTACTCACTAGTACGCAGGCAGTTACGCCGTACCAAATTGGTACGCCGCTTGTTTTGGTACGCTTATATTTCTGGTCTGGGTTTTGGTACGCTAAGTCAGTGGTACACTGGTGGTTCGGTCAGAGATTTGGTACGCCGGTCAAAGTTTTGGTACGCTGAGAGTGATTTGGTCCGCTGGCAGAAAAGTGGTCTTCATTAAAACTGATGTAACTTGAGTTGCGTTAAGAGTTACGGAAATCAATACCAGCCAAAAGGTTAGTCTCGACGAGATCTATACTTCTACTCGCCTAATGGCTAGTACCCTCCGGTTTGACCCCCAAAATCCGCTTGGAAGACCTTTGTTTTTTAGTTTGAAGTTTTGACGTTCGATTTTTAATTTCAAAATGAGCGATTTTCAAGCATTTTCAACTGTTCAAACCTCGATGCATGCCATGTTGAATTATGATAACGAGATAGGAACCACTCAGAAGGTTCCTAAGTTGCTTCAATTGGAAGATTATCATAATTGGAAGAAACGATTTGAATCTTACATATATTCACAAGATGTTGATTGTTGGATTCCGATTGAAAAACAATATGAGTATCCATTGATAGCAAATACTTTGCCAAAGTCGATAAGTGATTTTGAGCCTGACGAAAAGAAGGAGTTTGCAAGAGAGAAGAAAGTGTTGTTTTTTCTTTTGAGTCTTGACACACAGAACCTGCAACTTTGGAAGACAAAAGTGCGGTTTTTCCTTTTGATTTATCAAAAATTAATTTAATCTTGGTGCAAAACTTCTCTTTGAGAATCCAAGATATTGATTTTGAAATTTTGTTTTTGCATTAAGTGTCGATCGATCGAAACAAATAAGAAATAAAATCTTTTTGGCTTTTAGAAACTTTGGTTTTCTCCCATTTCTTCTTAAAATACTCAACATCTTTTGTTAAAATTTCATTCTTTTCTCGAAACAAACCATTATCATCTCGAAGCTTTGAAAGTTCTTCTTGAAGATTTATAACTTTATCAGCTACTTCAATTGCAATTGCATTTGCTTTCTCAAATTTTTTCTGAATAGGAGAACTTTTTCAAACAAATTTTCAAAATCTTGTACATCATCAAGATGTTTAGCCTTTTATTTTTCATATGCCTCAGCCAATACATTCTTTTCCTTTATCAACTCAGCATTAACCTTTTCTAATTCAGCAGATCGTTGTTGTGAACACTATCAGCTTTCACAACTTTTAGTTCTTTAGTTATGAGATCATTACTCCTCAACAATAATTCAATTTTCCCATTTGCAACACCACAAGCTTGACACTTAACACACTCTCCCTTTTGTTCTTGTATAACTGCTTCATCTTCCACAATAGTTTCATACGAACGTGTTTCAGAATCAGAATCAGTTACTTCTTCATTATTAGAAACAAAATGAACCATAAATGCAGATTCATCAGGAAACTCTGCAGCCCAATCATAACCTTCAGTGGAACAATAGCAGTTAAAGCAATTGGAGGAGAATTAGAAGATTGTCCCCAATTATATTATATATCGGCTTGAGAAACCAATGCTGTTGGAGTAGAGGTATCAACTTCCTTCTTGTTGTTACATTCTCGAGCAAAATGGCCAAATTTTGAACATCTGAGACACTTAGCCTTGGATTTATTCAAGCCAAGTTTGCCAGTTGGATTAAGCTCCTTTTTCCCAGTCTTGTGGAAAAATCTTCTAGCTCTTTCAGCTAACATAGCAATTTGCCAACCCATATCCAATTCATTTAGATGATCCTCATCAAGCTGTTTCTGTAGGTCCGGAAAACTCCCGAAACACACGATATCTAATCTATCACGAGTGCGGAATCCTCGTGAGAGATTGATTCAAGAAAATAGTAGATGAAGAGATAAGATCTAATAGAAAGATCGAATCTTGAATGAAAAACAAGCTACTATGAAGCTGATCGTAAACCCTCTCTAGAACACACAAATCGTAAACCTCAAGTTTGTATAGAAAAGCTTGATCATAAACACTTACAAGAGAGGCTTATATAGCCTATAAAAAATCGTAAACCTAGCTAGAAGCCCACATGGCCCAATCATAATCACTAACTAGCCCAATAGTAAACCCAATTAAACTAGCCTATGAAACTAAATGAAACCCACTAAGCCCAGCCCAACTTATTTAATATTACAAGCCTCATAATCTAGCCTCTACAATCTTCCCCTAGGCTTGTGATATTAAATGTCTTCGATCTTTGAAAAACTTCTTCTTCACTGGCTGGCAAAGACATTGATGAAGATTCTTTCCGCAGAAATCTTCATTGGGTTTCATGACGGGCACTTGGGACTTCCTCTTGATCAGCATCAGCTCGAACTTCTTGAAATTGAACAAGCAATGAGATGGAGGATTCTCAATGACTTGCTTCTTTTGAAAGAACTGGTTCTTGCTGAATCTTCGGTAACTGTCTTGAATCTCCAAAAATTAGAGGGTAAATTTTGAAAACCTCCTAACGTTGGAGAACTTGATTGTTAACTTTCAAACTTCATGATCTCTGACTGCTCTCTGTATCATTTTCTTTTTCAAAGAATTGAATTGAGATCTTCAGCTTCCCCTAAACTTGTGGGCATTTTCTTTGAAAAACTTTTGACATTTTTGGATACTTGTAAAGACACCAACAACTTCCCCTGAACAGTTGCTTTTCAGATGGAAGTCTTGACCGGCCGGTTCTTTAACTTTGAGCAGCAGCAGCTTCTTTCTATCATCAACCTGTCTGACACACATTTCAAAAAAAAATACTCCACCAGACATTTGATGACTGGTCTTTGGGTTAGAAGGTAATTATCATCAGTTCAGATGATTCAAATTAATATTATTTTAACCAAAAACCCTAATATAGATTACGGGTTTTCTTATAAAACTTCCCCTGAACCCAAGACCTTTAAAGACTTCCCCTTAGCTGATACTTCCCCTCAGCTAAGGACTTCCCCTGAGATAATACATATTATCTTCGAGTTCCCTTCAGATACTATGTATTATGGAAGTCTTTTCATTAGATAATAAGTATCATCCTCGAGTTCCCTTCGGATAATACTTATTATCCCATACTCTTTCCCCTAAAAATTTGGCAAGATCTGTCGGGGGCATATTGTCATGCATTAAAACCCTTGAAAAACATATTTTGACTTCTCAAATCAACCTGGCCAAGACAAAAACACACCAAAAAGAACTTAACGACTCACACACGAAAGATAAAAACAAACAAATACTTACCAATATTAAACATGAGAAAGTTTACAAGGGATCAAACCATATGAATCTGACTGAGGAACCCTTTTCAGCTTCAGTTACTTGACTAGTCCAGGTGATTGCCGGTATGTTTGTCCGCTTTAAACTCAAACCCGTTTAATCCCAACCGAATGCGTCATGCTTAATATAGTACATTATTACCGTCATGTTTAATTGTCCCCACACCCAAGCGTACACAGCAAAACCTACCCAACCTCAGAGTTTATTGAGGATTCACAAACCCCCAACTTGAGGAACCATGCAACACCGTTATGACTACCACTTATTTCATTAACCATCAGTTGGTGATCAGGTCGGCCGCATAAGCACGCAGAGAAGACCAACTGAATAATTTTATTTTCTTTTCTTTTTCTTTTTCAGAAAATTCATTTTTTTTTTTTTTTTTTTGAATTCTTTTTCTTTTTCTTTTTCTTTTTCTTTTTCTTTTTCTTGCGGTGTTGTCTTATACAGTATAAGCATGGCGTGTGAGAGAGTGAATACTAGGTATAATTACCACTCTCAACCCGTTTTTGCTGGGACTCAGTCTTTTAAACCATGCAACCTGGGATGAGAAACTAAACATATATATCTTTTAAGTTTACTGCACTTTCATTGGTGGTCATACGATTAGGTCGAGCCTACCGAGCATATCACCGTGGAGCTTGCCTTTCACTTCCGCCTTACGCGTGTCAGCCATCTCCAACCCGGTCATTCATTTTACTTCCCCTAAACTTCTCAAAAACAAGACACAAACAATTAAAAATTGAAAAGCACACTATTTTTGAGGGGTCAACTTTTTCTTCATCTTTACATTTCTTCCCCTTGCTTTTTGATTTTTATTGTCACAATTTTGTGAGCATCATCATTTTTTTTTTTTTTTTTTAAATAAAACACAAAATTTTGAAGACATCTGGCCAAGCTAACTTTCAAAGTATTGATTTTGAAAATTTTAGAAAATTGGGTTTCATGACATGCACTCGTTATTTCATTTGAAGTCAAACACTTAATCAATCAATTGAAAATTTTAGGAAATTTGGTTTGACTCAAAACACCCTTTGCCGCTTCATTCACACAACCAAGTTAAGAACAGTACCTTTCGTGCTGATTTTGACATTTTACCTCTCAAAGAGACATACCTTTCATTGTATAGATATCTTGTCATGACATGAAGATACGTCTCCTAAACTGTGCCTGGAACAATCACTTACCAACAAACAACTTAATAAAAAAATGTTAGTGATAATCCTCCTTGATCGTTCCTGCACAGAGTGAGAGATTAGTTAGCTAATAGTACCCAGGCCATCATTTTTCTGGGTACTCCTGAGGAATCAATGAATGAAATTTCTTTTAAAAACATTCCTTTTGAAAGATCAGGAAGTTGGGATGATTTGGTTGTAGCTGCCTTGACTTTTGGCTTCCAAATTCCAGGTGATTTAACATTTGTTTTAGTCACTATTGGAGTTGTGACTTTAGGTATTTCAACCTTCTTTGTTTTAGATTCATTTTTCAAAACAGTTTTTGTTTTAGTCACCTTTTGAGTTGTGACTTTAGGTATTTCAACCTTCTTCGTTTTAGCATTATTTTTCAAAACAATTTTAGCTACCTTGGAAGGGGTAACCTTGGTTTTTTCAGACTTTGCTTGTTTTGAAAATGGTTTCTTCACCTGTTTTTGGAAATTTTGGTAACTTGGGAAGCTGTTGTTTTGGTTTAAAGAGTTTCTTTCAGCTTTGGCAGCACCCCAATGTTGATCAGAGGGTTTAACCTTAGGAGTAATAGTCTTCATTGCCTTAGGTTTCTGCACCATCATCGGCTTAGACTTAACTGACTCCTGAGATGAAACCCTTTGACTTTGCGGATAGTAGGGTTCATAGTGGCGATAAAGACAGTTTCTAGCAATATGACCAGCAATGCCACAATTAAAGCAAGTCTGCTTCTTTAGATAGAAGTCAGACGTGTACCCGTTTGTCTTTGGTGGCATATATGCAGCTGGTTTGCCTTGTGTCTGCTCCGTTGCTTTGACTGCTGCTTCAGATTTGACTTTCTGCTGGTTCGTCGAAGCCTGTGTCGAACCTGTCTTTACCGTCTTTGTGCTTCCTTGATTCTTTGATGTGGAAGCACCATTCTTGCAATTACAACAGCAACTGCATGATCCAACTGAAGAAATAGGAGACACAGCTACTCCCTTGAGTTTTTCATTCTTCACTCCAGCTGTTGGCTTCACACTCGGATGCTTGATGGTGATCTTTGGCTTCTCAACTTTGGCTTCACTGATCACTCCATCAGTTAGTCCCTTGAACTTGGAGGAGAAGGATGGTAAGTCATACCCAACATCTGGTTCTTGGTCAAACATAGATCCAGATGTCATAAAGATCTTCCCCCCAGGCCGTGTCGTCAAGATCACCTTTTCCCTTTAAACTTTGTCAATTACTTTCAAGCATGGGGTTTCAATTTTAGGGTATGGTTTCAACTCTACCCCAGCTTCATCAGACTTGGAGCTATGACATCTGTTATACTCCTGGCACTCAGCATCATCTCTTGATACATCCTCTATTCTCCCTTCACCATATGTCATGTTTGCCTCGTTGTCTATTTCCTCTTGAGTCAATGGTGTAGTTCCAACCAAGACACTATCAATAGGAGGAGCAGCTTCTTTATAATCTGACTTGGTTCGTTCAACTTGATCCTCACTAAGAAGTATTCCTATAATGTCTCTGGGAACTGGTGGAGGAATAATGTTGTTTGCAGCCAAGGCCTTATCAGTTTTTTCTGATCCAAATCCAGGTGTGTGTTTCCCAACTTGACCAGTCACAACAGCATGTGACAATTCCTTTCCAGCATCAAGCATTCTTTTGCTCCTCATTTGATTCATATCAAGCTTAACCTGCATCTCATTGTTCTTATGCTTCAGATCATCTATCTGCTTACTTAGCTCAGCTATTTCTAACTTAGCGTTGTCATACAGATATGCGTTCTCAGTTGCAAGGTTCCTATATTTTGCTATATCTAATTTCTGAGCTTTAACCTTCTCTTCGTTCTTTTGCCATCTACCCTTAAATGAACTCTTCTCGCACTTTGTCTCAAACAATTCTGACTGAAAATTTTTACAGATTTCCCTAAGTTCAGGAATTAATCGAGCACAAGTAGGATTGGGGCATATCTCAGCATAATCGTCCTCCAATATATTCTTTTCTTCAACCGAATCCATTACGAAAGCTTAGGGAACCTAAATCTAAAGTCAAAAGTCCAACAAACACTGTTTACGATCCAAACCACACGATTACGATCCAAAAGCAGAGATTACGATCGGAAACACTCGATTACGATCCACGTGGCAGTCGCAAACACTCACCGCCTCAACTAAATCGCAATCACCGAATACGATCCACTGATTACGATTGCGGAGTCGTAAACCACCTTTTACGACCAGAAAAGACTCGTAAACACCTTTTACGACAGAGACAAGTCGTAAACACGAGTACAATGAGTCGCAAACCCAAGTACAGTCGCAAACATCTTTTTGTAAAGTCGTAAAAGCCCAAACTTCAACCAAACGTGATCGCAAACACCTCAAGAACCCAGAAAATGCGAAGAACAGCAGTAACTCAAGTCGTAAACACCCAAAAACCTCTCGAAACCTCCAAATCTCGAACAAAAACCCAGAAACACTCTTGAATCAATATCGTGAGAGCCTCGAATCTAAGATTCTTGGCTCTGATACCAATTGTAGGTCCGGAAAACTCCCGAAACACACGATATCTAATCTAACACGAGTGCGGAATCCTCGTGAGAGATTGATTCAAGAAAATAGTAGATGAAGAGATAAGATCTAATAGAAAGATCGAATCTTGAATGAAAAACAAGCTACTATGAAGCTGATCGTAAACCCTCTCTAGAACACACAAATCGTAAACCTCAAGTTTGTATAGAAAAGCTTGATCATAAACACTTACAAGAGAGGCTTATATAGCCTATACAAAATCGTAAACCTAGCTAGAAGCCCACATGGCCCAATCATAATCACTAACTAGCCCAATAGTAAACCCAATTAAACTAGTCTATGAAACTAAATGAAACCCACTAAGCCCAGCCCAACTTATTTAATATTACAAGCCTCATAATCTAGCCTCTACAGTTTCAGATCATCTTTATACAACTCAACATCACCAATGTTACCAATTATGAAACCATGCGACGATGTTATTAAAGCAGATATTAATACAGCATGTTCATCAACTGATTTAGCAGAAAACACAGTCTGAGATGATTGATTTGGAATTGTAAACTTACAACCTGGAGAATAACCATAATTATCAGACTTTCCAACAAGAAATGCAGTAGTAGGACCTTCAATAACAATTTTTAACTTTTTAGCATTCATAGTCGATTCATTTTCACCATGATATGCTGCTGGATTCTGTACTTGTGCAGGCATGGATTTGTTCACATTCAAATCCATATCTCTTGCTTGTATCTGCTCAATAAAACTGTTGAATGACAATCCTAAATATTCTTTATCATGAGTAGTCATCAATACATAACTTTCCCATTTTTCAGGTAATGCCTCTAGTAACTTCTCTTTTAAATTATCTTCTTCCTTTTTGATGCTAACTAAAGACAGTTCACTCAGCAAATGTGAAAACCTAGTAATGAGCTTTGAAATATCCTCATTTGGATAATGCTTGAAATTGTCGAACTCTTTCTTCAGAACCTTTTGCTTACTTTTCCTAAACTGATCATTACCTCACATCGTTTCTGTATTGCATCCCACAATTCTTTCGATGTAGTATAAGCAGAAAACTGATGTAACCAGATCTTTGGGTAATGCCATGGTTAATGTTCCGTAAGCTTTTTGTTCAGCTTGATATGCTTTCTTTTGTTCGGCAGTCAGACTTCGTTGCAAACTTGGCCTTCTAGTAGTACCAGTTGGATATTCATATTGATCAGAATAAGCCAACCAAAGATCGACATCATTCGTACCAACGTATGCTTCGAATCATTTTACCCAATTGTGATAATTTTCCAATTTGAGCAACTTAGGAACTTTTGAACTTTTTCCTATTTCATAATCATAGTTAATAATAGCTTGCATCGTGTTTTGAATCGCAAAAAATGCTTGATAATCGCTCATTTTGAAATTACGATACCGAATGCAGAAACTTCAAACTCAAAAACGAGCGTCAAAGTGGAATGTGGGTACCAAAACGGAGGGTACTGGCCGTTAGGCGAGTAAAAGTGTTGATCTTTCTGAGACGATCATTTTGGCTGGTGTTGGGTTCCGTAACTCCAAACAGAACTCAAGTTACGTCAGTTTTAGTGAACGTCACTTTTCTGCCAGCGGACCAATCCACGAACCAAAAGAACCAGCATACCAATGAACTTCAGCGTACCACTCAGCGTACCAATAAATCAGCGTACCAGCGGCGGACCACAATGGTACGGCGTAAGAGCCTCCGGACCACCCAGTAACCATCGGATACCAGACTTGAAGATTACCTTCCGTACCATTGATCAGCGTACCACCGAGCTGATGAAGATAGACATGCGTACCAAAATGTTCTTCGAGCATACCAGAAAACTCATTCAGTGTACCAACGACGTACCAACATAATCTCGACTGATTTTTGTGAATTTGGACGTATTAGACTGTAATTTGCAGTAGTATGCTTCGAAAACACTCTAGGAACTTTTTGAAATCAGTTTGACATCGAAAACACTCGGATATGAGAAAATTTGATGAAAAATGACTCAATACCCACTTTCTCTCTCTAGAAAACTCAAAAATCACAGAATTCGATCAGCAAATGGAACCAGATAGCTCTGGTACTACTTGTAAATGCGTGGAGCGACCGGATCGTTTGCTAATCTAGTGATATCGAAATAGAGACGAGATCAAACATAAATATAAATGAGATTTGTATTGATAAAGCTTGAGAGCATACATACAGAAATAAACACACAGAAATGTAGAGATATGACCAAGAGTTCTCACAAGCTAACCAAGTCAACCTACTTATAGGTAACTTAATTTGTCGAGTGTACCATCCTCCGTACCATTTGGTACGGTGGACCAACTCGTACATTACCTCTTAGACTCTTACACACGCTCTTTACATAGATACAATACACAAGACACATCGTAACATAGGAATATGCTCTAACAACGGGAGTACCGACCTGATTGTTGTTGGGTTATACACTTTCAACTTGTTTTATTTTCTTATTTTGTTAAATCCGAGGCCTTATCTGCGTATCGAAAGATCGACATTAAGGTAGACAATTTAACATTCTTATTTCCTTTTGCATGGAACACAGTTGATAATATCATGAATTCAAGTATTATGTGATTAAATCACAAATGAAATTACAAAGTGTGATAAGTAAATACATATCTGAGTATGTTTGATAGTGTGGGGTACATTGGTCAAAGCAAACTTAATCAATACAATAACATATCCAGATGTTATGAGTATGATTGTGCCTGAGTTCAAGATGGACAAATTATACCAGTAATCAACATGACTTGTGTGCTGAAGTAATTGAAATTGAAGTGTAGTTCAGCATGTTATGTTCAATATGATCTCAAGTTATGTCTCTTTCTTGCAAAAGACAAAAATAGTGTCTGATTCTGTATTGCATTTATGTTTCATATCTGAAAAATCCAAGAAGATTTTTAGGTGTGTTTTAGCATAAACTTAGAAAAATCAAAAAGATTTTCGATGTGTTTTGATGGAAAATTTCAAAAAGCCAAAAAGATTTTGTTTCTTATTTGTTTTTGACCGATTGATTCACGATACAAATTTATGATTTCAAAATCTATATCTTGGATTCTCGAAAAGAAGTTTTGCGCCAAGATTAAATTATTTTTCAAAAGAAAAGAAAAGTCGCATTTCTGTCTTCTGAAACTGCAGGTTATTCTGTGTGACAAGCCTCAAGCATAGTGAAAGGGGGAGTATGTAGTATCTTTCACAAGTAAATCTTGAAGTTCAAAGTTTGTTCAAAGAATGATCCAGCTATGCAAGCTCTATTTCTGACAAGATTTCAAGTTGAAGATCAGATGCAGTGATGTTGAAGATTGAAGACTGAAGTTTAGTTAGATAGATAGATAAATAAATACACTACACGTTAAGGGAGAGTTTGTTAGAGAATATTCCTATGCTACCTTGTGTCTCGTGTATTGTATCTAGATCAGAGATGTTTGAGTGAGTCTTAGGGTCCACGTACCAAGGTCCATACCAGTTGGTACGGAGCCACGTAACAATGGTACGCTGGACTAAGTGGTAAGTATAAATAGTTCGTGTTAGAGATAGTTTAATAAGTTCTATCATTCGATACTCTTAACTGTGTGTAACTCTCTCTCTCTCTATCTCTCTCTCTAGAGACTTTGTGTAATCATCTCAGTGAATCAATAAAGCAAAGCTTTATTTACCTCGTATTAATCATTGTGACCGAATCATGCAGTAGTAAGATCCTTTCCAGACACTTACACTTTTGTTACCAAAACTTGTGTTAAATACATTTAAGTTCATTAAACACTTTTAAATACTTGGATTTCCATCTAAATGACCAATTCACATGCATGCATCCATTTTGACCTAAATGCACAAATCTTAAGGTTACCTCAATTGGATGCTTTTCTTTTGATTTCGAAACTTACAATCACTCTGCTAATGATTCCACTAACCTCAGATCACCTTGCATGCAATGATCTTATGATTAGAACCTCAATTAGACAACTTTACCCAAATAGTAACTTTTACTTCATGCATGCATGTTTGAAACACTCACCTTGTGTTTTACTTTCCTTCTTGACACAATGGCAACCTTTGGTGACCTAACTCAGCTTCTATTCATAAATTGAAATTAGAATTTTGTACTAAACAATCAATCAAAACTTGATAGTATGATGATGATAAGCTTACGCCCAAGATTCAAGCCTTGAATCTTGCTTCTTCTGGCTTCAATCAAAGAGAATGTTATCTCTTCAAAACTAGCAGCAAACTGACCAAATAGAGGTCAAAACTTGGTTATATTACCCCAAGACCAATACGAGCGTATTGAGTTACTGCGATACGGCTGTATAGAGGATCGTGACACGCGAATCCTGATCTGACCTGGCCCGACCGTATTACCTTAATACAATACGATACGCCCCACGATACGGTTGTATCCTCTAATTATGATGTGGTCGTATTGCTCAAAACCCTTAGAAACATTTTATGATCTTCCTGATATCATCTTAACAACCAGGTTCCGACCAGGGTTGTTATAAAATACCTTACATTTACGCGGCCAGACTCTTTTATGTCGTGCAACAATTATGCCTCCATATGCACTTGCTTCGGCCTGATCATTGGAGTGCTATGATGTGAGTGCTTCGTTACCTCAAAGGCACTATCTCTCTCGGGTTACATCTTCACAAGTCTCTTGTCTCCTCCCTTCTCGCATACACGAATGCTGATTGGGGCGATTGTCCCCACATGAGACATTCCACGTTTGGTTATTTTGTGTATCTAGGGACAACTTGATCTCTTGATCCTCCAAGTGTCAACCAAAGATTTTCTGCTCCAGTGCACAAGCGGAATATCGTGCCATTGCAAATGTTGTCTCAAAATTATGTTGGTTGTGTATTTTAATACTCGAGTTTCATCACAACCCCTCTTATGCCACAATTATGTATTGTGACAATGTTAGTGTCATATATCTATCCAAAAATCCGGTTCAGCATCAAAGGACAAGACACATTAAAATGAATATCCATTTCATTCGAGAGAATGTTTTGAAAGGTCAAACCAAGGTTCTACATGTTCCCACGAGATTCCAGATAGCAGACATCTTCACCAAAGGACTTCCTCGGGTTCTCTTTCATGATTTTTGGACTAGTCTCAGCATCCAGGAGCCTCCTGCTTCGACTGTAGGGGTGTATTAGTCTACTAGATTATTCTAGAATATTATTTGCATTTGTCTTTTTATTTATAGCACGTATATAGGAGAATATGTAGAGGGGAATAGATGAGTGTAAGATATATATCCCCATTGTGGAGGAAACAAATCACTTTCAAATCTTACATATATCTATTCTCGATTTGTGTATTAATTATGTTTAATTTACTTTCGGAAGGTTTATATATATATATATATATATATATATATATATATATATATATATATATAGGGTTAGGTTCAAATGAGAACTTTTTGTTTTGAGATATATATATATATATATATATATATATATATATATATATATAGGGAAGGGTTCCGTGTAGACCCCTTAAATTTGTAGACCCCGTAGACCCCTATAAAACTCAATAAAAATAAAACTCAGTGTTGTAAATTTGGTTTTTTTTATTATAATAAGCTTTTAAGAACCAAATAAATAAATAAATAAATTAAAAAAAACAAAAAACATTAAAAATCGAACATTTTAAGACAATGAGTTTTAAAATAATGAGTTTTAAACGCAACACTGAGTTTTATTGAGTTTATTGAGTTTTAAACTCATTGATTTTTAAAACTCATTGTCTTAAAATGTTCAATTTTTAATGTTTTTTGTTTTTCTTTTAATTGTCTTTTTTTGTTCTTAAAAGCTTATCGCAAATAAAAAAAAACTAAATTAACAAAACTGAGTTTTATTTTTATTGAGTTTTAATGAGTTTTATTGAGTTTTATAAGGGGTCTACGGGGTCTACAAAAAATAAGGGGTCTACACGGATCTTTTACCTATATATATATATATATATATATATATATAGGTTTAGGGTAAAATACATCAAGCAAAAACGCTACATCCATTGCGGATTGATCTGGGGCGTCCATCAAGATCATCCAACAGCCATGATCTATGGTGTTTCCGCCTATGGTGTTTTTTTTCCCCACCGAAAACGCCATAGGCGAAAACACCATAGATCTTGGCTGCTGGATGATCTTGATGGACGCCCCAGATCAATCCGCAATGGATGTAGACTTTTTATGTGATGTAGCCTAACTCTCCTCTATATATATATATATATATATATATATATATATATATATATATATATATATATAGGGAGAGGATCATTTGAGAACCAATTTGATTTGAGAACTAAAAAGAACTAATTTGAGCCATAAGTTTATTTACATGTATCCCCCCTCCCATGAATTATAGTGGTCCCCCTTGAAATGGGTGATTGAGATTTAGTTCTCAAAAGTTCTCAAAACAAAAAGTTCTCTTTTGAACCTAACCCTATATATATATATATATATATATATATATATATATATATATATATATATATATAATTAAAAGAAAAGTTTTTGATACCACAATTTGCCACGTGGCACCACCACATTCATCCTCAATAATTTTTCCCACCAATAGACATTCATAAACGGATCTTCTAATTTTGGATATATATATATCCACTATTTATTTATTGTCTTCTAAATTATATAATAACATTCACAAGCGGATCTTCTAATTTTGGATATATATATATATATATCCACTATTCATTTATTGTCTTCTAAATTATTTAATAACCAATTATTTAATTACTTAATTTAATATATAATATAGTTTATTAAGTTATTTTTAAATTAACCCGTGTAACACACGGGGATAAAAAACTAGTGTATATATATATATATATATATATATATATATATATATATATATATATATATGTGTAAAAGATCCATGTAGACCCCTTATTTTTTGTAGACCTCGTAGACCCCTTATAAAACTCAATAAAACTCATTAAATCTCACTAAAAATAAAACTCAGTTTCGTTAATTTAGTTTTTTTTTTATTTACGATAAGCTTTTAAGAACAAAAAAAGACAATTAAAAAAAAAGAAAAACGAAAAACATTAAAAATTAAACATTTTAAGACAATGAGTTTTAAAAATCAATGAGTTTAAAACTCAATAAAACTCAATGTTGCGTTTAAAATTCATTATTTTAAAACTCATTGTCTTAAAATGTTCGATTTTTAATGTTTTTTGTTTTTTCTTAAATTTATTTATTTATTTTTTTGGTTCTTAAAAGCTTATCGTAATAAAAAAAACCAAATTAATTTACAACACTGAGTTTTATTTTTATTGAGTTTTATAGGGGTCTACGGGGTCTACAAAATTTAAGGGGTCTACACGGAACCCTTCCCTATATATATATATATATATATATATATATATATATATATATATATATATATATATATAGGTAAAAGATCCGTGTAGACCCCTTATTTTTTGTAGACCCCGTAGACCCCTTATAAAACTCAATAAAACTCATTAAAATTCACTAAAAATAAAACTCAGTTTTGTTAATTTAGTTTTTTTTTATTTGCGATAAGCTTTTAAGAACAAAAAAAGACAACTAAAAAAAACGAAAAGCATTAAAAATTGGTTCTCAAATGATCTTCTCCCTATATATATATATATATATATATATATATATATATATATATATATATATAGGGTAAGGATCCTGCGAAAACTCTTTTTTTTGCGAAAACCTAAAACCTAACACTAAAACCTTCATAACTTTTACATACGTTAACATTTTTCTATAAAACTTTCACCAAAACTCTTAAAATTCCATTGTCTTTCATTCTGGAAAAGAAAATGATATTTTGAAAAAAAAATTTATTAGTGCACATGTGTTAAAAAAAATTATTAGTGCACATGTGTACCATTTTCATTAGTACTACACAAAGAGAATTGTCATGCGAAAAATTATTGTTTAAGTTAAAAATATTTAAAAACACTAAAATATTTATAGAACTGGTGATAATTCTACATATGCACTATAACTATTTGTTATAGTGCACATGTGTAGCATAAAATTTTAAAAAATTTAAAACGTTAATTCTATTTTCATAGTTAAAGATAACACAATTATAAGATTTATGGTGTAATTTTTTTTTTAAATATTAATGTATACAACACGTATAAAGTGTTTTTTTATTAGTGCACATGTGCACTAATAAAAAACCACGAAAAGCTAACAAAATTCTAATGTATTTGGTGCGATTTTTCAAAAAAATCATTAATACGTACTATATGTATGAGTTTTATTATTAGTGCACATGTGCACTAATAAAAAAACGACAAGACGTTAAAGTTTTTTAAAAAAATTTTCCAGAATTAAAGAACTCGTAATTCTAAGGATTTTGGTGCAATTTTTTTAAAAAATATGAACGTATGAAAAAGTTATAAGTGTTTTAGTACTAGTTTTTAGGCTTTCGCAAAAAGTTGTGGTTTTTACATGATCCTTACCCTATATATATATATATATATAGGGAGAGGATCATTTGAGAACCAATTGGATTTGAGAACTTTTAAGAACCATTATGAGCCACAAATTATATATAAGGAAATCCCCCCCATGAATTTGAATGCTTCCCCCCTGAAAATTAGTGGCTCAGAATGGTTCTCAAAAGTTCTCAAAGAAAAAAGTTATCATTTGAACCTAACTCTCATATATATATATATATATATATATATATATATATATATATATATAGGGAGAGGATCATTTGAGAACCAATTTGATTTGAGAACTAAAAAGAACTAATTTGAGCCACATGTTTATTACATGTATCCCCCTCCCATGAATTGTAGTGGTACCCCCCTGAAATTTGTGGTTGAGATTTAGTTCTCAAAAGTTCTCAAAATAAAAAGTTCTCATTTGAACCTAACCCTATATATATATATATAGGGTAAGGATCCTGCGAAAACTCTTTTTTTTTTTTTTTTTGCGAAAACCTAAAACTAACAGTAAAATATTCATAACTTTTTTTTTTCTATGAAACTTGCACCAAAAATCTTAAAATTCTATTGTCTTTAATTCTGGAAAAGAAATTGATATTTCGGAAAAAAAAAATTAGTGCACATGTGTATTATTAGTGCACATGTGCACCATTTTCATTAGTACTACACAAATGAGAATTGTCATGCGAAAACATATTGTTTAGGTTAAAAACATTTAAAAAACTAAAATATTCATAGAAATAATGACAATTCTACATATGCACTATAACTATTAGTTATAGTGCACATATGTAGCATAAAATTTAAAAAATTTTAAAACGTTAAATATATTTTCAGAGTTAATGATAACACAATTATAAGATTTATGGTGCAATTTCTCTTTTAAAATATTAATATATACGACACGTATAAAGTGCTTTATTATTAGTGCACATGTGCACTAATAAAAAACCACGAAAAACTAACAAAATTATAACGTATTTGATGCGATTTTTCTAAAAAAAACATTAACGCATACTATATGTATGAGTTTTATTATTAGTGCACATGTGCACTAATAAAAAAACGACGAGACGTTAAAGCTTTTTTTAATTTTTTTCCAGAATTAAAGAACTCATAATTCTAAGGTTTTTGGTGCAATTTTTTTAAAAAAATATGATCGTATGAAAAAGTTATGAAGGTTTTAGTATTAGTTTTTAGGTTTTCGCAACAAGATGTGGTTTTTACATGATCCTTACCCTATATATATATATATATATATATATATATATATATATATATATATATATATATATATATAGGAATGAGAACAACTAATAACCCATGTTAAAAGAGATAACCAAATAACCACATCCTAGTGGCTTGTTGAAAAACAAGTGCTATGGATGAGTGACATGTGGCACTCCTTTTTTTTTCTTTTTTTTTTAACCAGAAAGGGTATAAGGGTATTTTACCCAAAAGAAAAAAGTACCCCCTCATTTTTTAAACGCGTATAACTTTTTTATCCGAAGTTGTTTTTTATAAAAACTATACCATTGGACTCGTCGCTTTTTTATCTTTAATTCGGATGTGGTCCCGACTTTTTTCAAAGGTTTTTTTTCAAACGTTCGTATTAACATCAATGCTACAGAAAAAAGGCACCGGGGCAACCCAAAAAAGGCAGCAGTGCTACTTTTTGTAACAGTACATGTCAGTACGGACGTTTGGAAAAAAGTGTCAAAAAATGTCGAGACCACATCTGAATTAAAGATAAAAATGCGACGAGTCCAACGGTATTTTTTTTATAAAAAACCGACATCGGATAAAAAAGTTATAGCCGTTTTAAAATGGAGGTGGTACTTTATTGGTTGAGTTAAATGACTAAAATACCCTTTCTGGAAAAGAAGGGAGAGGGACACTTGTCATAATTTTGTTGGTTCAAAAGGGTTATTTGGTTAATGCTCCAAGCAATGGTTATTAATAGTTCCATACCCTATATATATCTATACTACTATATAATACATATGGATCAAAATGGCATTTTCGTAATTTAGGCGTCTTAAAATTAAGACGCGTATAACTCACCAAGCACAATGTACAACACAATAATGCATTACAACTCAATGTGGTCTTGATGCGGGTATAAGCATTTTATAAAGAACCGGCCCTTAACTTTGTATTTTCAGTGTGAATCCAGTTCTCCTTTCAAACCTAACCCCAACTTCTCTCAACCCTTTCATGCTCCTGCGAACTTTTTCAGAAACAAAACAAAAATGGTTGCAGGCGAATCTCCCTATTTGAGGGTTTATTCAGTGTGCTTTCAAGTAACAGGAGCTGCAGGGATACCTCTTTCACGTTCATGTCCTTTTGATCGATCGGTGCTTTTACCCCCTCAACCTCCTTTATACACTTTAAGCTCTAATTCAAAATCTATAGGGAAGGCAGAGTTGCAGACAACCAATTTTAGAAAAGCAAAAGAGTTAGACGACCAATTTGGCGGCCATTTGAATTTCAATTCCCACTATACAAGTTCAGATCTGATCTCTTTTCATTTTATCTGCCCTCTTTCAAAATATTCATCAGCGTTAGACGAAGCACACATATGATGGAGACGATTGTGCTCTTCACATCGAGATCATTCTAGAGTCAGTTAGATATGATGGAGATGGTTTTCTGAGCCTCGCTGATTGGGCTTGAAATCGGAAACAACGAACATCGGTGAGTTGTTAATCTTGTTCTTGATCGTTTTGTTTTTAGGGTTTTGATTTCCCATTATCTGTTCTTTTTTAGGGTTAAATCTTCCTCAAATAAGTCAATTTTTAACATTTAATTATTAAGCATATAGTTTCAATTCTTAAGATCCTTTTTAGGGCTCTGACCTCTCAGTTGTAGTTACTCACGACATCTATCCCTGGCTTTTTTTGCTTCATGTTCTCTGGAATGTGAGATCAAAAGGAAAACTCCATCGATGGTAAGGGTCACGCTAAAACCCTAGGTTGGTTGAATCCGTATCATTTGATTTTTCAATTATGCTCATGTTCATCTGAATTCATTTTTCCCCTCGATCTGATTATAAGGTGCTCAGATTCAAAAGAAATAAAAGAATGAATGTAAAACAGGATTACAGTTGACAAAATACAAGCTTGAGAGGCAGGAAATAATGTTTGCATTTGTTTCCAAAGATAATAGTTTTCATATGGTTCTCTTTCTATATTTCAGTAAAGCATGCTAAATGAAATTATGTGGTTCATGAATAGAGTTGCAGATACTTTTTTTTTTTTACTTTCTGATGTTTTACATATGACTTGTGTATGTTCAGGTACACCACCGTATGAGATCCTACAAAAGAGAAGCTGAGAAAGGAGGAGGGATTGAGGATGGATTTTGGCTGCAGGGTGACTTGGTAGTTTTTCAGGCTTATTTCTTGATTTGTATAGCTTTATGGTAATACAATAGCAGGGAGTTCACAAACAACCATCACGAGTAATATCTCTGGCAACAACCAGTTTTCATCATCAGAAATCAATAAGTTTAGTCATCCCCTTCGGGTACGTTTTATCTTTTTTAGAGTATTACACATGTCCATGACATATATACTAACTTCACACTAAATCTGAATTGTGATAGTAGCATGCATACTACCTAGATTTTTGCTTTAACTCTCTATAAATCAGTTGAGAATACAGGAAAGTAAATCTGCAAAACTTCAATCAGTGCTTAGAAAATCTATATGCCTAATCGTTTTATTTGTCAATTGTTTTTCACCAGGCCTATTTCTCACCCTCTGGTTGGTTTGCTTTGAATTTGTTACAGGGTCATTGTTAGGGGATGTCGCTTGCAAACCTAGGGTTTACGAGCAACATGTGGTAATTCAGGTTCGTTCTTGCCTCTTTATTTGCTTCGTGTATCAATCTAGGCGTAAAGGAACATGTGTTTATGTAAAATGTAGATCTGATTTGTGTATCAATTTGGGTGAATGAAGATATGAGAGGAGAATTTAGGTGAACGCCTTGACTTGAAGCATTATCATCGTTCTCACAGATTGCTCTTGACTGGAACTTCTCAATAACAACTTCAAGAAGGTATATCTCTCTCTTTTCCACTATATAGTTGCTTATCATCCATGATTTCATACTCGGTATATTTGATGCGATTAGTTGATTTCTCAAGTTCTATTTGATTTTGAGGAATTATTTTCATGTTGGATATTTACAGGTTTGAAAGCTAGGGTTCTTATATATCTTTGATTATTTGATTTCTCAGGTCTTCTTCAATCATACGTCCGCTGAATCAAAGTTCATAGCAAGTGTATCTTTGCCTCAAAGGAGTTTACTGTTAAATTAGTGAGGCAAATGCGACTCAAAAATCTTATTGTTGAGCCAAATGTCTTGCTAATTTTCACTACAATTTGTTGACTTTTCTGCTTGATTCAGTTAGAAGTTATGATTGTGTTTATCCTATATCATATTTTGATGTGTTTAGAATAAATCTGTTTTTTCTGCTTTGTAAATTATTGCCTCTGTTTTATATGCAGAAGTTGATTTAGCTCAAGGACACAATCAATAACATTAGGTATTTCCTTTGATCTTTTCATATTTCAAATACTTCCTATGTTTTAGAGGTTTTCCTAAATTTATTTCATATTTTGTTTTAATTGACTTCAACATTTAACTTTATCTCATCTAAAGGGGCCTTTATGTGAATTAGTTATTTCTAAACTAAGCATGGGATTTATGTGAATTAATTAGTTATAGTTGCTGCATCTATTTATTATATTTATCTTCCTTTTTTTATACAATACAGGTTTAAAGTCCTTAGAAATCTATAAAAATGGGGTAAGAATTTTTCTCTGACAACAATTGAGAGATTGAGAAGAGATCAACTCAAAAGTGAAGTTAAATTTGACTTGAAGTGAATTCTAGACAGTGTATAAAGTTCCCATCTATGGTGGTATTTGTTGGTCAATTTTGTGTTGGGCCTAGGCCGCCAAGGATATGCCAAGTTGGGCTAAAGGGGGGGGGGGGGGGTTGTAGCAAGTCGGCTACAGAACCTTCTGATCGAGAATTAGAGCATTCATATATTTCTTAGGATATCTTTAATTGGTTTTATTCTAATTTCTAATTCTTTGTATAGTTATCTACAAGAGTGTTAGGTAGTCTATATAAAGAGACCAAGTAGGGTTTAGAAATTAAGAGAGATTATTGAGTAAAAAGAGATTATTTGTAATGGTTGTGATGAATGTTGAATAGAAAAGTGGTAATTCAAATTAAGATTTAATCACTTATGCGTTGCATTGATACTTTATAAGTAATTGCTGCTTGTCGAAAATAAAACAACAAAACTTTCTAAAAATATGAAGAACAAAATAATAGATTGTAGGACGGCATTGTAATCTCAATTCTCCCCTTGCCGAACCAAACGTTATTTACTTACTTATTGGTTAAAATGGTTAAAATAATAACTTTCTCTTATTAAAAAGTTTAGCAAGAAATTAGATGCTAGCCAACAACTACTAAAGTAAACACCATAGAGAAAAGAAAAGAAAAAATGAAAGTTAGAGACTCACTGTAAATTGTCATGCCGCCATAACAAACGAACAAATAAACAAATACCGCGTTGTAATTTCTTGTGCCGCTGCAACACGCGAACAGAAGACGAATAACACGCTATACACTGTCGCCGCCGCAACGCGCGGGCACACGGCTAGTATATATATATATATATATATATATATATATATATATATATATATATATATATATATATATAGGGGGAGGATCATTTGAGAACCAGTTGGTTTTGAGAACTTTTGAGAACCATTTTGAGCCACAAGTTGTATATAAGGAATTCCCTCCCATGAATTTGAATGCTCCCCCCCTGAAAATTAGTGGCTCAGAATGGTTCTCAAAAGTTCTAAAAAAAAGTTCTCATTTGAACCTAACCCTATATATATATATAGGGAGAGGATCATTTGAGAACCAATTGGGTTTGAGAACTAAAAAGAACTAATTTGAGCCACAAGTTTATTTACATGTATCCCCCCTCCCATGAATTGTAGTGGTTCCCCCTGAAATGTGTGGTTGAGATTTAGTTCTCAAAAGTTTTCAAAATAAAAAGTTCTCATTTAAACCTAACCCTATATATATATATATATATATATATATATATATATATATATACCACCTAGTAAGCCTATTAATTACATATTCCCTAAATCAAAAAAAATTTATTACATATATCACCTTTTAATAGAAAATTACTACTTTACCATCATTCACTTTATTCCCCTTGGACTTTATACGCCACACCATACCGGTAAGAACAATCTATTCTCCCCCCCCCCCCCCCCCCCCCCTCCCCTTCTTTCCTGCCCGCTTTCTCTACATTCCTCCCCGATCTTCCTCACCACCGCCGGCCAACCGATAACCTTCACATTTACCTATTGCTTGAATTTCTGAACAGCTTTACCACACCCTCGATCCCTCTTATGGCCGTCAGAAACAACACACAAACCACCAACTACACAACCTAACCTAACCAGAAAGACAACCCTAGCCCTGATTTTGTTTTTGTTTGGTGTTTCTGTTTGTTGTCTGCTCTGCATGTGTGAAGATACACATCAACAAAGGCCACAATTGTCTTCCATCTCTGTTGCATTTTCTATTTGGTGGCACATCAATAAGTAATCAAATTCTAAAGGTGGTAATCGAGTTCTGAATAGGGCTGTTAATCGGGTCAACCCGATCGGGTTTCGGGTTATTAGGGTCAGGTTAGTCGGGTTTTTAATTAAAAAAGTTCACCCGTAACCCGACCCTATTAAGGTTCGGGTTAGTAGGGTTCGGGTTAATCGGATTTCGGGTTAGTAGGTCGGGCAAGTGGGTAGTCGGGTTTTACACCCAAACATCACGCTTTAAATATGAAGAGAGCATTTGCACCGATTCTATTGTTTATATAAGAATATGATATATGAGTATATAACAATATGATATGAGTATTAATTTATTTCGTATTTACAAATGAAACTTCAAGTTATAAAGTCCGAATCGTAAGAAACCCATTTAATTATAAAGATTAATATGATCTGTAATTAAAGTAAAAACTTATCTTTAAATTTCATATTGAAAATAGTACACAGTACATGCTTCATCGAAGGTAATATAACTGATGAGTTAGTGATGAACATCACATCCATCACTATACAAATAATTCATTAAATCAATAAATTAATTAGGAAAATTAAAGGAGGAGCATATGCAGCATGAGAAAGATATGGTGTGATCTATATGTGAAGTTTAGTGTTTAAGTTGTGACTATGGTGACTTATTGATACATATGTGATTACGTTATAAATAGACCGATACTTATCAATATTCGGGTTATTCGGGTTGACCCGAAACCCGATTGTTTTAAGAAAATTCAACCCGAAACCCGACCCAAACTATAATTCGGGTCAGTCGGGTTAACCCGACTACCCACCCAATTAAGCCTTTTAGACCCTATTAAACCCGACCTTAATTATCTTATTCGGGTTCGGGTTGGGTCGGGTTAATCGGGTTCGGGTATTTTCGACACCCCTAGTTAGAATGAACACTAGTCGCACATGATTGATCCACCTGACGAAACTTGTGGTTTTATTGATTTTAAACTTGTTATGGTATAAGATAAAAAAAAACCCTAGAATTATCTGATCGGATTGACACTGTTAGTTTTTTTAATGATATTAGTTTTTTTAAATAAGTTTGTAATTCATGATATTAGAAAGGAAAAATATATAAATATTAATAAGGTATAATAGTAATTTAATAAGTTATTTTATATGAATTGAGTAAATATGTAATACATATGTTTTAATGTTTTAACAAGAGGATATATGCAATTAAATTTTAGTCTTGGATATGTATAAATAAATTGACTTAATAGGGTGATATTTACTTTTTATTGATATTTGATTTTAACGTTTTTTTATGGCCCTTGTCTCGATCGCAACATAGGTAAAGATACTAACTTGGATGTACACCAATATTTGTGTTGAATTTGGATATGAGAGTATCAAGCAAAAGGTCGTAAAATATCTCCATTCTCATATTATTAAAAATTCGAGTAAAAGTTAGTTTTATGAGTGACCTTTGTCATGAACTTTAGGACTCAAGCACCACCTAATACACCTCCAAGGCTCCAAGCATGTTGAGGCTGTCTTTTTATACCCAAATGCCAAATGGGTGGTTGGGTGTTTCATTGTCTTTTTCTATCTATATACTTTTTAATTAAACTAAAAAAAAAAACATATACACATGTTCTTTGTTTTGAATATGAGGACTTACTTTTACTATTTTAAGCTCTATATGTTTAGTGTTTAAGTGAAACGATTTATCAACTATTTACAGATCCATATAGTAAGTGTTACCGTTATAGACCCTCTCACAGTCTCACGTAGCAACGTGAGACTGTAGTTTTAAATTGGTGTGAAACATCTCTTGAAAAAAAATAGAAAAACGTGGCCATTCGTTTTATCTCCTCCTTTCGATTCTCTTTTGTTTTTTTTTTTCCGTTTTTTAAAGAAATACATTTCTTGACCATGAGGACTTGTCCGAGTGATTATTGATGAATACTGAAAGATTCATGACCTTAACACTGTCTGCATATCATGGGTGAAGGTGCCTTTAGTGAGCTTCAACTACCATAATAGTGTCTGCATATCATAGATGGATGTGTCTTTTGTCATTACATTCCTTAAACACCCTGATTTTATCCTTTAGCAGTTAAAAAAAAGCATATTTCTTTTTTATTTATAAAGTCGTTTGACAGCGGACCCGCATCACACTAAACTATTATAAAGAGTGGACCAATAGGCCAATAAAAGGTTTCTCTTCTCAACAAAATAAAAATAAGCCCCCAGCCAACACAAGCATGGAGAAAACAAAGAAATATTGTTATGGGTTTTGTTTACTGATTTCTATAGCTATCAATATACTATTCACCATAAATCTTTATGTGGGTGGAGGTCAGGAAATTAGTCATCGGCCGTTGACTTGGAGTGAGAAAGCAGCGGTGGAGGCGGAGGAGGTTGCAGCAATCTCATGCTCCGGCCACGGTAGAGCTTATGTCGACGGTATTGTTTTGGACGGAAAACCTGTTTGTGAGTGCCACGTTTGCTATGGTGGAACTGATTGCTCTGAATTGTCTCCTGGATGTGCCACAGATGCTGACGGGTAAACATGATGTATTCAAGTTTAGTTCTTGTTATATTATACTACTCTAAGAGAAATGTTTAAGTAAGAACTTTCTTAGGATAAGAAGGCTAATTAAAAAGAGAATTGTTTAATTGGATCTTCAATCCAATTAAAAAGAAAGAAGGAACAATTTAGTATTAACCATCTTTGTTAACTTTTTATTAAGTTCCTCCATTTTTTATGATAACTTTTTATATACGACAGTTATTTTTTTTAAGTTACACCATATTTAAAACGTGTACAGTGTTGCTATATATAAAATAAAAAAATTACTCTTTAGATTTGACACAATGATATGAAATTACACAATGACGAGTATTTGACACAATGATCTGAACATTTTTGAAAAAATATGACACAATGATCTGAACATTTTGACACAATAATCTGAACATATATATTCAGATCATTTCAAATCGAAAGAATAAAAAAATTAATTTTTTATATAACAACACTGTACGCGTTTTAAAGATAAAAAAACGCTTGTTTTTATAGTGTATTTTAAAAAAATAATATCATATATAAGAGTTATGAAGGTTTAAAAATAGAAACTTAATAAAAAGTCAAAAATGTCATTTCATCTTTTGTTTCTCTTTAATTCTACACAAAAAAAAAACTTTGAGCCATAGATTTTCATTTAATTGAAGATCTAATGGTTGAGATGACTTTTTAACCTTCTTATATATCCTAATAATATTTCTTACAATAATCCATCTCTACTAATCAAATAATTTTAGTGATGAAACGTTATCTTCAATGAGTTTATATTCTAGAATAGATTGTTAAATTCGTCTTATTTTTAAGAAAAACATTAAAAACGTGACTCCATCTTATTCTCCATTTTTATATCTAATACCTATATATTTTAGGGGAAATCAAACCAGTCACCCAAATTTAATGTGTATTTTTCACCTCATATCTATTGGTTTATATTATATGTAAGTGAATGTCAATGATAGAAGACGTAAAACAATAGAAAAGAAATTAAATAAATATTATTTAATTGAATATGGATAAATATGGGGAATGAGATGTGATGATTTTAGGAAATGATATATAAATTTAGAAGTAGATTTTTTTCAGTTAAATTATAGAGATGAGAATGAGGAGCAGACTGTAAATGCTCTATAAGAGCAGTCACAACAACTTCTTTATATCACACATTATCCATAAATTTTAAGAAAATATAAAAAATGTCTACGTTTTCTCTAGCATTAGCATCTTTATATTTAAGTTTTACTTTAAATGTTAAGAGATAAATAAAAGGGATTGGTAAATATACCAATCCATTAGACATATATGAGTTTTTTTTAAGGATAAATGAATGTGATTATAGTGTTTTTTTTAATCTTTAAATTTATGAATAAATATGTTTTTACGTAGACTATAAAGATAAATATAAATAACCTGATGTAAATGCTCTAATATAACTAGGTTAGTAGCTTACTCATCTTGATCATTAAAACTTAACTTAAAATCATTAGGGCTCCGCAAGAGAAGAAAGAAGGTTCGGGTCCAATTTATAATGAAGCAAAGGTCCCCCTTAAAGAACTTATTTTATGGGTAAGTCTAAATTATTCACACTAATTACACTAATAATGAATGCTATTTTATAGCTTAACGAAAATGACTAAGGTGTTGTTTGGTTCATCTGTTTCATTTGGTACTGAATGAATAAGCTGTCTGTATGGTAAAGAAGTGCTGAATCAGTAAGGTGCTGAATCATTATGTGCTGTTTGTTTGGACATCTGAATAACTGTATAAAATAAATAAAAAAACAATCCTTAAAACAACCCTCAATAAACAGATTCATGTATAAACCCTAAATAGGGCTCTCTAACAAAATTCAAACATAAACACATTCATGTGTAGCAAATCAGTTATATAATCCATACAAAATCAATGATATCATCAAACACATGGATAATCAAACGATATTTAAGTAAAAAAAAAGTTAGGGTTTACTTTTTTGAGAAGGGGGCAGCGCAAGCAAAGGAGGATGCGGACGGAGGAGGATGATGCGACGGAAGAGAGTGCGTCGGAGGAGGAGGGAGATGCGACGGAGGAGGAGCGCCGACGGTGGCACGGAGGCGGGCGGCGCGAAGGCAGGGTGGGGCGGAGGTCGCGTTCAGGGGAGGGGAACCAGAGACATCCCGTATTTTGTTTTCTTTCTTTTTGTTCCTCCAGAGATGTTGCTGAATGATAAAGGTTGATTTTTTTGGCTAGATCATTAAGTTAAAAATGTCTTAATCGAAAGACATTTTCCCTCAACCAAACAGTCTTTCCGATTAAGACATTTTCCAAAAAGACATTTTCTCCCAATAAGATGCTATATAGCTCCAACCAAACAACCCCTAACTTTGTTTACATTTCACTTTTACATTAGGTTCCCTATATAGTGTACCTCGAATTATGGAGAAAACTAAACTCGTACTCTATATTAGTCTTCTACTATTTATCTCATACATCGTTATTTTTATCAGTGATTGTGTGTAGAATAGAAAAGAAATAATAAAGTAATAGAAAATTTATCTTTTTGAAATATGGATAGTATCGGGAATGAGATATGTGAGTTTTAGATAATAAGGAAATAATTTAAGAAAATTAAATAAAATAACCGGCCATAGGTTAGTACAGTTCTCCTGCTTGTGTATTTTTCTTTGCATTGATTCAGGAGCCTTCTTCTTTCTAAAAATAAAAATATGTTCACATGCTTAACAAATGCAAGTAGAATCTTCGAACTTAAAGAAAAATGGTACTGCCATCCATCTAAGATGAAAATGGAGGCTCGGACCACTGAAACCGGCATCTGCTTCATAATTGTAAAAATCAAGTACTTTAAAGATTATAACGAGGTTAATCGTCCGTTAGCGTCAATCCTAAAAAATCATATGTTAGGGGCTTGAACTAGATTCAATGCAAACGACCAGATACAACATTACATTTTACACCTGAGGAAGGTACAAACCAACTATGAAGTACATTAGTAGATGTTACAATAATACGTAGATGACTTTTGGCTCGTACAACCACTCAATTGTCCACTTCAAATAAACATAATTGACGCAATTCTAAATCATCTTCGGGAATCGTATAACAGTCAAAAGTGAGTGACTGTTCATCAGAACTGTTATCTAGTATCATTGGAGTTAAACATAACATTCAATTAACGTTGTGTTGTGTATGTTCGGTTATTTACCTATATTTTGTGTTCTTTAAAATATTCATTTATAAGTTATTGCTAATATTAAAAGAACCAGATGTATCATATAATTTAGAACCGATTGAGCCATGTATAATTGACCAACTAGTAGGTTGCTTGACTTTTCATCTTTCTCTTCGTTAGTAATTAATTTTTTACCAATATGATGCAGCGGGGATCCTATTTTCATGGAGCCCTTCTGGATGCAACATGCCAGTGATAGTGCAGTTGTTATATCCGGTTGGCATCGAATGAGTTACCGATACGCCGATGACACTATGATGTCCAAGGAACTCGAAACCTACATCCGTAAAATGCATTCAATCGTCAAGAATGCGGTTACCGAAGGGCGATACGTAGTCTTTGGTATCGGGTCGACTCAACTTCTTAACGCAGCCGTGTATGCCCTTTCCTCCGAAAACTCTTCTTCACCTTCCAACGTGCTCGCTTCGGCCCCATTCTTTCCGGTAACACACCGTACAACTAAAACACCATGATTAATTCCCATTTTTACCTAGTTATGATTTGTTTTTCGTGATCCACAGACGTACAAGGCTCAAACGGTGTTCTTTAACTCGGAGAACTTTCAGTTTGAAGGTGACACAAACTCATGGCAGTCAAACAACTCAACAAATAACATGGATGTGATTGAATTTGTAACCTCACCAAACAATCCGGATGGAGAGTTGAAGGATTCAGTTATTGGAGGGAAGACAATATATGATCATGCGTATTTATGGCCGCATTTTACGCCCATCACCGGCCCTTCAGATCATGATGTAATGATCTTTACCCTTTCTAAGCTCACAGGTCATGCCGGTACACGTTTCGGGTATGTACGTACATTTTCTTTATTTCATCTTTATTTTAACTAAATTGGTTATGTATTTAACGGTTTATATATATGTTATGTTGATGACTATATATAGATGGGCGATTATAAAAGATAAAGATATATATGAGAAGGTTTTAAGCTATATCTCATTTGCCGATTTTGGGATTTCTAAAGATACCCAATTAAGAGTTTTGAAGCTTTTAAAAGTAGCCGTTGAAGGCGATGGACAGCCGCTTTTCCGATTTTCATACCGAAAAATGAGCGACCGTTGGGATCGGTTGACTTCTGTCATGTCAAAGTCTACAAGATTTTCAATCCAGCAAAGACATCCGCTGCACTGCAATTTCTTCAACGAAACTAGGCTACCATCTCCAGGTAAGTTGAAGTCATTCATATATATAACGGTGGTTTTTACAATTTCAAAGTTATATTAATATTGCATGAATCGTAAATGAGTGCAGCTTACGCATGGGTAAAGTGTGAGCGAGAAGAAGAGTACGATTGTGGTGCAGTGCTAGAAGCAGGAAAAATCATAGGCCGCAGTGGCAGCACATTTAGCGCCGAAGATCGTTATACACGGCTTAGTCTCATCAGGAGCCAAGATGACTTTGAGTTGCTTCTTCAACGACTCACCGAGTTTGTGTCTCTTGAAAAAGGTAGCATCGAGACAATGTGACAAGATCTAAATATCAAGAAATATAAAAGGAGTTATGTTGATTTACCGCTTCAGTAATATAAACTCGTGAGGTGTTTTTGTTTCTGCCAATCGTAACTTCAAATTTCATACCAATCTTATAGAATAATAATGTTCTCGCTAATTTTGTCAAATATATAAAAACGTGAGCCCACTCGTTTTATTTTATTTTGTTTGGTTCTTTTTATTTCTCTTTGATTTTTTTCTTGGAGATGTGGTGGCTAAGGCTGAAGTCTTACGTCAAAATTAAGAGGAGAATATATATCAAGCTTCATCTTTTTTTAATTAGGGCATGGGGTATACCCCGTTATCCTGCGTTAAAGATCTAGGTGGCATTTTATTACGGCGTCAAAACCATCCCGTGCCTTCGTGATATAGCGCCGCCAATTGATTCCGCCAAAACTTTGGCGTAGAAAATTTGGCGTGATAAAACCCTCTCGTCCACTATGCTGATGACACATCTCATTCCTTTTTATATTATTTTTTAAATATTTATTTTAGTTAAAATCTTGTTTTTCTCAAATAACTTAAACATGTTACATTTTTTTAAAGAATAAAATTCGATGTCTTCATTATTTTTATTTTCTGAACACAATGGTATAAGTTTGAACGGAAAATGACTAGATTTTTTTAAGTATTTTTGGTCTCGTAAATGTTATACGCGGTTGTATAATTTTACACAATATGATCCTCAAGTATGAGGTTTTTTTCTAAAGTAGTTTATTTTATGTTTGACATAATTTTATTTAATTTCCCTATTTATGTAATATGTGTCTTTTATTTTTGTTGAATTAAGATTTTAGATTGTAATTTATATTTTTTTAAAGAAAAAAAATAATAATAAAATATTCAATAACACCATATAACATAACATGGAGTATACCCCATCCATGTTAAGTTGTGTTAACAATCCAGTAATCGCCTACATGGCGGTTGTTAAAGTTTAACACCACATAAGTATACCACATGCCTTTATGCATCTCAACACAAGGGGAAACAAAGAAACAATCTTATGGCTTTTGTTTATCATACTTTTATAACAAATCTCATTAGCAATCAAAATATAATATGTATGAGGATAAGAAGCATATTAGCGTGGCTCCGCGCGTGAAGAGCTTTTGACAAATTGCAAATCTCTCGTCTTCCCTTACAAAACCATGCAAGTGCATATACGATGTTTGGAAGTTGAAAACAACCAGATTACGTGATGTTTCCACATGGAAACCCAAATTCCTAACCCTAATTTAACATATTAACAATCTAGAACGTATGAAATTAGGAACTAAATTAGAAAACACATAAATCCTCAATTTGAACACACCAAAACCGCCTACAATCAACGGCTAATCACGGCCATATTTGATATAAAGAAAGTGAAAATTGCCATAGTCGTAAGAAGCGTGATCCCATTCTCCGTCACAGCTCCCAGATCCATGTTATCGATACAAACTTCGGCCCGTTCGACAACCTTAAGCCAAACGCCGGACGATTCAAATACCTCGCGACTCACTTTTCATCCCACTCCATATGAACAATGCGTCAGAAAGCGAGATTGCTAGGTCGTCGCCTCACCCCTTGCGAAGTCACCTCACCAATCGATTTGAAGCTAAGGGAGGAGGAGAAGCTCGAAGCTCTAAGATGAGAATTAGGACTTGTAACTAAAGAAGAAAGAAAGGGATTTGAGAAAGGAGATGTGATTGTGGTCATTTGAGCTAAGAAGATTTTCTGAGTGTGGAATGATGGAAAATGGATATTAGGGCTAGAGAAGCGAGAAATAAATTAATCGATTTTTTTTAGCGGGAGATGAAAACATAAAGTGACAGAGTTAGATAAAGCGCATTTTTAAAAACTGTACTCCGTGATTTTTTTTCTTTGTGACTGTTATTTTATGACACGCGAATATGCGCATCATCTACTCTTCATATATTAGAAATTATGACAATTTTTTATGATAAACACATTTACGCGTCATAAACCAGTGTGTGTCATAATTCGCGTGTCATTAAATGCCCTTTTTCTAGTAGTGTTACTAAGTGTCCAAGCCCGTGCTGGATTTTCAACGATTCTCCATTTCTTCTTGAGTACCTTGAACGTGTTAGGTATTATGTGTACGAGACTGACCCGAGGATACGATAAGAGCTACAGAAATCGATACACTACTATGGTACGGGCCTTAAGAACTTAATGGTAGATCTCATCGACTTCTAAAATAAAGATTATAACTGAGAAGTATAACCGAATAACCAAAAACAACGGAATTTAATCAACCGGCTAATATGATGAAATACGAATCCGGGACTTGCACGACCGAACAAACCAATATCCAATTACAAAATCAAGTAATATTAAACAAAATTTGTATGCTTGATATTACCTACTGATTCGAATAAGGGACACGAAATCGGCGTAACTAAACGGCAATGTGAACACAAAATGGTAAACTAAATATGTATGCTTGCAATTGTTTTACCTCCAAAATTGCATTGCCTTCCTGATGTCGTGGAGAAAGGATAACCACTTAAAAAATCTGATTCAATTTAGCACTTTAAACGATGAATGATGTCAGTGGAGATTTGGATTGCGGCAACAATGAATTCGCCAACCACAAAACACACAAATATTATAATAATATGAATATAATAATGGGTAAAGTTCTAGTACAAACAAGATGATTTAACGTGTTTTCTGTTTGATAATAGTTTATGATCTACGTCTACGGGCGGCGAATAAAGTTTCTTTTTATTGATATGAGCAGCAAGATTACAAGTACAAATTATGAAGTATAAATAGAGAGGCTAACTAGAGTTACATCATTTTTTTCTTTCTTAACAAGATAAACAAGAAAAAATAAAACGGGCCACTAAATTATTAGTCAATATTTATGTATCATGTATTTTATTAGAATATTAGATAGTTATTAGAGATATCTTCTTTCCATAGTTATAGGAATATGAGCTCTACTCTTCCTTGTATTTATGTGCTTTGTTGTAATCTTCGGAGGGCAAGGAAATCATTCTCCATATTTTCATAAACTCTCATGGTAGCAGAGCCTTCTACCTAGATCCGCCATTTTTTTCTTCTCTTCCTCTCGTCCGACCAAGCATGTCTGACAAAGCCGGATCCTCCAAATCACCCCTCCATCCGGCATATACCGTTACTGACATCACTCGCCGGGTACGAGTTCTTGACGGAACGAAAGTTTCCTATGGCTCCTGGGTGGACTTATTTCTCATCCAAGCAAGGGCTCACCAAACTCTTGCTCATATCGACGGCACCCCCGCTCCCGCTAAGTCCTCTACGGAGTACACTACATGGGCAGAGATAGATGCCGTCGTCCTCCAATGGATCTACGGATCCATCTCAGACGAACTTTTGGGTCGTGTCCTTCGACCTAACTCCACCGCATACGCAGCATGGACCCGTCTCTCGAAGCTTTTCCTCAACAATAAGGGATCCAGAGCGGCGGCTCTTGAACACGAGTTCGCCAATCTGACCCTCAAGTCCATGCCTTCCCTTGAAGCCTACTGTCAGCGCTTACGAGAACTCGCCGATCAACTCGCGGCTGTTGACAGCCCTGTCTCTGATCAGCGGCTTGTCATACAACTCGTTCGTGGTCTCCCTGCTGAGTTCGACACCATTGGGTCCATCATCAATAACGAACTGCCAGATTGGGATTCCGCCGTCAACAAGTTACAAATGGAACAGCAACGACATAATGCTCGGGACAACTCTGTCCACTCCGGCCGTCATGGCCGCCGTTCACCAGCCGTCCCCGCAGTCCCCTCCAGCAGCTCCTGTTCGCCGTCCCAATCAGTCCAGCCGAAATGGTGCTCGACACAACAATGCTCGGCGACCCCAGTACACACAAAATCGTTACCCTAACAACAAAACTGGGCCCTCCAACAGTTCTGCCTGGCAATCCAAAGCCCACTCTCCGTGGGCCGGCCCACCTCCTGGTGTCTATCTGGGCTCCTCCAGCCAGGCTGGTACCCGCCCCCTTGCCCGTATCCAACCCAACCTGGTTGGGCTGGCCCAACGCCTTGGCCCTATAACCCTGCCCAAGCCGCATCCAAACCGTCTACCACCCGCCCTCAGGACCCAAATAACATCCATGCTAATGTTGCTTCTCTTGATCCTCTTGAGCCCACTGACCTTCATGAAGCCTTATCCGCTATGACAATGGAGCAATCTACGGATCCGGAGTGGTACATGGACTCTGGGGCGGCGGCTCATCTCACGGGTGACCAAGGTAAGTTTTCAAGCCCCCCACAATTGTCTTCTATTAATTCTATATTTGTCGGTAACGGCCAACGTGTCCCAATCTACGGATCAGGAACCTCGACCTTACATTTTCCAAATAAAGACCTCAAACTAAACAATGTCCTTTACACTCCTCATATAGTCAAAAACCTTATATCCGTCCGTCAGTTTACAATAGATAACCAAGTATCTCTTACATTTGACCCATTTGGTTTTTCTGTGAAGGATTTGAAGAGTGGCACTCTCCTGAGTCGTCACAATAGCACTGGAAAGCTATACCCGCTCACCTCGGATTTATCATGCCTACTTGTTTCCAACAAACAAGACGTGTGGCACCACCGGCTGGGTCATCCCGGCCAATCTATCTTGCATTTACTTAATTCCCGTCATTTTATTTCATGTAACCGAAATGGTGAATTTTTTTTTGTGATTCGTGCCAAATTGCAAAACACAAACGCTTACCGTTTGTTACTTCATTATCTAATACTATTTTGCCATTTGACATCGTACATTGTGATTTGTGGACATCACCTATACTAAGTAAATCGGGTTTTAAATACTATATGGTCTTAATTTATGACTTCTCACATTATACATGGGTCTACCCACTCAAATTTAAATCCGAGACGTTTATAAAATTCCAAACCTTTTAAAAATTCATCGAAACCCAATTTCATATCAAAATCAAATCTTTTCAATGTGACCTTGGTGGTGAGTTTGATAACACTAATTTCAAAAACTTTGCCACCACCACCGGCCTTCAATTTAGATTTTCGTGCCCATAGACCTCTCAACAAAATGGTAAATCGGAACGCATGATACGCCGTCTAAACGATATCATGTTCTCAAGCCTTGTACATGCGTCCCTACCACCCACTTTTTGGGTTGATGCTCTTCACACCGCCACATATCTCCACAATATCCTACCTACCAAAGTCCTCAATAATCAAACACCCACGTCCGTTCTCTACCTTAAACATCCCACCTACGACCACCTACGTGTCTTCGGCTATGCATGTTACCCTAACATTACCGCCACTCGCCCTCATAAACTCGCTCCCCGATCATCCACGTGTATTTTTCTCGGCTATCCGGCCAACTTTCGTGGTTACCGGTGCCTTGAATTATCCACCGGAAAGATACTCCTTTCCCGCCATGTTACCTTTGACGAGACATCATTTCCGTATTCTTCTCACCACTCTCCATCTCTCAACGACTATTCCTTCCTCTAGGATGATCCATCCCCTCTCCTTATAACCCTTCCCACTCGTTCCCTAACCCGTCCCCACCACATTCACCTCCGCCATCACCCAACTCAGCCCCTCCCTCTCCTCCTTCCAACCATTATGTCCCGTCTCCAACTAACCCCACCCCACCAACCAGCCCCTCCACAGCCTCTACACATTCGTCAACAACTAACTCACCCTCCTCATACACTCACCCCAGCTCGCCTGATGATCAACCTGCTCACCCACACCATCCCATGACCACCCGCTCACAATCGAGAATACACAAACCCAAGATCCCTTTCAACCTCCACGTAAACACCACCAACCCCACTATTTCTCCTCTCCCAACATCCCACCTAAAAGCCTTAACTGATCCGAATTGGCACCAAGCTCTGACCGACGAATATAAGGCATCAATTGATAACAATACGTGGGAACTTGTTCCAAGGCCACCCGATGCACATGTAATTCGATGTATGTGGTTATTTCGTCACAAGTTTCATTCTAATGGTGAACTTCAATGATACAAAGCTAGACTCGTGGTCAATGGGAAATGCCAACAGGTAGGGGTTGACTGTGACGAAACGTTCAGCCCCGTGGTTAAACCTACCACCATACGCACTGTCTTGAGTCTTGCAGTTTCTCGCTCTTGGCCAATCCATCAGCTAGACGTCAAGAATGCGTTTTTACATGGGGATTTAAAGGAAACAGTTTATATGTTCCAACCGCCTGGATTTACTGATGCCTCATGTCCTAATCATGTTTGCAGGTTGCGTAAGTCGCTATATGGTCTCAAACAGGCCCCCCGGGCTTGGTATCAACGATTTGCAAACTACATCAACCAAAATGGTTTTCGGAGCACCACTTGTGATACCTCTCTTTTTATCTACAAAAACGGTTCGGATATTGCCTACTTATTACTCTACGTAGACGACATCATCTTAACGGCTTCCAATGATCGGCTTCTCCAACGCATTATCACAGCCTTATCACGTGAGTTTGCCATGACTGATTTAGGCGACTTGCATTATTTTTTGGGTATTTCGGTCCAAAAGAAGCAGGATGGTCTTTTTCTCTCACAAGCCTCGTACACTCAAGACATCCTCCAACGCGCTAGCATGACCACATGCAAACCATGCTCCACTCCCGTCGAAGCTGGATCCAAACTCAGCGCTACTCATGGTACTCTTCTTGAAGACGGTACATTATACAGAAGCTTGGAGGGAGCCCTACAGTATCTCACCATCACCAGGCCGGACATCTCTTATGCGGTACAACAACTTTGCTTGTTTATGCACGCCCCACGCGAGCCTCATTTTCAATATCTAAAGCGGGTCTTGAGATATCTCAAAGGTTCCATCGATGATGGATTACACATCACGCCCTCCCGGTCTCTAAAACTCACCGCGTATTCTGATGCAGATTGGGGGGGTTGCCCGGATTCTTGCCGTTCTACCTCGGGTTATTGTGTTTTTCTGGGAGAAAATCTTATTTCTTGGTCTGCTAAACGACAACCCACGGTCTCTCGTTCAAGCGCCGAGGCAGAATACCGGGCGGTTGCCAACGCCGTTGCTGAGACAAGTTGGCTTCGCAACCTTCTTCTTGAACTGTCAGTCCCGATCCGTACAGCCACTATTATTTATTGTGACAACATCTCGGCTGTTTATCTGTCTGAAAATCCCGTCCAACATCAACGAACAAAGCATGTGGAGCTCGACATACATTTCGTTCGTGAGAAAGTTCGCATTGGGACTGTCCGAGTTCTTCACATCCCTGCAGATTACCAATATGCTGATATTTTCACAAAAGGTTTGCCTAAACCGCTGTTCGTGCGATTCAAGTCCAGTCTGCGCATTCGTCCTTCTAATGCTAAGACTGCGGGGGTGTATTAGTCAATATTTATGTATCATGTATTTTATTAGAATATTAGATAGTTATTAGAGATATCTCCTTTCCATAGTTATAGGAATACGAGCTGTACTCTTCCTTGTATTTATGTGCTTTGTTGTAATCTTCGGAGGGCAAGGAAATCATTCTCCATATTTTCATACACTCTCATAAAGCTGTGTAGGTGGCCGGCCCACACAACCATTCGATCTTCAAACTGACGCAAACCCATTTCGGGTCGAGGCACATAGAGAACGCCAAGCCCAAACTTATATGGGTCGAGGCTACACCGAACCCAAACAATCTCCTACTTGGAGCCTCAGAACATCTTCACATGCTCCACCTATATATACCTATACATTAGTAATCTTAAGTCTTCAATGTGTTGCCATTGTCGTCCACTTGTTCATTACCACCTCCTCAACATTATTCCTGGAGGTCAACTGAAGCTACACAGAGCTTCAATTTTTCCAAAGTCACAGCTTTGGTAAACATAACCACCGGATCATGTCCCCTTTGATGTTATTCAACCAAATAGTCCTATCATTGATTAAACCCCGGATGAAATGATAACGTATATGAATGTGCTTTTTCTTTCCATGATACACTAGATTCTTTGCCAATTTAACAACAGTTTTATTATCACAGTATAATGGATAATCTGTTTGTATAATGTTCAACTCCTATAAGAAAGTCCTCAACCAAACTAGCTCCTTACTAGCTTTAGTTGTTTCCATATACTCAGCTTCTATGGTTGAAAGTGATACACTCTTCTAAAGCCTAGACATCCAACAGAATGTAGTAGCCCCCATTGTGAACACATACTCAGTAGTACTCTTGTAGGTTTCTTTACATCCACCCAAATCCGCATCTGAAAACCCCTTAAGAATGGCATCTTTACCCCTGAAATGTAAACCTATCTTTGAAGTTCCCTTTAGGTACCTAAGCAGCAACTTAACTGCTTCCCAATGTGCTTTTCCTGGATTTGACATGAATCCGCTAACAACCCCATTGCGTGCGCAATATTAGGTCTTGTGCGCACCATTGTGTACATAAGACTGCCTACTGCCAAGTACAATTCGTTACATAACGTCTTGTAAACAAAATCCCACTATTAGTTGAATTCGATTAGTTCAGGTACAAACGATAACTAGTGAATAGATATATTTGGGTTGACGCCCCTGTCCTGATCAGGTGAGTTTCGCGACCCCTTTTCTTTTAAACTGTTTTAAATATCATAGGGGAGAATTTATGAATCAAACAAAAAAAAACTTTTACTTGACATTATGGTTGACAGTACAGAGGTAATGATTACATATTCTTTTCCTTATCCCAAACAAGAGTACAATTCGTTACACAACGTCTTGTAAACAAAATCCCACTATTAGTTAAATTCGATTAGTTCAGGCACAAAATGATAACCAGTGAATAGTTCTATTTGGGTTGACGCCCCTGTCCTGATTGGTCGCACCAATCCTGACTCCGATAATAGTCAAAGGGTATGTGTCAGTTATTCTGGTACATTCGGTATGAACGCGATAGAATGCCATGAGTGGGTAATCAGTTAGTGTTCGAATTTGAGGTTCATGTGAGATCAATACAACAACAACAATGGTAACCGAATAATAGCATGTCTTTCATCAAACAGTGCAAAACTTGATGTGCACAAGACTTTCATCAAACTATGTAAAACATGACTTACACGAGTCCATTTACTACATAAACTTGTATGCCTTAAACTGCTTCATACTTATTATCAAGTCGATAAAACTTGTGAACTCACCAACATTATGTTGACTGTTAAGATCATGAATTCTCAGGTATTTAAATGCTGATTACTTGGAATGATATTCATCATTAGGACCTGCATTTTGTTTGGTATCATAGTCAATACTTAGCGCATTTGGAGCTTTCATCACATAACATCAATTTGCATCGTCATACTTTTTAAACTCGACTTTTTGTACTTTATAATCATTGTTTTACTATCACTACATTTCCGCTGCAACTTGTAAGACATTGGGTGCAACTTGTAAGACATTGGGTATAAATCAAAACGTCTCCTTTTGTTTAATCATTTAGAGGTCATTCAGTATATCCACGACTATGACTCCATGACGTCACACGCCCCCGTTCTCGAAAGTTCAGGGTGTGACATCTAAAAGGTAGAAGATGGGTTAGTTAATATTAAACTGAAAAATAGGAAAAGAAGAAAAGAATATAAAAGCGAGCTTTAAGTAATTCAGTCAAAGATAATATTACTTGGGAGGTCTCGCCGATGTTGGGATTAGTTAATATTGTAAATAAACGAAGCCTTAAGATTGTTATTTCCAAGTTAGACAGGACCGTCTTTCAGCCTCAAATCATTATTGTGCGACCCACCCGTTAGTCACCCGTAAAGATTGTTATTTCCAAGTTAGGCAGGACCGTCTGTAAATAACAAATAAAGTACGTTTGAATGCCATTTACTCGTAGGACCTTATGGTCAAAGTATCGTTACGCTCAGATACGTTGTCATGAACCAGCAGGGGAATAACCCACGCACTAGATTATTTTATTATGAGAAGTTCTTTATAAGTGATCGAGGTCTGATTCCTCCATACACTGCTCTCACGCATGCATGGTCTGTTGTAACTAGAACCAAGTCTACTAACGCATCACTACCGCGTCTAAGCAGTGGCAATCAATTACCAACCCTCATCCCAATCAATACCTCAGAACACATATGCGTGAAAGTCGTGTTTGTTTAGATAGACAAGAAATACACAAATGTATTGCTTTTCAAAAGGTGCGAGTCACCAGATAGATGATGCATCGTCCCCAAGTCGGTTCTCACCGGCCGACTGATGAGATTCCGCCTCCTCAAATGGTCTACAATACACACGACATGCTTGTTAAAAAAGGTTAACAATAAACTTTCAATATAAAGAGCTTTCATAAAGTCATTATTACACATCTTAAGGTGAGTTCATAAACACATTTTACCAACCCACCAATATTTGTTTTCCCCCAAGTAAGTGTTAGAATTTAGCCAATAATGACTTTAAAGATTTGCTTCAAAGATAATGCAAGATTCCTAGAGAAACACAAATTAAAATCTAATGAAGTTAAAGTTCTTACAAACATGAAAGAAAGACTTAAAACGCCAAAGAGAAGTGTCTCAAAAGTAGAAAAACGAGATACTAAGCTAAGGGCAAGGGAAGAAAGGTTTGGAATATAGGCTTTAGCTGGTATATATATATATATATATATATATATATATATATATATAAATTTTGTACTTGAACACGTGTCGTGCCTGGTAGGGGCACGAGTCCTGCTTGCTAGAAGATTAGTCAGAAATCTTGACAGTACTTGGACACGAGCCGTGCTCGTTAGGGGCATGAGTCGTGCCTGTCAGGGAAGCGTCTAGCATGCAGAAAGTCAACTTTCTAGAGGTGGATTTTGACACGGGTCGTGCTCAAGTAGGGAACATGCCGTGTTGAGTTAGGCACAGGCAGTTTTGACTACAAAATATGGTTCCTCTCATCGAGCTACTCCATATTCACTATTTATGGGCCCCGTTACTCATTTTCTAGCCCGATATATGCTTTCTCGAAGTTTTGGGCAATTTTTGACCGCACAGTTATCTTCTAGCTATTGTGCTCCGAGGTGTGGTTGAGTTTGAGGGTTACCACTTTGTCTTGACTCGAGATAGAGGCGTATGGGGTCATTTGTCCATTCTGCAGGGGCACATGCTTGCTTAGCGAGGCACGACTCGTGTCTTGGCCCAAAAATCACTAAGTCTTTAATTTTTCTTTATTTTTTCAGCATAATTGACTTATTTTTTGATTTTGACCTGGATTAAACTGAAAAATTAAAAAGGAAACAACATTGCACGTTTTGATAATAGTTAGTCAGAACTAACCCAAAATGTGAGGAATATTTGATATAAAAGTATGTATAATTTGACGTACATCAAACATCCCACACTTGAACTTTTGCTTATGCTCAAGCAAAACTCTATAACCGAGGCCCGACACATCCTAAGGTTTATTAATTTGTGCAGTCAAGATTCCGGGAACTATAAAGAGCGTTCCTCCATTTATTTTTTAACTTATTTTCCATTAAATTTTGATTTTTCTTTTGTTGAAATACTTATTTTTTATGAAAAGCCTACTGAAAGTTTAACTCTACTCAAACTTATATACCTTACAAATGATCACTAAGCTCTCGGGTTAGTATATGTACAACTTTAGGTGAGCACTCATACCAAAGTGAAATCAAGCAAAGGTCATAGGCTTGTCAAGGGATTAAACCGGTCTCCACCAATCTCACCGGAATCCACACAGTCATCATGAGGGCTTAAAAGGGTTATAAGGGTAGGCTGCGGCTAAGGGTTTGGATATGTTTGGCTGAAAGTGGCGAAAGTTGCAAATTATAATATTTTTGAAAATCTTAATTTTTGTGACATCGAAATTTCTAACTAACTCTAAGAGCTCTTTGTGCTTCGCGCTTTTTATTTCTAAGGACTACAGTTTTTTTACACACACAAACGCTTTCTGCAGCAAACGTGTGGACGATAACAAAAACGGAAAGTCACTTATTTTGAAGTTTTCACTAAAGATTATATTTTTGCGAAAATAAGGGGTTTGAAATAAAAAAGGATATTTGGCTGGTTTGTTTTGCAAATAAATTTACGGGTGTTTGAACAAAATGAGGGAAGAGCTAGGCTCAAAGAGGCTAACTAAGGAGATGATAATCATGTTTGAATAACTTGTTGGACCAATCTTTATGACTGATTTTGCATGTTTATATATGTGTGTGTGTGTGTGTGTGTGTATAGGGTTAGGTTCATTTGAGAACTTTTGAGAACCACTCTAGGCCATTAATTTTCGGGGGGGGGGGGGGTGGGTCCTTATATATAACTAGTGGCTCAGAATGGTTCTTAAAAGTTCTCAAAACCAATTGGTTCTCAAATGATCTCCATATACACACACACACACATATATATATATATACATATATTTGTACATATATATATATATATATATAGTATATATATATATATATATAAAAGGAAATCCCCCCCAGATAATTAATGGTTTAGAATGGTTCTCAAAAGTTCTCAAAATCAAATGGTTCTAAAAAAACTAACACACAATCGAACAAATTACCTTAATCGAATGACAGATAGAGATTTATGTACTTCAATTCTCTCTGCTTGCCCTTAAAACCAAGGTGTGGTGGAGATGGAACGGTTTTGACGAATCGATGTAGATGTTGGGTCGATGGTGTTGGGATTTACAGTGGATATCCGAGTTGCCGGTTTTTAATTTTTATCCGATTAAAACCGATTTAATATATAAGTTAATACCAGATTAATTTAGCAGCGGAAACGAGTTAATTAAACACGCGAATATTACTGTAACAGGATCAATCACTGTACACGACAAACAAAGAAAAATATTTATTTAAAATAAATAAAATATATATATCTAAGCAGGTTAGGTATACCTTGGCGGGATTCGAGCAACCGCTCGAGACACCCGGATTCAATGGACTCTCGCTAGTACGAACTGAGACGTCTGACTTGAAACGGCGAGTCAGGTCATCAACTGCGGCGGCAACGGCAATGGTGGCGGCTGTGGTAGGGTTACCACGGGTGGTGGTGACAAAACTTTCTCCACCGGGATCGCAACAGGAACAGTTCCCACAAAAATCTCATCACCGGAGACTGGCGGTGACACGGTGACAGTGGCCGGCAGGTAAAGAGGTGCGGGCCACGATGAGTGAACGGGGCGCGGTGGCCTCGGCTGCGCCGACAGCGCGAGGACCACCAATTGGTGATCGACCAGCGGTGCGGCGGAGGCAGCGGCGGCTTGGGCCGCGGCTGCGACTCGGGTCGCGGCTTCGGCTTCGGCTCGGGCTGCGGCTTCGGCTCGTGCGGCTACAGCTTCTTTCTCGAGTCGGGAACACACACTGGCTAAACGGGGATCCATCGGTTAGGCGATGAATGGTGGCGGTGGCGTCGGGTGGCGATCGGCGGCGGCAGGGAGGTGGCACCGGCTTAGGGTATACGCAAGAGGGAGAGAGAGTGGAGATTAGGGTTCCTTCTTCGATTATTATATCTCCTTCTTCGATTTATCGAGCGCAGTCAGAGGCACTCTAGCTATGCATGGCTACACCAACCAACATTAGCACTTTAAGTCGTCAGCCAAAGTATATCTGATTGTAGATCAAGTAGACTTATGACTTGTGCATTCATTGTCATATGTTCCTTGCTGCATAAGACATTGATGAATTATGAGACATGGACTCTCATATCTGATTCATCGATTCTCGTTCTCGATACAATTCGAAGTGATCCAACAAACACACAGTAAGTTTGGGTGAGGCCTCACACTTATCACTTGGAATCTACGAGGGCGCCTTTATGTCTAACAGTTGCCGAAGCAAAAGTACAGAATTCCTTGTTGAGGCATACAACTCCCACTAAACCTCAGAGCCATTCCCAAAAGTAACTGTTATGGTTGGCAGTTACGCGACAACGTTAGGCTACAGTAAAAGAATGTTCTTTGGTAGAAGGGAGTTCGAATATGTGTCTCAGGTCTAAGGATACATTAGAGCATGCATTAATCAAGCAAGCAAGACTTCCATGGTTACGTTGCATGATGCGAGTGACGTCTAACGTCATTCACCAATGAGGTCCGTGAGTTTGAACGTTAAATGTCTTTAAGGTTCAAGTAGTCATAATATTCTTACTTTAGTGTAGCTCCCACTAAACTAAATGACTACGGACATTTAGAACAAGAACTTATTTCAAGGATTAAATGTATTAATATTGAACACAGTTATGTAATTCATTATTGCATAAAACAGATGGAATAAGAATAATAAAGATAACGGTTGATGTTCATACATCCAAATACTAAATCAAAACATGTCTTTAGCTAATCTGAGCCCTATCGCTTCTCTATGGCGTATATGAGTCTCCTGAGTCATAGGCTTAGTGAAGGGATCAACTAAGTTTTGATATGTGTGTACTTTGCTTATTTTAATCTCATTTCTATCGACTACTTCTCTTATGTAGTGGAATTTCCTCAGGATGTGCTTGGCCTTCTTGTGAGACCCTTGCTCTTTGGCTTGAGCTATAGTGCATGTGTTATCGCACAACATCTCGATTGGCTGCCTAATGCTTGGCACGACATCGAGATCGGATATGAATTTCTTCATCAACACAGCTTTCTTAGCAGCTTCTGAGGCGGCTATGTATTCGGATTCAGTAGTAGAATCTACTACCACTGGCCGTTTTAAGCTTCTCCAGGAAACAACCCCTCCGTTAAGAGTGAATACGAATCCCGACTGCGAGCGAGAGTCATCTCGGTCAGTCTGAAAACTGGCATCAGTGTAACACCTTACAGTGAGCTCTTCATCAACACCTCCGTATACGAGAAACATATCACTGTGTTTCTCAAGTATTTCAGTATGTTCTTTACAACCGTCCAGTGAGCTAGTCCTAGCATCTGCTGGTATCGACTAGTCACACTCAGTGCATACGAGACATCAGGTCGCGTGCAGAGCATGGCATACATGATGGATCCAATAGCAGAGGAAAATGGGATCGATGCCATTTGGCTTATCTCTTGCTCCGTTTCAGGTGCTTGAGATTTGCCCAAGATTGTTCCCTAAGTTATGGGAATGACTCTTTTCTTGGAGTTGCTCATGTTGAACCGTGCTATGATTTTAACAACGTATGTGTCTTGACTGAGACCCAAAAGGCGCTTAGATCGATCTCTGTGAATTTTAATTCCCAGAATGTAAGCGGCTTCTCCAAGATCTTTCATAGCGAAACAAGATGAAAGCCATTTCTTAACTTCGTTAAGCATGGGTATGTTGTTTCCTATGATCAGTATATCGTCTACGTACAATACGAGAAACGATATAGCGCTCCCACTTGCCTTTCTGTAAACACAAGGTTCATCTTTATTTTGATCAAAACCAAACTCTTTGACCTTTTGATCAAAGCGAAGATTCCAGCTTCGAGATGCTTGTTTGACAGTTCGAGTCCATAAATGGACTTACTCAGCTTGCAAACCTTGTTGGATTCTTTGGATCGATAAAACCATCAGGCTGAACCATGTAGACATCTTCCTCGGGTTGGCCGTTCAGGAAAGCGGTTTTAACGTCCATTCGCCATATCTCATAATCATGGTATGCGGCTATGGCAAGGAGAATCCTGATCGATTTGATCATGACTATGGGCGAGAAGGTTTCATCATATTCAATCCCTTGGGTTAGAGTGAAACCTTTCGCTAAAAGCCGTGCCTTGTAGGTTTGCACATTTCCATGCATGTCAGTTTTTCTTTTAAAGATCCACTTGCTCCCTACTGCCCATGAACCCGGGTGTAGCTCAATCAAGTCCCAGACATGATTGTCACACATGGATTGCATCTCAGCGTTCATGGCTTCAAGCCATTTATCAGATTCTGGATCTGACATAGTAGATTTGTAGTTAGTAGGCTCATCGTTAGAATCGGCTACTAACAGAAGTTCAAAGGCTTAATGATAGCCAAGGTATCTTTCGGGCTCTTTGTGCGTCCTTTCGCTCCTACGAACGCTTGCGCTTGTGCTTGGATCTGATGGTGCGACAATCATTTATCGGTCAGATGCAGCGACCGTTTCAGGGTTAGGTGTATCTCGAATCTCTTCAAGATCCATTGGATCACAATTTGTTCCTCGAGTAAGAAACTCTTTCTCAAGGAACTTACCTTTCCTTTTGATGAAAATAGTATTTGCACCAGGATGGTAAAAGTATAACCAGTATAACCATAGTGTTAGGGGTTGATTTTCAGGGTGCTCATCAAGAAGCTCAAGCAGCTTAGGAATCCGAAGACAGTTCGGGAATCCTTTCAGTTCAGGTATCCTGAATTTACGATATATGTCTAACCTCTATTTTGCCTCGTGCTTAATTGTTTGCAGGTGGTAACGGAATCTCAACTAACTCCTGAAGACTCGGATTAAACTGACTCATACGTGGGACGAGTGGGTCGATCCTCCTTCAATGGTCAAGATAAGTGGGAGGAAGAGATCCCGGGAATCCCGGACTGTTAGTTAGCTCATTTAATTTTATATTAAATCGAGGATTCGATCAATAGGAACACACACATCGCACTCTCTAGCTCAGTTACTACTGCAAAAACATTGTATCACATAGTTCTGATCGATCAAACCTCCAACCCTTTGTAATCTCTCATTTTGTTATCAATAATATTGACTAGGAGGCAGGCTATTCGGCCGGCACCCGAGGTTTTTATCCAGGATTCCTAGAGGTAACTCGAAGGATTCTGGAGTTTTCCTCGCTACATCATCGTGTCACCACCCTAACTTGGATTATTTGTTCATTTGATTGTTAAGCACACTACCTCACATTCTAAGTTTGGAATACAAGATTCCTTTGTGATTTTTTGACCAAAACAGTTTGGCGCCCACCGTGGGGCAAGTGGTGCTTCATTCCAAGAAAATCCCGTTCTTTGTCCACTTCATTCGATCTCCAATCCCAAAGATGTCAAACCAACAAAAATCTGTTTCGGCCTCTACATCGTCCTCCATTCCTCCTCTTCCTTCCGCTCCAGGAAGCCAGAAGAAAAATAATGATCGTCAGAAGAAAGTGGACGAGCAGCCGAGAAAAACTGACTATCCTGTCTTCACAGGATCCCAGGTTCAATTTGTTGATCCTGTTATTACTAACAATGATCTGTTTTCCTTGATTAAACAGGTGAAAAATCAGATGGATCAGCAAGAAAAGACCAATCAAACGGTGATGAAGGAGATCGAGGAGCTTAAGAAGTCTAAGAAACCTGTGGAGGAACAAAGTCCTCTATTTCCCAGGCATCTCTACTTCAATGCTTCAGGATCCTCAGATCCGTCTCGCTACAATTACAAATCAGCACCAGGCTTCACTACGGCCCCTGCAATGACTTCCCACGTCACCGGATATGCAGGGAGTAATGTTGGATTCTCAGGAGCCGTCCCGCCAAAATCCTCGCAGCCGCGCTCCCGGGATCATTGGATTCCACTATCGCTGGGAACCTTAGCTACACCATCTCAAGGATATCCTTTCTCTGCCGGGAATCCAGGCCAGAACTCTCAAGGATATCAACATTCTAACCCTTCTGTTTCTGCATGAATCTTCAAGACCAGCTCCTCAGATGTGCATGATGGTGACTTCATCCCCATGCAAACAGCAGCCACTACGGAGCCGAGCATCCCAACGAGCTATGGATACACTCCCAGGATCCCAGTCCAGAATCCTGGCCCAGGTAATGTGTCAAATACAATTCCTGTCGTTTCTAACCAGGGTGCTCCTTATGATGCAGGTATTCATCCGAGTATCGCCAGGGAGCTCCAGAAGCTGAAAGAGATGATATCAAATGTTCCAGGGATCCTGAAACCTATTCCTGAGGTTCCTTTGGAAAGCCACAAGATCTCCAGATTTACTTGGCCGATTTCTCAAGTGGAGATCCCGAAACGTTTTCAAACTCCAAGCATGAAGCTTTACGATGGAACTACGGATCCTAAAGAACATGTGGCACATTACAGGGAGCGTATGGAGATCAACCCCATTCCGATAGAAATCAAAGAAGCCTGTCTGTGCAAAGGCTTTGGTTCAACCTTAACAGGACCAGCCATGAAATGGCTACTGAGCATCCCTCCTAACACTATTACTTCATTTTCTCACTTGGTCAACCTGTTTAATAATCAGTTCTCTTGTAGCAGGACCTTTGAGAAGCTCACAGGTGATTTGTACAGGGAAGTTCAGAGGCCAGAAGAACCATTTAGAGACTATATTGCCAGATTCGAACGAGAATCTCTCGAGATTCCCAACCTGGATATGGCAGCGGCAGTCGAAGCTTTCAAGATGGG
>JBCNJP010000013.1:14245391-14331130 GCA_039602395.1 Deinandra increscens subsp. villosa
ATATATATATATATATATATATATATATATATATACTAGGTTAGTAACCCGTGTACTACACGAGTTGAATTTAGTTTAATAATATTAGCTAAATATAAAAAACCATTAAGAAATTTGAAAATTATAAATTACATAATTTATTATAAAATATTAATTGATAATTTAATACATTAAAGATGACAAATTTTTGATTTATTATCTTAAAAAGACTCAAATTATTGAGATTTATCAAATCTACATTATGTTTGCCATTTTTTTTAAATGAAAATTTTAATTTAGATAAAGTTGGTAATTATTCTTAATTGGTAATTTACTAAATTAATAATTGAATCTTGTATTGACATGTGGCAGTGCTGATGTGGACACCTTAAAAAAAAGACATGTGTAAACCATTTTATTGCTTTATTAATATTAAGATATATATATATATATATATATATATATATATATATATATATATATATATATATATAGGGGGAAGTTATTATACAAAGAACGATTTGTGTGCGAAGGGATATCATTCGCTCATCTCCGCGTTTTTTTTATCTGACGGCGCTAAATTATTTCCCATCTTCAGCGTTATTTTAGACGCTTAATTAATAAAGAAAAAAGACACGGAGTCTTTAACATGGGTATTAACGTCATTTTACCTTTAAATAAAAGACGCATAGACAACATTAAATACGCATCAACAAAATACACGCATACCTCAATCTTTACACACAAAATAACGCATAAGTTCATCATTTTCACGCAGCTTAATAAAAAACTCACTAAGCTGAACATAATCTAATGACGCATCAACAAAAAAACACGCATACCTCAAACTTTACACACAAAATAACGCATACGTTCATCGTTTTCACGCAACTTAATAAAATACCACTAAGATGAACATAATCTAATAACTCTAACTTTTATGTAAAAATCACGCATATGCTCCACTTTTTTCATGCAATTTAAACGCGGAACATTATAAAAACGTCATAATCACGCATTAACTCATTTCTCACCGTAAAATCATTGACTAACATAGGAACAACAAATATAACGCATGCTCATTATGATAATATCGCAAACATAAAAAATAAAATCATTCTTCATTAAAAACCACTTCATAAAATAAAAGACAATATCATCTGAATTACATAAAAAAAGATCTAGACAAAAGATGCAAGAAAATCCATCTTCAAATCAACAGAAACTTTAATCAGCTGCATGATCTTCTAAATAGCATGAACCTGGTCCTCATCAGCTATAGCTAGGTCAGCCAAAAACAAAACAGAAATATCACGCCATGACGAAGAAGGCATAGCAAGCAACTGATCCATCATTTTATCACGATCAGACACACCAGCTCTTAAAACATTCAGGTGTTGCTTGAGAACATCACTAAAAAGAACATCCTTATTGAAATGCTTCATAACTTTATCACGGACTTTCTGCTTCAGCATATCAGAAGAAGGTGGTGTCGTTGATGACGAGGACGAAGAGGCCATCTTCACAGGATCTACTATTCTGAATTTCACTCAACTCACAACACAAAAAATGTAAAAAACGCAAAGACACCATATAAAGAGGTAGAAAACCCTAGTTCTAAAATCGGACGGTCAAGAATGAAAACATTAAAATTATTTAAAAAAATATATATTTAAAAAAAGTAAATAAATAATAAAATAACGCACCGGGTATATAAAAGAGAAAAATGAAAAGGTAAACCCTAAAACCACCATTTCTATACTGTAAACACAAAAACCACCAAAACACAAAATGATGGCTTCTTCTTCATCTCCATCACAAGCAGAGAAGATCGTGAAGACTCTTCTCAAAAACAAAATTGAAGATGAAAAGCTAATGGATCAAATATCAAGGAACTCCCTAGGGATGCTAACAATCTTGACTTCAAATAATGTCAGGGATGATATGAACCTCATTAGCGAGCTCATTCCAGAAGATACAACATACTCCATTGACAATACTGCTGCCTACATTTCAGAACAAATTAGGGTGGACACTGAGATAGCTGAGAAGGTCAAGGAACTGCTGCATCAAACACTGGAAAAAAACAAACGCAACCAAAAGGGATTGAAAGGGATCGACAATTTCTAGTGTAATGCATGTTTAGTTTCCATTTCCTTAATTTTCAAAAAATGTAATGCCTACTTCTCTAATGAAATATATTGATAACGCTTTACTTTCAATAAACAACTCCTGTTGAAAATTAAGCAAAAAAAAACCATACCAAAAACATACACCAAATTCTCTAAGAAAAAAGACAAAACGTAAAAAACTAAAAAAAACACGCAACTATTATCACAATTACGCATTTTGTTATTACGCATGCGGTATACAATAAACGCAACTTGTAAAAAAGCATAATTGAATATTCACTATCATTAAAAAAAATAACACATGTTGATTACAAAATTACGCAACTGAAAAAAAAACCATGTTATTTACAAAATAATGCATTGTATCTACTGTTCATCATCCCTATTATCTGAACCAACTTTTTTTAGCTTTACATGTCCTTCTATCATGACCAGGGAGCCCACAAATCAAGCACTTCCTGCTCCTTTTACCAGCGCGGCTACTCGCTTGTTCCTTCGTTGATTTAATTCTTTTATTGTGGCGACCCTAAAACTTTTGCTTTCTTTCCCCAGCAACGACAGCCGATGCTGCGAACGCTACGACGCAAGAATAATTTTCGGGACGAAAATTCCAATTACAAGGGGATGATGTGACATCCGAGAATTTCAAGGTTTACTTCCATTAGACAATTCCGTTAGTTACGTTATAAGTGTTAACTTAGTAACTAATGCTTAACTAGGCCGAATACGTCCACGACCTTTGGTTGATCACCAAACCCGCCCATATGTGTTATGTGTTCATTTACTTATCGTCATTATGTGCAATGTGATTTAAATACATGATTTAGTATTGTGAATAGCTTGACAACCCATGAACTGTACTTATCTTGCTTAAAATGTAAACTAGTCACTTTTGGGTTCCAGCGAAACTACCGGGCGAAACTATAGTGTCGCCCGGCTAGTCTACCCTCTGACTACCAGAGCCAGTTTCGCCTGGCCAGCGAAACTGCCAGCGAAACTAGCCCCTGATATATAATATCTTAATGAACCCTAGTTTCTCCATTTGCCTCCTTTACATAAAAACACACACACACTCCATCTTTCTCCTGGAAACCTGGTCAGTCGAGATTCACACCGAGCCATCGAGATCTCAGCCCCGAACCATCATCCATCAAGCTTGGAGATCGAACCGTGAGTCCCAAAACCACCATTTTTATGTTTTCTATGTGTTTTCTTAAAAAGCATGCTTAGATCTTCATAGAATCACTTGATCTTCTGATATGTCGTTTAGGAATGATAGATCTACAATAAAGTCAGTAACTTTACGTGTGAAATCCATCCATAATGAAGATTTATGCCATTTTAGTCATCTTAGGGTTTTAAATGTATTTTGGTGATTTGATGATGAAAATACATGAATAAGGTGTCTAAACTGCTTCTATGATGTTGGTAATTGACTATGCATGCTATATACTGAATTACATGAAGTATGGGGACTGTTAGATTGATTTTTAGGCTGATCCGTAAGTTTTTCGCGACTAGCGAAACTACGGTGTTCTCTGGGCGAAATTGTCCAGCGAAATTATGTGAATCTTCAACCAGCGACACTATGCAGCGAAACTGCAGTGTCGCCGGGTAAACCAACCAGACCAGTTCGGACGAAACTACCGAGCGAAATTCCCTGAACGAAAGTTCAAACCAGTTTCGGGCGAAACTAGGCTAGCGAAACTGTGCCAACAGTTTCGAGCGAAACTAGCCTAGCGAAACTGTGTCATCGGGTATTGCCTAGCGAAAGTGCTGCCCGTGCACACAGCGAAACTGCCTAGCGAAACTGCTAGCGAAACTGAGACCAGAATCCAAACTTGTGCAATTTGCTTAAATGTTATGCCATGACTTACATGATTATGCCATGATGATACATGCTTTGACTTCTGATGTATATGAACCCTTGTTTATGATCAACCATCGGTGTCGTGTGTCTGTATGTCGAGTCATAGTTCCAACGTGCTATGTTATGGGCCATAGTGACGTTAAGTAAAGATTAGATACCAAACTAATACTTAAGACCTAAACGTGTTCATAGGTCTTCGTTAAGCAAACTTGGGTTATATAGCAAGTGTAGCAGTGCAACCAAAGGTGAGTGTCACTAACCCAATTACCGTGAACCCGTTTGGGTCACACCGAATAACTAAATAAAAACAATGCTGACAACTTCGAGAGTGCTAGGCACCTCCCTGATAAACTTGAAAACTTGGAGTGCTCGGCACCCACTTGATGAACTTGAAGTGCTTTATGGGAAGCACTTGTGAATTACTTAAACAACTATTTCTGAAACAAAACTGAAAACACTTTTGAGATTCATGAGAATCCAGCAAACCTTTTTAATATGGCTAGTGTAGGTTAAAGTCTAAACCACATGATATCACATGATTTCTAAGGATGCCTTGAAACTTAAAAGTCCTCAACTAAATTGTACCATTAATTGTAAAGCGAGGGGATGTTGGGTAGATCTACTGGAGTTTGACAAACTCCGCCCCGTGGCACGGGGAGTGCACGGAGGTACAATATCAGCCTATCTGACCGTGATTCCGAGAGGACACGGGGGAGGCAAAACCGCGATGACGTAGGTCCGCAGAACTGATGGCACGACCACTACAATAATTTATGGTCAGCTTTGGTACAAACTTCCTTAGTGCATGGAACAACGGATTAGCTACCCGCGATATCGGTTGAGCACTTTAACTATACAAGACTAGTACATACCCGATAACGTAGGTTACGGACAATACTTTTACTAAACCACAATAATATGATTTTGATTATCACAAGCATTGCTTTTCACAAATAAATTGTATGTAAGAATACGTTTACACGATTATGATTTATGAGACCGGGCCACTGCATGACAAGCCCACTGTGAACTCACCAACCGTTAGGTTGACACTTGCGTGGTTTAAACTTTTGCAGATCGCTGAAGAGTATCCGGAGCAGGTTGACATGGCACAAGAAGATGTTTATTTTTATTTAAACTAAACTTGGGAATTTAAAACAATGTTTATGTAAAGCACGCGGTTAGTGCTAAAGATAATGTTTTCCGTTGCGTACTGTTGACTGTTTTTATTATTAATGTTTGGACTTTACTCTAATTCGTTTAGTATTTGTAACTAATGGTTGTGGTCCTGGTCTGGTCGCACCCCTTAACGGTATAAACTCCGTTAGTGGTTAATTTGGGGGTGTGACATTTATGAGAGCCACGTCCTTTGTTTTTAATACAACTAGGAAGTTTTGTGCTTCCATCAACAGGCTGATTGGCTCTTAAAATCTTAGCAAACCTATCTCTGCGATTTTCAGGAACAACTGGTCGATTCTCCTCGTCAACCTTCGCCATTTCTTTCATTTTATCCCTCACAGAACACAAAGCCTCAAGGTCTGGAGATAGGCGATTAATTATATATTCATAGGAAGACATAATATCACGCAACACCTTATCTAGTTCACGAGCATTAGCAAGATTAGAATCACTGTTCAGGGGCATTGCTTTTTTGACTTTATTAGGTGCAGCTTCCTTGGTCCAACGCTTCATGATGTACTTTTGAGGGATTTCAGGTACCTCAAACATCATCATTACATAAAACACATGAGAGCACAACAAACCATAACGCTCAAAACGGGTACAGCTACAGGTACATGTAATATCACCATCAATCCTTGTAAAGTCAACCTAAAAAAATGAAAAAGGACAACACATAAACACGTATAAAACAAGCAGTCTTCATTTTATAAAATAACGCAAACATATATTACAAAATCACGCAAAGCTATAATATTACTTACTTCCAGTAAACCAGGGCCAATTGCAGCATGATCTTTAATAAAAACCTTTGCAGTGTTATCACCAGTTACGGTTTTCATGCCAAAACAGTTCCTAGTGCTGCAATATATCTCATCTTGGATGTCATTAAACATAGCCCTCATGTATATGCGTGCAGCTTGTTCCTCGATGGAAAATTCAGTCCACAGGTCAGGAAAAGTGTATCTGGAGTCATGATTATTCTTCTGATGCGTGTGTCTTTGAATCTCAAATGAAGATTCATAATGGTTAAAAAATTCCAAAAGCGTCATTTGGGTTTGTAACCTGAGAGAAAAAATGATTCTCACTCTCTGATCTAGAGGTCTTGTGCATGAGACCAGACATCCACTCATATCAAAAATACGCAGGAATCCACATTCCACTCATCTCAAACATCTCATACAACCACTTGTTAGAAGTCAGGTCATAATCATTCATGATTTTTAGCCACTCCTCATCAAAACATTCAGGATCAATAGAATCCGTCCACACAATGCTACACATTGCCTCTTTAAACTCCTCATCATTACACAACGCAGGCCCAACCTTCATGAGAAATAAAAAAAAGCACAACACATGAAAATGTAACCATGCATGAACTGAACATAAAAATCACGCAACAGTTAAATTAATTACGCATGACATTATAAAATCACATCAAAACTAAAAAATTACGCAAAAATAAAAATCAAACCTTATCAGCAACTTTCTTCATTATGTGCCACATGCACAGTCTATGACGACACTGGTAAAAACCATTTTCAATTGCAATCTTCATCGCAGGATCTTGGTCAGTAACTACAACCTTGGGTTGACATCCAAAAGCCTTCAAAAACTTTTCAAGAAACCACATGTATGACTCCGTTGTTTCGGATGAAAACAGACCAGCACCGAAAGAAATATTATGAAAATGGTTATCAATTCCAGTGAAAGGAACAAAGACCATCCTGTACCTGTGGTATAAATCATATTCAACTTATCACGCATTTGATTAATTATAATCACGCATTATATAATAATAAATAACGTATGTAGTATTCATTATAACGCAAAGTAACAATAAAGAAAAATCATACTTATTTGTGTTGAAGGTTGCAACAAAAGAAACAATCTCTCCAAATGCTTGATAGTTTGCCTTACATTTACCATCAGCCCAGAACATTGCAGTAAGTTTCCCCTCATCATCAACCGTATACTCAAATGAATAATCAGGAAGGAAATCTTTCTTGTTCAGCATCCTTCTATGTTAGGACCGATTTTCACTACAAGAATCTCGATCTTGAGCAAGAACATGTTCGGATTCGAAAACTCAAAAAAATGAAGAAGATGATGATGATGAATCATAGATAATCAACATAAGAAGAAAGATGAACAAATCGAATGAATTCATTAATCGAAAGATTAGAATCAATGAATCATGAAGAACACTCTCTCTCTAGAAACCATGACTCACTCTCTCTCTAGAATGGAAATCTCACACTCTACAAGAAAAATCATCATCTCCCCATTCGGAGACCCCTTTACTTGTAATGGGCACCCTCACTATATATAGTGAGGGTGACTAACAACAGAAATACATAACTGAATAAACGAAATTACAAGTAAAGTAAATAACATAAATTGATAATTAAATCAAAGCTGATTAAATTAATCCGAAGCTTGACTCGCTCGAACCGATCTTCTGTTGACTTTTACGTTGACCGTTGACCCGAACGGTTGACTTTTCCAGAAAACGGTCTTCGGTCCAATCTTGCAAGCCTCGAGCATCACAACTCAGTCTCTAAATCGATTCACATGGATTCTTCAGTCAAATGCTTCAGTAAACAAATTTGATGGCGTCAGTCACTTATATTTTAAGTTCCAACAATTCCCCCTTGACTGATGCTTTCAAATCTGTTCAACTGCTGAAGAATCGCTCTGTCGTACATCTTCAATGAGAAACTGATAAACCGGAGACAATCTGTTGTAGAGATTCCCCCTCTGAATAAGCTTCTTCTGTTCTCGTTGCTCCAGTTCGAGATCCAAGTGCTGCAGCTCACTCGGTTCACACGGTCGGGTACAATACTGAGAAAATGCTGAACATCGGAGTCATAACCGTAACAAACTGAATCAGATAAACCAATCAAACACCGAAAATGCTCTAACTCCGAATAATCGACCCGATATCCAAATTCATAATAATTCCTCCTATTTCTCTAAATCTCTCCAAAAACATCAAGTCGGAAGCGTAAAATCAGATGCGGAGAGTCGAACCGTCGCGATCGGTTGCCTAGAGAAACCAGATAAACAATCTTGAAATCGGACAATCTTGTGAAAAGCCGGAAGCCGGATGCTGACAGTTGTGAATAATCTGCGCGACTGAGGTTGGATGCGAAAATTAAAGTAAATGTCAAATTTCTTCAATAAACGGTCATCCGAGAGATATAATCGGATAAATTCCAATATTTAACTGAGATTCCAGTTAATCCGGTTAGTTGACAACAGCGCTGCATCCACTAAAAATAAACCGTGAGATATAACGAGAAAGCCGAGTAATTAACCGGATAATAAAGCTAACCCGTTAGTGATCGATAGCAAACGTTGCGCGCGACGTCAATAAACGAGAACCCCAATAAAATGAAATAAATCCGAGACTAATAAAAATTTCCGCAATTCCGTTAAGGCGTTATCTCCGTTGATCTTGTAAAAAACCGATAGAAAAAGCCCGCATTTAACGAATTAATGCAGAAATTTAATTAATGGTAAAAATACTCTCAAAGAAGCACAATCCATGTGAGAATTTTAGAACCAATCAGATTAAAGGTTCAATATTGATCCGACGGTTGCCATTGAGGCTGATCTATGGATCAGATGCATGATCCACGTGAATGTGCTGTTGACCAATAGGATGGCGACAGCAGTAAGCTGTCCAACGGTTCTTTCAAACATCCTGGGGCCCACGAGAATTCGTCCACCCAATCAATGATCGACAACAGAAAAGGAATTCCGACAACACGAGAGAGAGCAACATTCTGTTTGGACCAGTCAATAGTCGCCACGTCATCCCTTGTCTCCCATCTTCCTTAAACACCACCGGAACCCTAACACTGATCGGAAAATCGCGACCTCCGCCGGAGAAGCGTATTTTCGCCATATCTCCATGAATACTCGACCAAAACCTTCGAATTTTATACCCACGAACTCGTAGCGTCGAGCTCTACAACCCTGGACGAACAAAATTCACCGAACCGAACTCGAACAAAAACCCACCAACAAGTCCGCTAACCCCAGAAGTCCGCTAAAGCCTTCCAGAAGTCCGCTAAAGGGTAGAGAAGTTCGCTAAGACACTTCTCAAGTCCGCTAAGGACTCAAGTTCGCTAAGGCATGCTTCAAGTTCGCTAAAACAGATGAAGTCCGCTAAGAGGAGAACAAGTTCGCTAAGAACTACAACAAGTCCGCTAAGGCAATCTTCAAACCTTCAAACACATGAACAAAATATGGAAAATCGATGAACAGTGAAGAAACTTACTCATGAACTTGAAATCTGCACAGAAACATTCGGAAAACCCATAATGATGCACGAAATGAGAAGCTAAACCATTCACGACAATGTTGTGGCCACCAACACTTCATTAACAGTAGCTAATCGGATCAAAACAGTCTTCAAAATCTGCAAATCTTCAAGAACACGAAGAACACCATGAAACACGCACTAAGTGTGTGTTTTTCCAGATCTGCCCAAACTGTTGAGAATCAGACGAAACGGATGCTTCCAATGGATCCGGAACGCGTTTTCCACTGAGAATCATACCTCATATCATCCAAATCCATGAAGAAATGCCCAGAAAACTAACAATCAAACCCAAAATTTTTCAAAAACCCCAAAAACGGGAAAAACTCTAACAGCTTCAAAACAGCTCGGATCTTCAAATTTCCCCACTGATTTGAACATGTAGAACACTAAATAACATCCTGATGCACTCCCAAACATGAATATATCATCCATATCATCAGAATCCATCCATAAATGAAGAAAAAATAGAAAAAAGTCTCTAAAAACTAAGTTTTCTCATCTTCACCATTCAAGCTCAAAATCACAGATTCGAGTGACCAGATTCACGGTGAGATGAATCTGATCGGTACCCGCTCTGATACCATTTGTTAGGACCGATTTTCACTACGAGAATCTCGATCTTGAGCAAGAACATGTTCGGATTCGAAAACTCAAAACAAATGAAGAAGAAGATGATGATGAATCATAGATAATCAACATAAGAAGAAAGATGAACAAATCGAATGAATTCATTAATCGAAAGATTACAATCAATGAATCATGAAGAACACTCTCTCTCTAGAAACCATGACTCACTCTCTCTCTAGAATGGAAATCTCACACTCTACAAGAAAAATCATCATCTCCCCATTCGGAGACCCCTTTACTTGTAATGGGCACCCTCACTATATATAGTGAGGGTGACTAACAACAGAAATACATAACTGAATAAACGAAATTACAAGTAAAGTAAATAACATAAATTGATAATTAAATCAAAGCTGATTAAATTAATCCGAATCTTGACTCGCTCGAACCGATCTTCCGTTGACTTTTACGTTGACCGTTGACCCAAACGGTTGACTTTTCCAGAAAACGGTCTTCGGTCCAATCTTGCAAGCCTCGAGCATCACAACTCAGTCTCTAAATCGATTCACATGGATTCTTCAGTCAAATGCTTCGGTAAACAGATTTGATGGCGTCAGTCACTTATATTTTAAGTTCCAACATTCTAACAACAATCTCAGCATCATACTCACCAATATAGTAGTTCAGGTCCCTTTTAAAGTTCTTGCATTCGACCACAGTCGCTCCAACTTTCTCAAAACCTCCATTTTGTCCTGATCACATTAAACGCTTTAACAGGACCAAGGTTAACAAAAGATAATTCATAAATCTGAGATTCCTGAACTCTTGTCAGATGCCTGTTTGAGCGAAGAAAATGCATTTCTTCTTGACCAACAAGGTAGTGGTTGTGCCCCTCGATGAATTTATGCACTTTGTAAGATAACCCATCCCTCGAAGTGTACATAATATGTGCAAGGCAACCAGTACGGGTAGAATACTTCTTCCTAGGTTTTACTTTGTTTTTCCCCTTTCCAGACATGCTACTCGAATCATATTTCTTGAAGGGTTTGTTACCTTCTTTGGAACAAACAAAATGCCTCCCCTTAATGACACCAGACACCTCATAAACAGGTCCTTTCCTAACTGTAAATCCACATTGTTTAGCATACTCATAGTAGAATGCCTCAGCTTCCTCCAAAGAAGTAAATATCATGCCCTCTTCAGGTTTAACTGACATCGGAACGGATGGATGTGACATTCTTCACTTCTCAATTCTGTAAAAATAACGCAAACACATAATAGGTAATCACGCAAACAATATTCATCAAAAATACGCAAGTGTATTTTTTGTAATCACGCAACAATACAATATAACAAAAATAACGCAACCTATGAATAGTAATAACGCAAACTATTTCTCTATACAACTTTGTAATAAATTTAAATAAAATAAAAAACGCAATTTAATTAACAGAAACACATGCAAAAACATACACCCGATACAAAAATCACATTAAAACCAAATTAACTTCAATAAACTGGATCTACAAAACAACTACACCAGTTAAACATGCATTGTAACTAATACAAACATGCAAACAATAACTAATCTAAAAAATCACGAGAAAATAACTTCAAAAGCGACTTCGATCAAAATCAAATCACGTAAACCAGCTTCGAGCATCATTACAACAGGATTTCGCATAAAAATAACTTCAAAACCAACTTCGATCAAAATCATATCACCTAAACCAGATTCGAACATCATTATAACAGAATTACACAATAACGAAACACAAAAACTAAGATACGAAATACAAATCATACCAAACGGACGTTGTTCATATTCAGGTTCCATGATCCCTCAAAAAACGCAAAATCAAACTATCGCAAATTTTGAGTGTCGTTTACGAGATCTGAATCTCTTAATGAATTAATATATATCGCAAAGGATATTCTACGTAAATATATGAGGAAGATAACTGCTTCCGGATTATTAGCGCGCATGAAATCACGCAGGAATATAATTTAAACATGTAAAATGACGGAAAAGCCCATCCGTGTATAACTTAAAACATTCCACGTGTTGGCCTCCCCTTCCTTCGCACGCTTCGCACGGAAAAAAACTTTTGTATTTGAACTTTCATCTATATATATATATATATGTATATATATATATGATATATATATATATATATATATATATATATATATATATATATATATATATATATAGGAATGAGAATGGACATTAACCCATTCTTAATGTCATAACCAAATAACTCAACATTAACCCTTGATTTAATATAAAGTAATCAAATCTGAATCAATGGTGGTGATGAACTGGGGGTATTTAGGTAAAATACACACTTTTTTGTCTCTTCTTAAAACCCTAAAAAGGCTCCTGCTCGTGCGATCCAGAACCAGAACCAGAACCATAGAACATTTCTTAAACCTCCCCCATCACTACTGCTGCTGCTGACATATTTGTGTTGTTGTTGACGGTGCTCTTCCGACAATCTAAACAGCGACCACCGGCGAACGGTCTCTCTTCCGACAATCAAAACAACAAAAACGGTCTCTATTCTACCGGTCTATTTTCCGGTCTCTCTTCTGACAATCCAAACAGCGATCATCGGCAAACAGTGCTATTCCGATTTACCATAGCAGTGACCACCGGCGAATGTTCGACGACCTCGGGATCGGGAGCCAGCCGTGAAACCCCATCTGTTTTGGTAAGAAATCCCGATTGAGATGTTATTTTTAGTTTGAATCTTGGGAATTTTTGCGATATTTTTGTCCGATTTCTTTTTCCGATTTGTTTTTTCCTATTTAGTTTAAAACTTGTGAAGTAATGACTAACATTCCTATTTTCTTTTGCGATTTATTTTTCTGATTTAGTTTAAAACTAGTGAATCTTTAGAGGTTGATTTTTAGTTTGAATCTTGGTTAGAAATTCCAACTTGTTTTTTCCCACTTCGCTGATGTTTTTTTTTTTGCGATTTCGATTTGCTTTTTTGTAGGAAATTCAGTTTTTATTTCGCGATATCGATGTTGATGACAACAAAATTTGGTTGACGTTGATGACATTGAATTATTTAGGTTTTTTCTGGCATCTCCATTTAAATGGTAAGGAATTAGTGTTTTGTGACTTTCTTATGTAATCTCCAGTGTAAATGGCATAAATTTAGTGTATGTGGCTTGTAAATAGTTGTACATGAGTTCAATATGTTTTTATTGAATCTTAATATCATCGGTGTTACTGATCACTACACCATTGTTTAATGGTTATAGCATTAGTGTTTATATGCATATTAATACATTTGTAGATTGTAATATATGCATCTGCAGTTGTACTTAAGTAAAAACATCAATGCCACTGGTTTTATGAGTGTATGGATGTAAATTTGTTCAATGTTAATAGCTATGACAATGATGTTACTAGTTATAATACTTGTGCTACACATTACGTCTCAGAGGAACCAATATGGATGTATGCTAATAGTTATGACAGTGATGTTAGTAGTTGCAACACTAGTGCTACATCACACGTCTGAGAAAACGATAATAAAAAAAGCCGAGACTATACTTGAATTAAAGTCATAAATGCGACGAGTTTAATGGTGCAATTTTTATAAAAATCCGACAAAGTATAAAAAAGTTATTGGGTTTTTAAATGAAGGGGGTGTTATTGTTGTTGTGTAGAAAAACTTTTTTGTCCTTTTAGATTAAAAGAAAAGAAATTGCCATGTGTCATGATCTAGTGTGTTCTGCATTTTTTAAACCAATGGTGGGGGTTTAAGGAGTTCCTACCATAAAAATGGTTAATATTAATTCAATGCCTTATATATATATATATATATAGGGTAAGGTTTTTTGAAAACTACTTTTATATGGAAAAGTGGAAAACCAAAGGAAAATTATATTAAATGAAGGCTATATGGGTAATTTGATATTCATTTTTTATTTTTTTTTAATTTCACATATATCCACATGATAACTTTATAAAAAAGCAAAAAAAAAAAAAATAACGTTCTTTTGTTCATCTTGTATATCTGAGTATGTTGCATATATGCAACATAGCGTGTTGCATATGTTGAATATATGCAACATAGTATTTTGCATATATGCAACATTGTATGCTTCGTACGTTGCATATATGTAACATAGTATGTTGCATATATACAACATTGTATGTTTCATATATTGCATGTATACAACATGCTATGTTGCATGTACGCAACGTAAACAACTTACAATGTTGCATATATGCAACATAGTCAGACGAACCAAAACAAAAAGAACGTTTTTCTCGAAGTTTTTTTAAGGTCGTTAGGTGGCAATTAGGTGGATATACACGAAAAAAAGAGCACCAAATATACCTAAATAGTCTTCATTTAATATAGTTTTCCTTTCGTTTTCCAGTTTTCCAACTAAAACTTAGTTTTCAATTGAACTTAAGCCTATATATATATATATATATATATATATATATATATATATATATATATATATATATATATATATATATAGGATAAGGTTCCATGGAAAACCTCACCTTTTTGGAAAACCTGAAAAACCCATCTTACACCATTGATTAGTTAATCTATGGTTGAAAATGAATGTGTCATTCTTTTGAAATAATATATTTTAATAAATGTTTAAATCAATTTCCTCTCTCCATCTCTTCTTTCCTAAACTCTCTCTCTCCTTTAATTTCAAATTCTCAAACCAAAATTTTAGAAAATGAAAACCTAATTTACAAAAGAAAAAAAAATCGTTGATCATCAGTTCATCACCAGTGTAACGATTGTTACATCGTTGTAATAATAGTTTTCGGATTTTTTTCAAGAAAATAAACGATGGTTACATAGGTGTAACCATTCAGAAAAATTTGTAAATTGTATTCGTGGTTATATTTTTTCTAAATCTCATTACACGTATGTAACACCTTTATTTCACATGTTTTTATTGATGTTACATGAATGTAACACCATGTATTTTCTTTCTCATTCGTTATGAAATTGTTTCACGTGATTACGCATATGATAGTTATAACATAAATGTAAGTAGTTATTACACGTATGTAACACTTTTAATTCACATGTTTTTAATTAATGTTACACGAATGTAACACCATGTATTTCTTTCTAGAACGTTATGAAATTGTTTCACGTAATTACGCATATGATAATTATTACATAAATGTAAATAGTAATCTCCTATCAACTTTTTCCTTTCTAGGTAATTTTTCTGAATGGTTATATGTAACGCCCCAAACCCTCTTATGTGATTTTTAATGTGAAAATGTTTCGTTTTGTATGGGATGGGTCGGATTGTGCGGCTAGTAAACGCACCCCGACAGGTTTAGTAAAATACCAAATTAGTCACTAAGTTGTATTTTTGAGACTAGATGAGTTTTTAATAAAAGTTAGAGGTTAAATGGGTAAATATGAAGTTTAGGCCTGAATTAAATAAAATGCTAAAGTAAGGGGGCTAATGTGTAACATAAGTTAAAACAAAACAAGAAAAGAAAAGTCTGGGATTTCTCCCAGACGTGGGTCGCGAACAGGAGGAAGGAGAAAGGGGGGGATTAGGGTTCCAGCTCAATTCACCTCAAATCTGTGAGTTTATGTGAAAATTCGGTAGTGGGGGACTGAAATTCGACTAAGGAGGGAGTGTAGGCTGCGAATTTATCATCCATTTCGGATTTCTCACATCAAGTAAGTGTGTTTGAGGTTAATTGATTTTGTGAAAAATCAATGATAGATCAAATTGGTGTTAGAGGATGTTATGTAGGGACTTGTGTGCTAATTTGATGCATGATTCTACCCCTGCATGTGTATATTTGACTTGATTGTTAGTAAGATAGTAATGGGGTTAAAACCCACTTCATGTGAGCCGAAATTTAAGGTTAGATGGGTGGTTGGGTTGGATTTTAGATCATAAGAGCTTGATTCTTATGATAGGTTAGCAATTCTTCATGAAATTTGATGAATATATGCATTTATAGTCAAAGATGGATTAAATGGTATGAAGAAATATTACTTACAAGAAAGAATGATAATTGTGCACTCTAAGTGTTCGATGAAATGCCTAGGTGAAAATTTAGTAGGCTTAAGGCATGAACCATTGCATAAATTGAAGTGTTGTGTGATGTAACAAGAAGTTTGTGTATGTGTTATTGATAAGAGTCTAGAAATACATAGACTTTGATCTTTTGTAGATATGGCCTTGTGTGTGTGTATGATAATTGGAAGTCAAGTGCTCCAACACTTGACATGGGTTATTAGTGTGCCTTAGCATTTGCAAGAATGTGGATATTCATGATTTACTAATAATCATGGTAATATAGGTGAAACCGGTGGAAGCTCAAGCCACCAACGTGAAGGAAAAGCCAAGATCTAAACGCTTGAGGTAACGTAAGAATGTTTAGTTATGTATATGTATATATATATATACCTAAAAGTGATCAATATATCTATATGTGTGATGTTATACCCATGGTTGGGAGAAATGGGACTTACAAGTCCTAAAGAATGAAATAGTTCAATGAACTTAAGTAAGCTTGAACAAATCTGCAAAATTAACCCGTTTGGGTAAGAATGGAAGAATCGACCCTTTGGGGGTAAGAGGTGGAAACCATGTTTTCAAAGAATGGCCCTTGGGTAAGAGTAGGGAATTGTATTCGATGCAATTCCGAGTGTAATTGCGAATAAAGAACTAACGTTGTGTGTATTGATAGGAACGTTAAAAATGGGTCAAACGGGTCAAATGGGTTGGGATTCCATTGGTTTGATTCTCATGTGTTGATTTGTAGATGGCTATGGGAATTTAGTGGAAAAGATTGTCAATTTGGTCAAATAAAGGATTTGTGGTACTTGGAATGAATTTTTGTTATGTGCAGGAAATCTGAAACTTAGCCAGAATTTGGCTAAGTATGAAAACAGGGGAGAACTGGACGAATCCCTGGAAATCTCTCTCCAAGCGTATCGCTTGGAGAGTGGGAACCAGGAGGCGATACGCCAGGGGTGCTAGGCGTATCGCCTGGTAAGCCAGGAGTTCTAGGCGATACGCCTAGAACTGCACCACTCGGATTAGTGTGGTTTTCTCATTCTATGCTATAATAAATGATTGAATTTGCTGTAGGTTACCTTTTACTAATACGTTACTGGTACTTGGTGACAGGTAGTAATGTTAATGGGGAAGCGGGTCCAGATTGAGCATTTTGGGAGAAGGAACCGAACACACACACAAGGAAGGGTAGTTTTATGGGGTGTCATAGTCATCCTGTTTTGTTAATCTTTGCGCACTCTGAATATGATGTATTTAAACAAACAAACCTATGGTTGTAAGAATGTTAATGGTTCAAGTGGTCAAGTATGGACCCGTCTTTTAAAAGAAAAAAAATTTACGGGTCGGTTTTTACTTGAAAAATTATCAAAAAGGTAGTGGGATGCCACAAGTTGGTATCAGAGCCACGGTTTGAGGGATTCAAGTGTTGTGGGACACTTGAACTCAAACCAAGTGCTCGGGGAATTGATACAGTGTTCGGTTCGAGGCTCAATCGGGTGACCCGGTAAGTATTTAGTGTTGTTTAAATTCCATATAATTATTGACATTAGATGAACAAGTATGAACTTGAATGTACGTGATGCGTACAATTCAAGTAAGAATGTAAAGATGGGATAAAACTAAGCATCTGGGGTGATGAATGAAATCTCACACTCAAATGCGTAAGATGTAACAAGAAGGCCAGGTTGGCCTAAGGGGTGAGAATGAGATGTAAGAATGATGAAATGACCCTCGATTGTGATATTCACAACGTGGGTAAGATGGAAATAAATAAGAATGGTGGTGAATGATTACCTTGTAGTGATGAGTGGATAGTTATGTTGAACTTTGTTTTCGCATAACGCATATGGATTGTTAATAAGATGCTAACCTATTGTAAACTTTCAGTTGCAATGGTGAATGAAGATGATCAAGGGGGAGCTTTGACGGAAGCCATGTTGGCGGAAGTCAAGAAGATTGTATCCGATGAAGTTGAGACCTCCGTGGATGCCAGTATACGACTCCACGTGGGTAAGATGGAAGAAACTCTAATGGAGTTATTGGATAAAAGGCTTGAGGCTTTGAAGGATGAATTGAGGGGTGAAGAAAGTGCAGCTAAAGACAAGGGGAAGTGCACGTACAAAGACTTTATGGCGTGCAAACCCCCACTTTACACTAGTGAAGCAAATCCGATAGCTTGCCACAGGTGGCTAACGGATATGGAAGATGTGTTTGAAAGAAGCAAGTGTGATCCAAGGGATCAGGTGATGTTCGCTACCGGTCAATTACGGACGCGAGCAAAAGATTGGTGGGACATGATGAAGCTTGAAAAAGGAAGGGAAGTGGCGAATGCCATGGATTGGGGGCAATTTAAAGAATTGTTTGAAACTCACCATAGCCCTCAATCGGAGGTGGAAAAGTTGCAAGAAGAGCTCTCTCTATTTCGACAGAAGAAAGGGCAACCAATTGCGGAGGTGATAGGCTTCTTCCTTGACAGGGTGAAGTTTTGTAAAGATGAGTTGCGAACCGAGAGACAGAAAAATTCATCGGTTCAATGGCATGTTACACATGGACTTTAGGGAGTTTATAAATGCCTCTAAATGTCAAACCCTTGAAGAATTGATCAATGCGGCACGTGAAAGAGAGATGGAAATTAAGAGACAAGTTGAAAGGGGTGAAAAGAGAGGGATTGAGAGTAGTGCCACCCCTAGTAAGAAACCAAAGGTGGCGGAGACTCCAAAGAAGAATGAGGGTAAAAGTGGTGGGACCTCGGGATGTCCCCACTGCGGTCGAATGCATAAGGGCGAATGTTATCTAAAGACCAAGCCATGTTACAACTGTGGGAAAACGGGACATGGGTACGCTCAGTGCCCTAGTCCTACAAAGTTGTGTTACAACTGTGGCCAGGCGGGCCACAAGAAGAGTGAATGCCCGGGGTTAAATCCGGGGGGAGGTTCAAGTGGAGTAAAGGTAGAGATTCCCAAAGCCAGAGGGAGATCTTATCAAATGACCGTGGAAGAAGGAAAGGTAGATCCAGGGGTGGTGACAGGTATATTCCTTGTAAATTCCATTCCTGTTCATGTATTGTTTGATACGGGTGCGAGTAGGTCGTTTGTTTCACTCGACCTTATTCGTCATCCATCCTTTGTTACTGATAAGTTGTTTGTACCTTTAGAAGTAGAGATAGCTGATAACAAGAGTGTGGTAGTATTTGATGTATGTCGTAACTGTAACATTTCCATTGAAGAGGAAGACTATCCAATTGATCTCATACCCATGTTAATGGGAGAGTTCAAGGTAATAGTGGGGATGGATTGGTTATCGAAGTACCAAGCCAACGTAGACTGTCGCCGCAAGGCGATACAATTAATGTCGCCAAGCGGAAAGAATGTTCAAATCCAGGGAGAAAGAGAAAATAAGATGATGCTATGCTCGGTTATGAAGGCTCAGGAAGTACATCCAACACGGGTGTAAATCTTTCCTGGCCTATGTGAAGGATACTACCATGGAGAATAAAAAGATGGAAGAGGTACCAATAGTTCGGGAGTATTCTGATGTGTTCCCGGAAGATTTGCCCGGTATTCCACCAGATAGAGAGGTGGAGTTCCGCATTGAATTAATACCTGGTGCCAAGCCGGTTGCTAAGGCCCCGTATCGTTTGGCTCCTACAGAGATGCAAGAGTTGATGAATCAGTTACAAGAGCTACTTGACAAAGGGTTTATTCGACCCAGTGTTTCTCCTTGGGGAGCACCGGTCCTCTTTGTTAAAAAGAAGGATGGTAGTCTAAGGATGTGTATAGACTACAGAGAACTGAACAAGCTAACTGTGAAGAACCGATACCCGTTGCCTCGAATTGACGATTTATTCGACCAATTACAAGGCGCGAGTTGGTTTTCTAAGATTGACTTAAGATCGGGCTATCATCAATTGAAGGTGAGAGAAGAGGATATACCGAAGACGGCGTTTCGAACTCGTTACGGGCATTACGAGTTTCTGGTAATGTCTTTCGGGTTAACAAATGCACCCGCGGCTTTCATGGATCTTATGAACCGCGTGTGTAGACCTATGTTAGATAGATCGGTTATCGTCTTTATTGACGATATACTTGTGTATTCGAAGAATAAGGAGGAGCACGCCCAACATCTACGCGAGGTGATGGAACTTTTAAGGAAAGAAAAGTTGTATGCGAAATTCTCAAAGTGCTCCTTCTGGCTAAGAGAGGTACAATTCTTGGGGCACGTGATCAGCTCTGAAGGTGTCCTGGTGGATCCCTCCAAGGTTGAAGCAATAACAAAATGGGGTACACCGAAAAGTCCAACGGAAATTCGTAGCTTCTTGGGCTTGGCGGGTTATTATAGGAGATTTATACAAGATTTCTCCAAGATAGCCTTGCCTTTAACCAAGTTAACTCGGAAAGATGTGAAGTTTGAATGGGGAAGAGAACAAGAGGAATCCTTTAGAATCTTAAAGGAAAATTTAACGCACGCTCCGGTATTGACTTTACCGGAGGGCACGGAAGACTTGGTGGTTTACTCGGATGCTTCATACCTTGGCCTCGGGTGTGTACTTATGCAACGAGGAAAGGTAATTGCTTATGCCTCTAGACAGCTGAAGACTAATGAGGCTAAGTATCCTACTCATGATCTTGAGTTAGCCGCAGTGGTTTTTGCTTTAAAGATTTGGCGACACTACCTCTATGGGGTTAAGTGTACCATTTATACAGACCACAAAAGTTTGAAATACTTTTTCGATCAAAAGGAGTTGAATATGAGACAGAGAAGATGGCTGGAGCTTATCAAGGATTATGATTGTGAAATACATTATCATCCTGGAAAGGCTAATGTGGTGGCGGATGCCCTAAGTAGGAAAGGGGATTTGACTCCTATAAAGGTGAGATCCATGAGGTTGGTTGTGACCTCGAGTATTCTTGATACCGTCAGGAATGCTCAAGTAGAAGCTATGAAGGAGGATAATTGGAAGCAAGAACGGATCAAGGGGATGGTAAAGGACCTAGTTGATGCTGGGGATGGCTTGAAGTATCGGTTTGGTCGTCTATGGGTTCCGAACACGTGTGGGGTGAAGGAGTTGTTGTTGAACGAGGCTCATAAATCTCGTTACTCAATTCACCCGGGGGCTACTAAAATGTATCGCGATTTGAAATGCGATTATTGGTGGCCTGGTATGAAACGAGATATTGTAAAATATGTGAATAAGTGCATGACATGTTTGCAAGTGAAGGCGGAGCATCAAAAGCCTTACGGGAAATTGCAATCACTTGAGATACCCATGTGGAAATGGGAGCATATCACTATGGATCTGCTCACTGGCTTGCCAAAAACGGCAAGGAATACGAATGCGATATGGGTGGTGGTGGATAGATTAACCAAAAGTGCCCACTTTGTACCCATTAACGAATCTAGTGGCTCCGAAACGTTGGCAAGGATATTCATAGATGAGATAGTATCGATGCATGGTGTTCCTGTTTCGATAACTTCTGATAGGGATACGCGTTTTACCTCGCGGTTTTGGCAGGAATTTCAGAGGAATATGGGTAGTCGATTGCATTTCAGTACTGCATATCATCCTCAGACTGACGGGCAGAGTGAGCGGACGATACAAACTCTTGAAGATATGTTGCGAGCTTGTGTACTCGACTTCGGGGGAATTTGGGATAAATATTTGCACTTGGTAGAATTTGCCTATAATAACAGTTACCACGCAAGCATTGGTATGGCTCCATACGAGATGTTGTATGGTAGGAAGTGCCGAACCCCACTGTGCTGGGGAGAAGTGGGTCAAAGAGAACTTGCCCACAATGAGATTGTGGAAATAACTACCGAAAAGATTGCTATAGCTCGAACACGTTTGAAGGCCGCTCAAGACAGACAAAAGTCTTATGCTGATAAAAGGCGAAGGCCTATCGAGTTCCAAAAAGGGGACAATGTATTGTTAAAAGTATCCCCTTGGAAGGGGGTGATCAGATTTAGAAAGAGGGGTAAGTTAAGCCCGCGGTTCATCGGGCCTTTTAAGATCGTCAAGAAAGTGGGCAAAGTTGCTTATGAATTAGAACTCCCGGAGGAACTTGGTGGCATTCACAGCACATTTCATGTGTCTAACTTGAGGAAATGCCTAGCAGACGAGACAGCTTATGTACCGCTGGATGACATAGAGGTGGATGATAAGTTGAACTATGTGGAAAGACCCGTTGAGATTTTGGACCGGAAGGTCAAGCGTCTCAGAAATAAAGAGATTAAACTGGTGAAGATAAGATGGGAACATCGAAAAGGATCGGACGCCACGTGGGAGTCCGAGGAGGAGATGAGAAGATACTATCCGCATCTCTTCGGGTACGTATTATAGTTTCGGGGACGAAACTCCCTTTAAGGGGGGTGGAGTTGTAACGCCCCAAACCCTCTTATGTGATTTTTAATGTGAAAATGTTTCGTTTTGTATGGGATGGGTCGGATTGTGCGGCTAGTAAACGCACCCCGACAGGTTTAGTAAAATACCAAATTAGTCACTAAGTTGTATTTTTGAGACTAGATGAGTTTTTAATAAAAGTTAGAGGTTAAATGGGTAAATATGAAGTTTAGGCCTGAATTAAATAAAATGGTAAAGTAAGGGGGCTAATGTGTAACATAAGTTAAAACAAAACAAGAAAAGAAAAGTCTGGGATTTCTCCCAGACGTGGGTCGCGAACAGGAGGAAGGAGAAAGGGGGGGATTAGGGTTCCAGCTCAATTCACCTCAAATCTGTGAGTTTATGTGAAAATTCGGTAGTGGGGGACTGAAATTCGACTAAGGAGGGAGTCTAGGCTGCGAATTTATCATCCATTTCGGATTTCTCACATCAAGTAAGTGTGTTTGAGGTTAATTGATTTGTGAAAAATCAAAGATAGATCAAATTGGTGTTAGAGGATGTTATGTAGGGACTTGTGTGCTAATTTGATGCATGATTCTACCCCTGCATGTCTATATTTGACTTGATTGTTAGTAAGATAGTAATGGGGTTAAAACCCACTTCATGTGAGCCGAAATTAAAGGTTAGATGGGTGGTTGGGTTGGATTTTAGATCATAAGAGCTTGATTCTTATGATAGGTTAGCGATTCTTCATGAAATTTGATGAATATATGCATTTATAGTCAAAGATGGATTAAATGGTATGAAGAAATATTACTTACAAGAAAGAATGATAATTGTGCACTCTAAGTGTTCGATGAAATGCCTAGGTGAAAATTTAGTAGGCTTAAGGCATGAACCATTGCATAAATTGAAGTGTTGTGTGATGTAACAAGAAGTTTGTGTATGTGTTATTGATAAGAGTCTAGAAATACATAGACTTTGATCTTTTGTAGATATGACCTTGTGTGTGTGTATGATAATTGGAAGTCAAGTGCTCCAACACTTGACATAGGTTATTAGTGTGCCTTAGCATTTGCAAGAATGTGGATATTCATGATTTACTAATAATCATGGTAATATAGGTGAAACCGGTGGAAGCTCAAGCCACCAACGTGAAGGAAAAGCCAAGATCTAAACGCTTGAGGTAACGTAAGAATGTTTAGTTATGTATATGTATATATATATATACCTAAAAGTGATCAATATATCTATATGTGTGATGTTATACCCATGGTTGGGAGAAATGGGACTTACAAGTCCTAAAGAATGAAATAGTTCAATGAACTTAAGTAAGCTTGAACAAATCTGCAAAATTAACCCGTTTGGGTAAGAATGGAAGAATCGACCCTTTGGGGGTAAGAGGTGGAAACCATGTTTTCAAAGAATGGCCCTTGGGTAAGAGTAGGGAATTGTATTCGATGCAATTCCGAGTGTAATTGCGAATAAAGAACTAACGTTGTGTGTATTGATAGGAACGTTAAAAATGGGTCAAACGGGTCAAATGGGTTGGGATTCCATTGGTTTGATTCTCATGTGTTGATTTGTAGATGGCTATGGGAATTTAGTGGAAAAGATTGTCAATTTGGTCAAATAAAGGATTTGTGGTACTTGGAATGAATTTTTGTTATGTGGAGGAAATTTGAAACTTAGCCAAAATTTGGCTAAGTATGAAAACAGGGGAGAACTGGACGAATCCCTGGAAATCTCTCTCCAAGCGTATCGCTTGGAGAGTGGGAACCAGGAGGCGATACGCCAGGGGTGCTAGGCGTATCGCCTGGTAAGCCAGGAGTTCTAGGCGATACGCCTAGAACTGCACCACTCGGATTAGTGTGGTTTTCTCATTCTATGCTATAATAAATGATTGAATTTGTTGTAGGTTACCTTTTACTAATACGTTACTGGTACTTGGTGACAGGTAGTAATGTTAATGGGGAAGCGGGTCCAGATTGAGCATTTTGGGAGAAGGAACCGAACACACACACAAGGAAGGGTAGTTTTATGGGGTGTCATAGTCATCCTGTTTTGTTAATCTTTGCGCACTCTGAATATGATGTATTTAAACAAACAAACCTATGGTTGTAAGAATGTTAATGGTTCAAGTGGTCAAGTATGGACCCGTCTTTTAAAAGAAAAAAATTTACGGGTCGGTTTTTCCTTGAAAAATTATCAAAAAGGTAGTGGGATGCCACATTATACCTATGTAAGCATCGTTTATTTTCTTGAAAAAGTACCTAAAATTATTGTTACAACAATGTAACAATCGTTGTGCTGGTGATGAACTGCTGACCAACGACTTTTTTTTTTTTGTAAATTAGGTTTGGTTTTTGTTTTTTAAATTTGGCCTGAAAATGTGAAACTAAAGGAGAGAGAGGAGGAGATTTTAGGAAATAGTAGATGGGAGAGAGAAAATTGGTTTAATCAATTTATTAAATATAGTTTACAAAAATAGATTATGTCAAGTTACCATATTGACCTTTAAATATAAGAAAAATTGAAAGCAAAAGAAATAATGTGATTGGTTGAAAAAAGTTTTCCAAGTTTTTTAATATTTAGAGGGTTTTCCAATGATCCTCTTCCTATATATATATATATATATATATATATATATATATATATGTGTGTGTGTGTGTGTGTGTGTGTGTGAAAGTTCAAATACAGATTGATTTTTTCTTGCGAAGTGTGCCAAGGTATATTTATCCTTGATTTGATAAATCAATGGTCCAGACATAGTTAAATCTAATCCAATTGTGAACAAAGAAATAATAATAAGCGTGAAAGAACCTGGAGGGGTAAAATGGGTATATGCCTTAATTGTTGAATTTTTAAAGTTTCCCCTAATTTTTTTAAACGTCTATAACTTTTTTATAAGACATCAATTTATAAAAAAACCATAAAATTGAGCTTTTGATTCCCTTTAATTCGAGTATAGTATTGCTATACTTTTTTTTTAAATGACTCTTTTATAGAACTTGTCTATGTGTCCTCGTAACCTTTGTGTGATTATGAAATAATACTTGCGTGCTGATTATGAAATAAAGCCTGCGTGAACATATTTGATGGCAAAATGGTGACAATTGCTATATTGACACCATTTTGCTACCAAAACCACGGTGGCAAAAGTGTGTGGCGTCCTATTAACACCTATTTGTCACCACAATAATCGTGACAAATTGCGTACTTATTAAATATATCTTGCGTGATTATGAAATGTGAATGAATTATCACTGGGAGTTTTTTTGTCACAACATATTTGGTGGCAAAATGGTGACATGTGCCTTTTTTACACCATTTTGCTACAAAATTACACGATGACAAAAACAATGGTGACACATATTTACCACCAGCGATCATAAAATTCGTGACAAATATCGACTACAAAAGAAGATTTTTGTCACAACATATTTGGTAGCAAAATGGTGACAATTGCCTTTTGACGCCATTTTGCTACCCAAAACCCGATGTCAAAAACGTGTGGCGCCCTATTGACACCTATTTGCCACCAAAAAAAGTTATGGAAAATATTACGTGATTATTAAATATATCTTGCGTGATTATCATTATAGCTTGCGTTATTATGAAATAAAGCTTACGTGATGAGCTTTTTGTCATAACATATTTTGTGGCAAAATTGTGAGAATTGTCCTTTTAACACCATTTTGCTACCAAAAACACGGTGGCAAAGACGCTGGTGACACCTATTTACCACCACAAATAACTTTTACCTTTCATAAAATCATGGTGAGGTTTTTTGTCACAACATATTTGGTGGCAAAATGGTGGCAATTGCCTTTCTGACACCATTTTGCTACCAAAAACACGGTGGTAAGATCCCTGGGAGAACTTTTTATTTTGAGAACTTTTGAGAAACAAATCTCAACCACTAATTTCAGGAGGAAGTTTTTCATATATATAAACTAGTGGCTTAGAATGGTTTTCAAAAGTTCTCAAAATCAATTGGTTCTCAAATGATCATCTTCTTATATATATATATATATATATATATATATATATATATATATAAATAATATATAGTATATATATAGGGGAGGATCATTTCAGAACCAATTGGTTTTAAAAACTTTTGAGAACCATTCTAAGCGTTATTGTAGGGATCCCAGCCGCCGATTGATATATATGGGAAAATTATTATACAAAGGGACAAAATCGTGCGAAGCGTGTGAATGAATCCTAGCCGCCGATTGAGAACAATAAAAGTGATCTAATGGATATGGTTGATACGCGCCAGAAAGAAAAGGTATACAGTTCATTAAACTTAATAAAAAGGGTATCCTTGTCTTGTCATAAAAAATTAAATTAGTATGTTATCATAAAAAACACATAATATTCACGCAACAAATGCCAATAAAAAATAACACACTTGTTTAATCACACATATATGTAAAAATCACGCAACAATTTAATCACGCAAATGTAATAAACACGCATCTGTTTAATCACGCAAAACTTTAAAAGCACATTTATTTTTTCTTACAAACGTTATCATTATCACGCACATATGTTAAAAGATAACGCAAACATCTCAACATCATAGACCAGAAAACCTATAGCGTAAATTCAAAAATCATCTGACAAAAGGTTTTCATTATATATTGTGTGTTTCAAAAATATGCATTAATTGTTTGTTTATGCTTTGTGTTATTTTAGCCTTTACACGCAACCTCCAGAAAATCAGACAATTAATGTATAGTTTCAAAAAAAAAAAATCCTACATAAGTTATTGGAAATAATTTATAATTAGAATTTACTAACTGCAAAATAAACGCAAAGGTAATCTTGAAAATCGCGCATCTATTAAAAACGCAAACTTTAATTCAATTCAAACTACAAAAAAAAAAAACAGATTCAAAAAAGACAAACAGAAGAGATGTCTAAAACATCTTGATCTCCTCCACATAGTCTATAGGGAATATCGCTTTTGATATTTCCGGTTGAAGAGCAATTTTGAAGAAGTGGTATCAGAGCCATCCAGGTTGCTCTACTGCTTTAATTTGGTCAGATTCGAATTTCTAGCGAGAGAAAGTTGGGTTTTTCTTCGTTCTTCATCATTTTTTTCCAATTCCGAGTGTTGCTGAGGTCAAATTTGATTCTAAATCGTTCCTAATGTGTTTTCGTTGCCTACTGCTGCAAATTACACTCCAAAACATCTAAATTCTAAAAATTCAGTCGAAAATGGTTTGGTACGCCGGTAGAGTCTGTTGGTACACCTAATGATCCACTGGTACGCTGACTGGTATGCAAGACAATCTTCATAGAGTTTTGGTACGCTGAGTGTCACACCCCCAATTTCCACTAACGGAGCATAACTATGTGGGGTGTGATCTAGACCAGGATCCAAGTTTTTAGTTACAACCAAGCCATAGTTAAAGGGGTAAACCAGTCATGTATTTCACTTAATAAATCAGAGTTTACATTTCACCAAAATCAGCGGAAGCATTAAAAGTTTACAAGGTGGTTGTTAAGTAAAAGTGATTACTAAAGTGTCTGAAAAACAATTTCCAAAAGGGTTTTACAAAAGGTAAGTATTGCCAACGCCCGTGCCATCCATGATCCTCCAAGCAACCTGAAAAGCATTCAACAATCAAGTGTCAGCCAAGGCTGGTGAGTTCACTAAAGCGGTCTACACGTCACAAGTAGACCTAATGTTTATGAATAAAGACAGGTAAAACACAATCAATATCATAAGACCAGTAAAATTCCATATCGTAGGTAGCTAGCCTATAGTTATGTCCACCTGAATTGTTCGTAACCAAAGCTGAAAATATTTTGATAGGGGGTACCTATGAACCTTGCCTTCCCGTGTCTATCCGGATCACGATGGGTAGGCTAACATTGATCTCAGTCCGATCGTTAGTCGGGAGGGTGCATCCCGTGCACCGCTGAGCGGGGGTGTCAATCCCCAGTAGTACTACTCAATATTACCTCGCTACTGTATATTAACGGCCCGAAAGTAAGGACTTTTTGTATTAAAAGCAATTACCTTTGCGTTATCATCCTTAACCGTATATAACAATAATAGTATGTGAAACTCACCTGAGGGTGCACTAGTACTCAGCACTTGGTTCCACCGGTTGGTCAAAATTTACCTATTCGGGTAAAATATGGCCTAATCAAATTAGTAGGTGTCGCTAGGACGAAAATAGCACCTAAACACCTAAACATGTTTCATACAATCATACAAGCCACACAATGCACATACAAGTCCCAATTTGGGAGAAAAACAAGAAATTGCAACTTAAGTCAAAGTTGACCCAGAAAGTCAAACTTTAAGCACCTAACTAGTGACACAGCTAAAATCCACAATACTTGGAATTAACTCCTTAAATTTTACAGGTATATACTACACATCATTTAGGACTTGTTGCAAAAAGAATCAACTACAAAGGTTAAGAATTGGGGAAGTTATGCGCGTATGAAGTTGGCTAAAAATCACCTTTGTCAAACATTAACACACCATTTGGTGACATAGCTAAATTGCTCATTTCTTGGAGTTAACTCCTAAACTTTGGCAGGAACTAACTACTCAACATTTAAGGAATGTTTCAAAAAGAATCAACTCAATCGGATAAGTATTGAGAAAGTTATGCGCGTCGAAAGTTGGAAATTTTAGCTTTTTGCAAAATAGTTAAAGTAGGTTTAAAATTTTCATAACTCATTCAAAACATAGAGTTTGAACATGAAACCTTCCAGATCTTAATTTTAATATATAAGACTCATTTTCATTTAACAAACCCCTCATTAAAACAAGGTTATAATGCTCAACCAAAAAGCAAAGTCTACTTTTCATAGAAAAATACAGCTCTGCGCACCTAGCTTGCAGTAGTGTTTTGGATGACCAAACGGAGGTTTTAGAAAGTGTGCGAGTAGCCGTTGTAAAGCTAAGACATCCTACTTTACTAGGGAAAAATAATAAATCAGTTTCGAGCAAAATTGAGTAAGTTATGACCTCTGCAAAATGGCCTAAAAATCTGTCCGAATCTGTCCAAGTTTTAGAGTTTGTGAAAGTTTGGGTTTTCTAATTTTGAGCAACAACTTGGTCATCCAACACCCATTAACATAATTATAACCATTTCAACATGTAATTTCTGTCCCTAACATGTTCATACCAAAATCATAACAAAATCTCAACATAGGAACTAGCATACAAGCTCACATGCCCTATTTCTATGTCCAAACACCCAACATTCATACAAGAACATACATGGCAGTTTTTGAACTCGAATTTCCAGCTTTAAACTCATTCTAAAATCTGACCCAAAACATGAGTTAACATAACTTAACCTAAATCATGCTCCATGAGCATTTACACACATCAAATTGCACATAAACACTAGATTAACACATGCAACCTACAAATTTCGAGTTATGAGATTTTAGGGCTTACAAGCTTGGAAGAAAAATCGTGAGATGGAGAAGATAAAGTGAAGAGGGATCTTCCTTTGGTGTTCTTGATGCTTGTAGGAGCTTAGGATACTTGAAATTCACCTCCTTGATGCTTGATTTCCCAAATTCGCGAGTGTGTGTGTGTGTGTGTTCTTGAGCCGTGAAGAAGAGGGGGAGAAGAGAGTGATGCGTGAATGAGGATAGGAGGGCGGTTTGGGCAGATTTTGATTTAAGGAAATTTACATATATGGCCCCTCTAAGTTCTATTTTCAAGCACAAAACACCCAAACACAAGTAAATGGGTTCTTACTAAAATTTGAAAAGTAAACATTCTAAGAATGTTTCTAAGTGTTTTTAACTTATTTAACATACAAGATTTAGTCGGGTTACATAATTTTAACATTTACACATAAAAATTTAAATTTCGCGCGAAGCTCGGTTTCACATAAAAATGCAAATTTCTACAAATAACACATAAGGTCACGAAATAAGTTCACGAAACAAGTTGTTAAAATTAATTAGCAAATAAACATTAACACATATGCAATAATTCAAATAACGGGTCACGGGTTTTGCTCACGGAACTAACGGAAAAACTTAACGAAGTTAACTTAGGAAGTGGCAATTGTCACAGCCTCCCCATGTTAAAGAATTTTCGTCCCGAAAATTGTTGTAGTGCTAACTGTTTCACGGATCGTTATGAGAGAGTCCAAGTTCTCCGTTCTAAGGGGAATGATGGTCGGTATATGATTAAAAAGTATCGAGTGAACATTTTGCATGATCGTATAAAGAGTGAATTTTTTTCTATAACAAACGTTTCCATGAGTGAGTTGAATCGCATCGCAAGTGTCACGATGACATCATATCCGAAGTCGAAGTATTTAATATGACGAAGTGACCATATGTCCGAGTAGCCTTCAGCTATAGTATCCAAATAGATAACAGAAAGTATTGTGTCAAATGACTTGGTAAAGGAAAAAAGTGCTGCAAAAAGGTTCGAATGTTAACGTATCTGGAGGGCGGGTATGCATCCTTGAATTTGGCTAAGACCGGGTGGTTCTTACAGTTCGCAGAAAAGGTATAGGCAGATGACGCTACAAGGTGTCGTAGTACCAATAGCATAGCGAGTAAGCGCGGTAATCTCATTAAGAAGTGCTCTGCTTCACCAAGCCGGTGACAATTTTAGGCGTACACGAGGTTAACAAGTCGTGGTATGTCAGAAATGCAATAACTAGAGGACCAATTGAAATATTCCACCAATTTTCATGGTGAACCAAGACGAGTATGGATCTGGGACGAGTAAACGTTGATAAGGGTCCTGGAAAAGTCACGGGGTTGCTCCAAAGAACATGTGATTTGCCCTTTTATAATACAAAACTTAAGTTGTTAAAATGTTGTTGTTCATCTGGGTCGTAGTCTATATTTAACCCTTAGTAGGAAATTTATATCAGGATGTTTCCTCTCAATCTAGAGGGTTGGAAAAACAATAAGTTTTATTTGATTAAACTGTGTATGTCCCTTCTAGTGAAAATATGCATGAGGGACATGGGAAATCATAACGGAAATAACATAGATTTTGCTTTATTGTGGGCACTGTCCCATCAAATGAAGTTTCTCAAAATAAGGTTTTTGTCTATGATTTCAAGGTAAATCTGTGGTTCAGCACTGATCCCACCTTCCACATGCCGATAGTGCTTATATATATGGTGTACCGCAGCTAACCCACCACACTGCCAGCACGTTAAGGGTGTACCAGTTTCCTTTCCATTCCGGGCTATTTGACAAATCTTGTTAGATAATATAATTGAAAAATAAGGTATCTTATGTTTTTCCCCAATGCTTTTGAGTTGAATGGGAGTGAAAAGATTTAAAACCATGCAATCATGTGAAAATTTTGAATTTTACGACAAAAATGGTTTTTTCATGTTTTCGGTCGGTGGAGTCTTCGTCTATGGTGAGGATTATTAAGAGTTTAGTAGACGCAACGCGAATACAATTTGAGTTTCTGAAGGGGATTCAAAAGATAAGGTAGTCCTTCACGTTTAGGTTAAAAATGAGGTTCGCCAACATGGGACATATCGTTACGCCTATTACCCTCTGGTAAAGATTCTAAATAAAGGTGACGTTCTACTGACCGAAAGGTTCCTTGTAGAAGCATGAATGATATCAAGTATGGGAATGCAGATTCATGATGAAGGGCGAGGTAGCTAGTGTAGGGTAGTTGCAACTACACGTTTCGAAGAAAGTCATTTGGTACAATTGACGTGAATCCGGAGAAAACGATTTGGGTCGACCGATATAAATGCGAGTGTGTCAACGATTGTACTGTACAGCAGGATAGATTTCATGTAAGAACATCAGTTTTTGTTGGTCCTCAAGATCAAGTAAAGGTGCAAACGTGTAATAAGAGTGGGTTCCCGAAACACCAAGTGCTGACGACTTCCAAAATACTACCTGACTTTCAATGAGTGTAAATACGAGTTGTAGCTAAGTTTTGCGGTGTCTAGTGCGTATCGAAAAGCCGCATTGCATAAAAGATGTAAAAATATCGGGTACTTGGGTCGCTTTCAGTGATCCTCGGGTAGCTCGCCGCATATACAATAGATTTAAGCGTGTCTTCGTCTATTCTGGAGTCAATCTACTTCCTTATGCGTGTTATCAAGAGTTTGAGTCATTCATTTGGTTCAGTCACCATTGGTTATGAAACAAAGGTTACCAAAGAAAGTTTTTCTAGAGAAGGAGGCATGAGGACAATGGGTATCAATGTATGATGTTGTGGAGCTTTCCTAACATGCTGCCGCCTATTGCTGGTTGTCACTGTTTGTCGTACGGGAGCTCCTGACAAAGAAGTGCATGGAAATGTCATTGATGAGGTTAACTAGCCGTGATGGCTCAAGGCTTGAAGACCTTCCAAGTCACACAAGAATGTCAGAGTAGAAGGTTCCTTGGTAGTCAAGTTCACAGACGAATCGTGTGTTTGAAGATAAAGCAGATCGTACGGGTTCGAGAAGTAACCTACATCGCTCCGTTGGGTGAAACTTTATTTGTAGTGAGGTATAAAGTGCTTAAAACCGTGACGAGATTACTAGTCAAGAGAGGAGAACTTCACAAGATTTTCCTGCCGAAAGGTTGGTTCCAATGGTTGAGGTGTAATTGTCCATTGAAGAGGTCTGAATTTCCATCAGATTAGGGTTTATGGAGTTGTTGTACAATTGAGAGAGCTTGAGGAAGGGTTATAGCAGTTAACGTCATAGGTGTAGAGTTAGGATTGCGGATAAATTAGAATCCGTGAAGAGTTTAACCATGACTTGCTCGCAGCGAGGGGAGATCTTATCGTCGGATGGTGTGAGTGATAGGATGTCTTACCGGGGTTATCATTTGCACAAGCATTTTTAAAGGATTTGGATAGGTTGGAAGCCATATCTAGAAAGGGACAAGATCGGGTGTGATAGAGAAACGAACATTGACAGATGTCCTCAACCATATGGTTGAGTCCCACAAGCTTGAGAATTTGATGTCATAATATTTTGAAACGAAAGGTTGTATTCCCTTATAATCAATGGCTTGCCGAGTAGAATTCCCCATGGCCTCCACACACTGCAAATTACATTTACGTGTGCACCCGTAACGGTAGTTTACCTTGTATGGTCACGCTGGTTCCTCTTACTTTAGCTACCAGGTTCGATGGGGTAGTATGTGGTTTCCAAAGGGGGTAAGTACCAAGAATGTGGTCATTAAATCAAAGGTAACTGACTGGGATTTGCCAAGGAGACAAGTTTTGAGAATAACAGCTCATCTAATTTAAAGTTTACCGCAGGTACGATTTGGTAAGCAAGTGGTTCAGTAGGAGTATGGGCAGGGCATGCTACAATGCCCCCAACTTAACTTAAAGATATAGAGTAGTTATTGTCCGACTCGATCACGAATCCGTTATACACACATATGTTTATATATATACAGAGAGAATATCATATTATTCTTAATCATCACATGCCTGATTTCATTTATGTTACTAGAGTCACATTCACACTGAATTATCACAAAATAACTATGCGATTTAAAATGCAAGGTCTAAACTGACCAAGGAAAAAGGGTGTTAACATTTTAGGGTAACAGACGCAGTCACAAGAATCCCATGAGAAATCATCTGATTCTATACAGGTTGCCCTATACGAGGCTAAACAGCGTTCTTTACTAACGCACTACGATAAAGGTACTCTCGGTGTGTGTTAATGGGTGTCTTACCCGAACAGGATCTACTACGACTCCTATTTATGTCATAAGAAAGTATGATCAGTTGAGCTGAGAATATGTTGGATCATTGTCTCAGAGTCTAGATTACCATGATCTAGGCCTATAAAGTAACCTACTAAGGTTGTTAAGAATAAACAATGCTGTTAAGGGTTAAACAAGTCCGTAAAGATATCAGGATCATAAACAATGAATTTTGCCCTATTCGGGAAGCTAGTGCCTAACTACAAGCACTTACTATTAATCACTCAAGTTTTGTTGATGTAACCAAGTAAAAAGATGGTGAATACATGCCTAAGATTGTAAATCCTCTCTGATTACATCTTAGGTGGGTCTTACCCCAATAGGGTTCTTGATGGTCCTATATACATCACGCAGAGGGAAATATGCATTCTAACACGTGGTACAAACAATTTTTAAACCAATTCTTGTAAATTCTTCCAAGTGTCCCCTTGAAATTTGCTAGAGACTGTTTAAGTCCGCTAAGTCATGTTCAAGTCCGCTAAGAACCATTCAAGTCCGCTAAGAACAAGTTCGCTAGGGTCAAGTTCGCTAAGAACAACTAAAGTTCGGTAAGCACATAACAAGTTCGCTAAGAAGAGATGAAGTTCGCTAAGGCCTCATCAAGTTCGCTAAGGTCATTCTCAAGTTCGCTAAGAACAATATCAAGTTCGCTAAAAAGGAAAATCAAGTCCGCTAAGAACAACTCAATCAAGTTCGCTAACAGTGCAATGAAGTTCGCTAAGAGGAAAGGAAGTCCGCTAAGAAGGATGTGACAAGTACGCTAAGACTATACTTAGAAAAAATTTTCTGACTCAAAATCTCCAAAATTTCTAAGTCTCGGGAAAGAAAAATTTCTACCCAAATTCCAATTCCTACACCGACATAAACAAGGAATTCTAAGTGAGGATCACCTTCAGCACGCGGGGCAATACTTTTGGGAATGGGTTGTAACCAAATTTTCAAAAACAGTTACAGTTCGGAAATTTTACTTTTAAAATGTTCTGGTTCCCTGTAACCAAGGGCTCTGATACCAATCTGTCACACCCCCAATTTCCACTAACGGAGCATAACCGTGTGGGGTGTGATCCAGACCAGGATCCAAGTCTTTAGTTACAACCAAGCCATAGTTAAAGGGGTAAACCAGTCATGTATTTCACTTAATAAATCAGAGTTTACATTTCACCAAAATCAGCGGAAGCATTAAAAGTTTACAAGGTTGTTGTTTAGTAAAAGTGATTACTAAAGTATCTGAAAAACAATTTCCAAAAGGGTTTTACAAAAGGTAAGTATTGCCAACGCCCGTGCCATCCATGATCCTCCAAGCAACCTGAAAAGCATTCAACAATCAAGTGTCAGCCAAGGCTGGTGAGTTCACTAAAGCGGTCTACCCGTCACAAGTAGACCTAATGTTTATGAATAAAGACAGGTAAAACACAATCAATATCATAAGACCAGTAAAATTCCATATCGTGGGTAGCTAGCCTATAGTTATGTCCACCTGAATTGTTCGTAACCGAAGCTGACAATGTTTTGATAGGGGGTACCTATGAACCTTGCCTTCCCGTGTCTATCCGGATCACGGTGGGTAGGCTAACATTGATCTCAGTCCGACCGCCAGTCGGGAGGGTGCATCCCGTGCACCGCTGAGCGGGGGTGTCAATCCTCAGTAGTACTACTCAATATTACCTCGCTACTGTATATTAACGGCCCGAAAGTAAGGACTTTTTGTATTAAAAGCAATTCATGTGATATTTTGTCGGAAAGTTACTCAAGTAAAGAAATACCTTTACCGTTGGGTTGCCATCCTTCACCGAATGCAACTACCTTTGCGTTATCATCCTAAACCGGATATAACAATAATAGTATGTGAAACTTACCTGAGGGTGCACTGGTACTCAGCACTTGGTTCCACCGGTTGGTCAAAATTTACCTATTCGGGTAAAATATGGCCTAATCAAATTAGTAGGTGTTGCTAGGACGAAAATAGCACCTAAACACCTAAACATGTTTCATACAATCATACAAGCCACACAATGCACATACAAGTCCCAATTTGGGAGAAAAACAAGAAATTGCAACTTAAGTCAAAGTTGACCCAGAAAGTCAAACTTTAAGCACCTAACTAGTGACATAGCTAAAATCCATAATACTTGGAATTAACTCCTTAAATTTTACAGGCATATACTACACATCATTTAGGACTTGTTGCAAAAAGAATCAACTACAAAGGTTAAGAATTGGGGAAGTTATGCGCATACGAAGTTGGCTAAAAATCACCTTTGTCAAACATTAACACACCATTTGGTGACCTAGCTAAATTGCTCATTTCTTGGAGTTAACTCCTAAACTTTGGCAGGCACTAACTACTCCACAGCTATGGAATTTTGCAAAAAGAATCAACTCAATTGGATAAGTATTGAGAAATTTATGCGCGTCGAAAGTTGGAAATTTTAGCTTTTTGCAAAATAGTTAAAGTAGGTTTAAAATTTTCATAACTCATTCAAAACTTAGAGTTTGAACATGAAACCTTCAAGATCTTACTTTTAATATATAAGCCTCATTTTCATTTAACAAACCCCTCATTAAAACGAGGTTATCATGCTCAACCAAAAAGCAAAGTCTACTTTTCATAGAAAAAAAGCTCTGCGCACCTAACTTGCAGCAGTGTTTTGGATGACCAAAACGGAGGTTTTAGAAAGTGTGCGAGTAGCCATTGTAAATCTAAGACATCCTACTTTACTAGGGAAAAAGAATAAATCAGTTTCGAGCAAAATTGAGTAAGTTATGACCTCTGCAAAATGGCCTAAAAATCTGTCCGAATCTGTCCAAGTTTTAGAGTTTGTGAAAGTTTGGGTTTTCTAATTTTGAGCAACAACTTGGTCATCCAACACTCATTAACATAATTATAACCATTTCAACATGTAATTTCTTTCCCTAACATGTTCATACCAAAATCATAACAAAATCTCAACATAGGAACTAGCATACAAGCTCACATGCCCTATTTCTATGTCCAAACACCCAACATTCATACAAGAACATACATGGCAGTTTTTGAACTCGAATTTCCAGCTTTAAACTCATTCTAAAATCTGACCCAAAACATGAGTTAAAATAACTTAACCTAAATCATGTTCCATGAGCATTTACACACATCAAATTGCACATAAACACTAGTTTAACACATGCAACCTACAAATTTCGAGTTATGAGATTTTAGGGCTTACAAGCTTGGAAGAAAAATCACGATATGGAGAAGATGAAGTGAAGAGGGAGCTTCCTTTGGTGTTCTTGATGCTTGTAGGAGCTTAGGATACTTAAAATTCACCTTCTTGATGCTTGATTTCCCAAATTCGCGAGTGTGTGTGTGTGTGTGTGTGTGTGTTCTTGAGCCGTGAAGAAGAGAGGGAGAAGAGAGTGATGCGTGAATGAGGATAGGAGGGGGGTTTGGGCAGATTTTGATTTAAGGAAATTTACATATATGGCCCCTCTAAGTTCTATTTTCAAGCACAAAACACCCAAACACAAGTAAATGGGTTTTCACTAAAATTTGAAAAGTAAACATTCTAAGAATGTTTCTAAGTGTTTTTAACTTATTTAACATACAAGATTTAGTCGGGTTACATAATTTTAACATTTACACATAAAAATTTAAATTTCGCGCGAAGCTCGGTTTCACATAAAAATGCAAATTTCTACAAATAACACATAAGGTCACGAAATAAGTTCACGAAACAAGTTGTTAAAATTAATTAGCAAATAAACATTAACACATATGCAATCATTCAAATAACGGGTCACGGGTTTTGTTAACGGAACTAACGGAAAAACTTAACGACGTTAACTCAGGAAGTGGCAATTGTCACACTGAGTGTTGTACGAAAGACAATCTTCAAAGTTTGGTACGCAACAGTTATTCAGTGTTACGATGACACTTACACCGTACCAAGTTGGTACGCTGCTTGGTTTGCTACATAGCTTATTCTGGTCCACTACTGGTATGCTGAGTTAGTTTGGTCTGCTGATTTGGTCTGGTACGTAGATTGGTACGTTGGAAGATTTTAGTACGTTGAGAAGTTTTTGGTACGCTAGCAGAATAGTTGTGTTCACTAAAACTGACATAACTTGAGTTCCGTTAAGAGTTACGGGTGCTAATACCAGCCAAAACATTCGTCTCGACGAGATCTATACTTTTACTATCCTAATGGCCAGTGCTAACCCCAAAATCCGCTTGGAAGACCTTCGTTTTTGAGTTCAAAGTTTTGACGGTCGATTTTTAACTTCAAGATGAGTGATTTTCACACATTTTCAGCTGCTCAAACATCGTTGCAAGCAATGATGAATTATGATAACGAGATAAGAACAAATCAGAAGGTTTCTAAGTTGCTACGTTTGGAAGGTTATCACAATTGGAAGAAACGATTTGAATCATACATATTTTCTCAAGATGTTGATTCTTGGATCCCAATTGAAAAAGAATATGAGTATCCGGTGATAAGCTCGAGAAAGCCAAAGATGATAAGTGATTTAGATGCTGATGAAAAGAAATTTTTTTCTAGAGAGAAGAAAAGGTATAGTTTTCTTACAATGGCTTTACCTAAAGATTTGATGCATCAGTTTAAGAATTACACAACTTGTAAGGAATTGTGGGATGCTATTGCTTAAAGATGTGAGGGTAATGAGCAATACAAGAAGACTCATAAGAAAGTTTTGAAGAAAGAATTTGATAATTTTGGACATTGTGATAATGAAAAAGTGTCAGATTTGATTGCAAGGTTTTCACACTTGATCAATGAACTTGACGTTGTAGGTGTCAAGAAAGAGAGTGATGAATTGAAAGAGAGTGATGAATTGAAAGAGAAGTTTCTGGAAGCTCTACTCGAAAAGTGGGAAAATTATGTCATGATGTTGACTAATGATCCAAGTTATTCAAATTGGACATTCAATCAATTGACTAGCAAGTTACAAGCTCGTGAAATGGAACTGATTGTGAAGAAGTTAGCACATCCATCCGTTCAAAATCCTGAATTATATTTCGGCAAAAATTCTGCTACCGTGCATGCTAAAGCAAAGTCACATTCTAATTCAAGTTTTAATCCACCTTCACCAGCTTTTCTTGCTGGAAAGTCTGAAAGTACTGGTTATTCTTCGGGTTGCAGTTTTACTATTCTTGATAGATCAACAAACAAGTCTGCTTCTGCTCAAGCAACTGAAGATTTAGCTGCTTTGTTATCCTGCTTTCATATCATCTTCATCTGGATCAATTTTTATTCAAATTGGTAATTTGGGTATGTTTCCAGATGATTTGAAACAGATGGATGATGATCAGCTACATAAGTTGGATTTGGAATGGCAGTTTGCTATGCTAGTTGAAAGAGGAAGAAGGTTTATGAAGAAACATGGCAATAATTCTATTATTCATGGAGACAACCTGGGATTAGATAAGTCAAAACTAAAATGTTTCAAGTGTTCCAAATTCGGACATTTTGCTCGAGAATGCAATCAATCTTCATCTAAACCAAGTACTTCGGATAATCATGCTCATAATAAAGAAGCTAAAGCTATGATATCTCAAACTGATGAAGGGTATGATTGGTCTAAGGATTTTCTAGATAAATCTATTTTTCTTAGTAACAATGGATATGCTTTTATAGCTACTATGCAAGTTGAATCAAGTGATTATGATTCTGAAGTTAGTGGGTATGAGTCAACGAATGAATTTTGTGCTCAAAAGGATAGAAATATTTGGGAATTGATTCAAGAAAAAGACGGGTTGATTGTTGGTATGAAGACGATGGAAGAAGAGTTAGAAAGTTTCGAGAAGAAGTTTTAAGATTCTAATGATATTCTCAAGATAAATGAGAAATTAGTCAAAGAAAAGAATGGTGTGATGGAAGAGTTTGTAGAGCTTCAGAAAAAATTGGAAGAGGTAGTTAGTGCAGATAAAGAACAAATTTTTATGTTGCAAACCGAAAATGAAGAGTTGGTTAAAAGTTCTGAGAAGTGGGAGAATGAAGCAAAAGATGTAATTGGTGATTTTGATGCTTTGTTTCAGAAATCAACTGCAAGAGTAGAATCGCTGAAGCAATCTTATGATGAACTCAAGAAAGAGTTTGATGAAGTTACTACTGCAGAAAATGAACATCAATTGGTTCATTCTGGATTACAAGACAAAGTTATCAGTTTGAAAGAAGAAAATAAATTGCTGAAAAGCAATATTGAGATTCATGAGGGCAGGGTGAAGAAAATTACTCAAGAAGTTGTAATACCCCAAATTTCACAGATACATGATATATATAGTAAATACGTGTTTATATTATAAATACGTGAGTTTAATTGATAAATGTGGTAAGACTATGCCTTAGATAAGTTGCATGTGTTAGATATACGTGTTTGATGGCCAATATGATAAAATATGCATAAACGGATGTGTTAAATGTTAACGAACGTAAGGTATAAGATGGCTATATGTTTATATGAATGACATAATGATACATGTGTGAATTGATGGATATATACGTATAAATACGTGTGTTAATAGTTAGCGGAAAAGTAAAAGGACTAAAAGTGTAATTTATGTAAAGATATAAACGTACACGGATATTATATGTATCTATAATTATTATAATTATTCCAAGGCTTAGAATATAGTAAAAATATATCATAATATGATTCGTAATATGAAGTGATAAGTATTGTAAAGTTTGAGGGGCTAAAACGTAATTTAGCAAATAATAAAGAAATATATATATATATATATAAATGTATATATATGTTATCGTATGAATCCTGAGCCTTAGAAACCTTAGAAATTGTTAGAAATATGTCCCATAAGGTTTTGGTATGTAAAATGATAAAAGGATAGAAGTTGAGGGGGTTAGAATGCATAAAATAGAAAGCTAGGGGCTGAAATTGTAAATAATCAATTCTCGCCGGAAGTGGCTCGGGTATCGCGAGCCACACCCTCTATCTCGGCGCGATACGCGGTGGATCCCAGGCAGCAGAAAATGTTCCAGGTTCGCATACAGCCACGTATTTTCGACTTGGAGGCCAAGATACTCCGAATTCGTGGCAGATTTCGATTGTGAGTCACCATAGGACGTGTTGGTACCTTAGGGCGCACCTAATACTATATATAGGAGGTTCAATTCGATCAAACAACCTGCGAATTCACTAAAAAACAACCCAAAAACCCTCATTTCAAACCAGCAACTTCGTCGGAGTAATTCGAGCAAACGGTGAGGCTTCAGGAGCTGAATTGCTGCATTCAAGCATTATTTGGTATGATCTAAAATAAACTCTTTGAGTTTTTGCTAATTCGATCTCTAAGTATGCTTTCTAGAAATGATGTAAAATTAGGGTTCTTGAGCTTGTTTTGCTAAAATCGGGTGATCGGGTGGGAATTAGGGTCTGAATTTTTGTAGGTAATTCTAAATCTCACAATTGAACAAGGTTTGGTAATGATTTTGTAAACGGGTCAAAATTAGGGTTTTCGTAACGTTGTTCTGCCCAAATTTAGCAAACGGTTTTGAATTAAGCTTAGATATTTTAAAGTATATTATAAATGGTTATAATGGATAATACCCTAAGTTGGTTTGAAAAGAAAATGAGTTTTGATAAAGAAACGAGAAATATATGAAATTAGGGTTTTGAATTATGATTATTTAATATAAAATAATCCAGAGGGTAATGTGTACTTGAATTTTGGTATGGAACTATGTTTATATATATAATAAGTATATATGGGGTTAAAATGGATAAATGATAAAGTATTTAAGATACCGAGTTAATCGGATATTTAGAAGTTCGTGCGGACCGGAAGGGTAAGCGTCTGTACACTGGGGTTTCTGACATAGCGTGGATATCGCATAAATCCCAACAGGGAAATGGCATACCTCCCTGGGCGATCTCGGAGTAGGCGTTTATTTATAGGAATGCGCGTCTTCATATTAAAAATGAATATTATACCTATAGGGGTATTTTGGTCATTTTGACCTTAAAAGAAGTAAACCTTAATAATCAGATATTATTAAGATAATATAAGAGGTAAATAAACATAGGATATGTTTATAATGTTAAACCTTCGGTTAATGTCATACGATACGCGAATTAGGTTAACCAAGGATTCTGTCGGAGGTCCTATCCGAGTTTAACGAGTAAAGAGATAAGGTGAGTTCTGCGAGCCCACTTTTAAATGTCTTAAACGCTTTAATGTTTTCGGGCTGATATACATACAATATTCAACTGTTTACTTAAAAAGTATTTGAAATGCTTTTATCTGAAAGTTTGATTACCTTAACTAATGAATTAAACAACTGTTTGAAATGATACGTGTTATGTTATGAAGATGCTTACGAATGGTTAAACGTGTTAGTATTATACATGAAATGATGATGACAGAATAATGCATATGAAATGATTATTAGAGTTATGTGCTATATTTGCTTTGAAACTAGGTGTCCAAATGATAGGGGTTTGTTAATAAACGTACAAGTGAGAACGTATGATTATATGAGAACAGGTGATGCATTTGCTATATTATTATGTGTGGATACGCCGCTGGTACATCCTGTATACAAGCATGGTAGTATAGTTACCCGGTATATCGAAAGTGTGGAGGATACGCCGCTGGTACATCCTGTATACATACACCTAGGTAAATTGGGGGATGTTCATTTGTTGCAGTATATGAGTACATTATCATGTTTATTAGCACACCTGAGTCATTCGGATATCTAACTAGGGGCGGGTAGTAGTACTGTGGTGGTTAAGGAGATGTTCGATAGAATGGAACGTCTAAAGAGTTAAGGTTACGTGAACATAGGTCGATACTGAGGTTGGGGGCTTCCAGATGAAGTCACCTGAGCGGTATTCGAAACTGGAAGAACGAAATGTAGGACGGTTGTCGTTGCTGAGGTTGGGGGCTTCCAGATGAAGTCACCTGAGCAGTATTCGAGACCGGGAAGGTATAGAAGAAATGGAGCGGTTGTCGGTACTGAGGTTGGGGGCTTCCGATAAAGTCACCTGAGCAGTATTCGAGACCAGAAGGTATAGAGGTGTATGGAATTCAGGTCGTAGGAGTTAAAGGTTATTGAGGTAGATGTTTTCTAGAGAAACGTGTATGATTATGATGTTATGTTATGTATGACTTGTTATGTGTTATACTTGATAAATGTTGTAAAAAGGGATTTTGCAGGTTCAAAGGTTTTAACCTCACAAACGAGGTAACGTTTTTAAAATGTAGAACTCACCAGCGTAAGCTGACCTTTTCCCAAAACCATATGTATGTCAGGTTTAGGTGAGACGTCTGGGAGCAAGGGCGGAGCCCTCGTGATAAGAGAATGATCGGGCAAGCTATTAGAGGAGCTGTGGAGGTGCTGGCATAGTTGTAGATAAATAAAGACTGATATAGTTAGTTTCTATATAGATAGATTGTAAATTATCTCAATTACTGTACGTATTTGGCTTTATAATAAAAAAAAGTTTTAAATTTTCCACTGCTTATCTCTGTTGTGCCATGTATTCATGAGTAAATCCGATGACTGACCCTTCCTGGTGCGAAGTGTGGGAGTGGGCGTCACAGAAGTGTATGATGCCCATGATCAGATGAGACAAGAGAAGTTTTTGTCTAATAGAGCGTCGGAACAATTGATTGAATCAGAAAAGGCATTGGGTGAAGCTCAAAAGAAATTATCTGATTTGAATGTTGAAGTTGTTGGATCTTAAGAGGCAGTTGAATAATTTGAAGAATTCACATTCTTTCACAAGTTACTTGTGCAAAGATGAGAATTTCAAGAAGTTTTTTGGAAGCGAAGAGCATAATCAAATTCCACATCCAGTTATTCAATGTGATGCTCTCGCTGATATTCATTCTTCTGATATAACTGGAGATTATTCTGTATTTGTGTCTGAGGAGTCTGAGAAGAAGAAACCAAAGCCTTCAAACCAAGAAAGTGGATTCTTTAACATCTGGTGCACCCACATTTGTGAAATTTGTTTCTGGTGGAACTGGTGTAGTTGATAAAGAATTTATGATGACAAGATGGTAGAGAACGATGAAAAGATGGTGTCTGATGAGAAATTGGCTGCTGAGCTGGTAGAAGCTAACAACTTGAAGGGTATTAAAGCTAAATTTACTCAAGTTGCTCAAGCTGGATCTTCGAAATCTCAAGTTGAATTGTCAAGATTACCCGGTTACAAACGTTCCGGTTTGGGTAATAACAATAAGAGGTTTGAGAAGAATGTCAAGAAGAACATGCGAAAGAAAGCTCCAAAAGAAAGGAAAGACACCAGTTTAGAACAAATCTATCATCTGGCTCAAGTCTTTATTTCTACCATTGAAAAGGGGTTCGGGAGAAAGCAACAGCAGAAGGATTCATCTGAAAGTTCTCCAAAAGAATTTTCATCATCTGGATTAAATTCTATTCCTCGAAGTCCTACTTCCAAATGGGTACATGCTAACAGGTTTCAAATTTTTGATGATATTTCTGATAGTTCTGAGTCTGATGATAGATGTCATCCAGTTCAGGACAAACCACAATCTAAACGATCATATCGTTTGTGTTATCAATGTCGCCGAAAGGGACATATGGCACGGGATTGTCCTGCAACTGCCAAAAGGACATTTTCAAACAAATCTGTCACCTTTTATTGATGAATCAGGCAGAATTTTTACTGAGTCATCACCTTCAAAAACTAAATCTAAAAATAAACAATTTTTCAAATTTGATTCTAGTGTTGGTGGGTCATCACAGGATGATGATTCAGTAAAAACTGAAAAGGCAAAAATGCAGTGGCGACCTAAAGTGGTCAGCACGGCTACTTCTGATTTTTTTGAAGACACTGGTTGACCAGAAGCTGTGTGCTTCGGGTCCTTTGAATACTAATCTTTAAATCCAGTGTGTAGGTACTTCAAGAAGACTTGTCGGTGATTGTGAAGTTCAAAGCTTCAAGCAGTTACTGATAGTGGAGTTTCCTGCGTAACTTAAACTGAATGCTTCATATTTCAAAAACTGACAGTTTTTCTGAAAGCTTAAACTGAAAGGTATCAACATCGATTGGTCAATTTTCTTTCCTTTACATTCCGTATGTAGTTTAGGGGGGAGAAAATTGAAAAACCAAAATAGTGTTTTTGTGTTTTTGTTAAAATGAAAATCCTAAAATAGAGTTTTCATTTTAAGGGGGAGAAAATGGAAAAATACAAAAACATTGAAAAACAGAAAATACAAAAACATTGAAAAATGAGAAATTGTATCCGACATATTTGGGAAATGATGGTACATTGTCTTACATGTCTGAATCATGGATAAATTAGATGGAAAAACCATAAGATCATTGTTTGATGTGCCTGGTAGGCTCGACATTAAATCAGAAAGTATTCAGATGTGATATACATTAAATACTAATGCTTGACCAAGTGGACAACATCTTGATGCGTATCTCAAGATATTGACATGTTATGTGAAAAGAAAAATGAGAAGTCACTGTGTATACATGTGTTCATTTTGCAAAGACTTAAACTTGTTTGATTTTCTTTATTTTGTCAAACGGTCGGACTTTCTCTGCGTGTCCACAAGACCGACGTGATTGTTGTTCGTTTGACATTCTGCTTTATTTTCTTTGGTGTTTCGTATAATTGATCGGACTTTCTCTGCGTGTACGGGAGTACTGATGTCACACTCTCAATTTCCACTAACGGAGTATAACCGTGTGGGGTGTGATCCAGACCAGGATCCAAGTATTTAGTTACAAACAAGCCATAATGAAAGGTAAAACCATGTTATATTGTCTTTTACAAAATAGAGTTTACATTGAAATTCAGCGGAAGCATTTAAATGTATACAGAGTTGTTGTTTTGCAAATGTAAGTAATGAAAGTGTTTGAAGTGCGTTTCCCAAAATGCTTCAAGTTTTATGAGTATTGCTAACGCCCGTGCCTTGAAGATCCTCCTAGCGTCCTGAAAAGTATTCAACAATCAAGTCTCAGCAAAAGCTGGTGAGTTCACAAAAGCAATCTACACTTTACCGTGTAGACCAAGAATTGTCAGGACCGATTTTCACGTCGAGAATCCTGATGTTGAGCAAGAATGATGATCAGATTCGAAAACCACGAGAGACGATGATATGGAGAAGAATCTAGGATAATCATACAAGAAGAAAGATGATGAATAAAGTCGAATGATTTCATTAGTCGAATGATTACAACACAAGAAATCATGACAACACTCAATCTCTCTCTAGAAATCCATGACTCACTCTTTCTCTAGAATGGAAATCTCACACTCTACAAGAAGATCATCTCTACATTTTGGAGACTCCTTTTCTTGTAATGGACACCCTCACTATATATAGTGAGGGTGACTAACAACAGAAAAACATAACAAATGAACAAAATTACAAGTAAAGATATATAACATAAACTATTAATTAAATCAAAGTTGATTTAATTAATCCGAAGCTTGACTCGCTCGAACGGATCTTCCGTTGACTTTTACGTTGACCGTTGACCCAAACAGTTGACTTTTCCAGAAAACGGTCTTCGGTCCAATCTCGCAAGCCTCGAGCATCACAACCCAGTCTCTAAATTGATTCACATGGATTCTTCAGTCGAATGCTTCGGTAAACAGATTTGATGGCGTCAGTCACATAGATTTTAGTTCCAACATATTCCCCCTTGACTGATGCTTTCAAATCTGTTCAACTGCTGAAGAATCGCTCTTTGTCATACATCTTCAATGAGTAACTAATAAACCCGAGACAATCTGTCGTAGAAATTTCCCCTTTGAATAAGCTTCTTCTGTTCTTGTGTTCTCCAGTTGAGAGCCAAGTGTTCAGCTCACTCGGTTCACACCGGTCGGGTACTATACTAAGAAAATGCTGAACACCGGAGTCAAAACCGCAACAAATTGAATCGGATAAACCAATCAATCATCGAACATGCTCCAACTCAGGATAATCGACCCGATATCCAAATCCATAATAATTCCTCCTATTTCTCTAAATCTCTCCAAAAACATCCAGTCGGAAGCGTAAAATTAGATGCGGAGAGTCGAACCATCGCGATCGGTTACCTAGAGAAACCGGTGTAAAAATCCTGAAATCGGACAATCTCGTGAAAAAACGGAAGCCGAATGCTGACAGTTGTGAATAATCCGCTGACTGAGGTTGGATGCGAAAATAAATATAAGTGTCAAATCTGTGAAAATTTGAGATCCCGAGCGAAAATGATCATAACTGGAGTCTTCGTAATTTAGGGCGAAGAAAAATGAGCTCGGAAATAAATTATGTGAAGATCTCTGAGAAATACTGGCGAAAACGGCGCGATCTGAAAAATTCCGTCAATTTTCGTCAAGAAACGGCTTCTCGAGAGATTTAATTGGAAAAATTCCAATAATTAACTGAGATTCCAGTTAATCCGGTTAGTTGACATCCGCGCTGCATCAGCTAAAAATAAAAACCGTGAGACATAACGAGAAAGTTTCATGATTAACCGGATAATAAAGCTAACCCGTCAGTGGTCAATAGCAAACGCACGCGTGATGTCAATAAACGAGAACCCAATAAAATAAATCGGAATAAATCCACGACCACTAAAAAAATCCATAATTCCGTTAAGGCGTTGTCTCCGTTAGTCTCATAAAAGACTAATAAAAATACTCCGCATTTAACTAAAATGCTGAAAATTTAATTGGTTAAATTAAATCTCTAAGAAAAAACCATAATCCTTGTGAAAAATAAAGGAACCAATTAGATTTTATCGTCAAGAAAGCACAATTCGTGTGCTTTGGCGCTACCCAATCAGATTTGAGACATAAAACTGATCTACGGCCCTGATCAACCAGATCTAACGGTTATGGAGCTGGATCCGTGTGAAGTGGATGGGCCAATGACAGCGCAACAGCAACAAGAGCTTTCAACGGTTCATTTGAACCATGTGGGACCCTCGACATTCCTCATGCGCCAATCAGAAATAGACAACAGCTAAGGTGATTTCGGGTATCGACAAAAGAGGAGAGAGACACCGCTGCTGACTTTCAACGTCTCTTTTGCAGATGGGCCCCATGCTTTCAACCTCAGCGAATGACATTGCGACAACAATTAGGGAAAGTAAAGGAAACCGACATAGGAGAGAGAATAGAATTCTCGTGCAACCTATGGGTCGATGCCAAGTCATCGTCATCTCCAAATCCATCAGCCAACCCCCGAAACCCTAATATGAATCGCCGGAAAAACGATATACTCACCGGAAAAGCGTGAAATCCCCATATCTCAGTGAATACTCAACGAAAATCATCGAATTTTATACCCACGAACTCGTAAGATCATTCTATACAACCCTGTAACCTCAGAATCTGTCAAAAAAGTCTCGAACAGAAACCCATAAAACAAGTTCGCTAAGCTCCACAAGTCCGCTAACCACCAGAAGTTCGCTAAACACCCTGAGAAGTCTGCAAGAGACTCAAGTTCGCTAAAGCAGACCTCAAGTCCGCTAAAACTCAACAAGTACGCTAACAAATGATGAAGTCCGCTAAGAGGAGAACAAGTACGCTAAGAACATAGGAAGTCCGCTAAGGCAATCTTCAAACCTTCAAAAACATGAACAAAATCTGGAAAAATGATGAACATAGGAAACCCTTACTTGGTGAACTTGAATCTGCCCAAAAACGATTGGAAAACCCGTTATGATGCACAATATTTGAAGCTAAACCATTCATGACAATTTTGTGGCCACCAACACTCCCTAAACAGTAGCAAATCGGATCAAAACAGTCTTCAAAATCTGGGAATCCTTAAGAACACGAAGAACACCATGAAACACACACTAGTGTGTGTTTTTCCAGATCTGCCCAAACGGTTGAGATCCAGACGAAATGGATGCTTCCAATGGATCCGGAATGCGTTTTTCACTAAGATTCATGCTTCGTTTCATCCAAATCCATGAAGAATAGCCCAGAAAACTAAGAATCAAACCCGAAAATCTTCAAAAAACCCAAAAAAGGAAAAAACTCCAAGTTACGAAAAAACAGTCTCGGATCTTCATTTTTCTCACAGATTTGAACATATAGAAGATGTAAATAACATCCGGAAGAACTCCATAACACGAATCAATCATCCATATCATCAGAATCCATCCAGAATCATCCAAAAAGAAGAAAAAAATAGAAAAAGTCTCAAAAATGGGTTTTCTCATCTTCACCATATTCAAGCTCAAAATCAGATTCGAGTGACCAGATTCATCGTGAGATGAATCTGATCGGTACACGCTCTGATACCATTTGTCAGGACCGATTTTCACGTCGAGAATCCTGATGTTGAGCAAGAATGATGATCAAATTCGAAAACCATGAGAGACGATGATATGGAGAAGAATCTAGGATAATCATACAAGAAGAAAGATGATGAATAAAGTCGAATGATTTTATTTGTCGAATGATTACAACACAAGGAATCATGACAACACTCAATCTCTCTCTAGAAATCCATGACTCACTCTTTCTCTCTCTAGAATGGAAATCTCACACTCTACAAGAAGATCATCTCTACATTTTGGAGACTACTTTTCTTGTAATGGGCACCCTCACTATGTATAGTGAGGGTGACTAACAACAGAAAAACATAACAAATGAACAAAATTACAAGTAAAGATAAATAACATAAACTATTAATTAAATCAAAGTTGATTTAATTAATCCGAAGCTTGAATCACTCGAACCGATCTTCCGTTGACTTTTACGTTGACCGTTGACCCGAACGGTTGACTTTTCCAGAAAACGGTCTTCGGTCCAATCTCGCAAGCCTCGAGCATCACAACCCAGTCTCTAAATCGATTCACATGGATTCTTCAGTCGAATGCTTCGGTAAACAGATTTGATGGCGTTAGTCACATAGATTTTAGTTCCAACAAGAATGTATACGAATAATGAAAGACCAATTCGTAAATTTACAAGTAATATCCATATCGTTAGGTAGCTAGCCTATGCTTATGTTCACCTGAATGTTCGTAACCGAAGCTGACTATGCATCACATGTCTTTACCTGTGCGATTTGCCTTCCTCGTGTCTTTCCAGATCGCGGTAGTGTTAGGCTAATATTGATCTCAGACAGACCGCCAGTCGGGATGGTGCATCACGTGCACCGCTGAGTGGGGGTGTCAATCCCCAGTAATACTACTCAACATAACCTCACTATTCTATATTAACGGCCCGAGAAAGTAAGGACTTTTTGTAATATTAAAGCAATTCAGTGAATCATGTGATATGTGTTGGATAACTAGTTAAACAGACAAAATACCTTTGTCGTTGCATTGCCATCCTTTACTGGATGTAACTTGTTGTGTGTTATCATCCTCAACCAGATATAACTAAAGAGAGTAGTGAAACTCACCTTAGGTTGCACTGGTACACAACACTTGACTTTATATGCTGGTTAGGATTGACCTATTTTAACGAATACGATCTAACCAAATTAGAGGTTGTCGCTAGGACGAATTGCTTATCCATAAACAAATATTTCATCAAGCATTCATATCGGTCCTAGAACTTAAACACAAGTTCTAAACTTGCAGGAAAACAATATTTCACAATCCAAGTCAAATTGCATAAATGTAAATTCTAAAAGTCAAACACAAATCATACATTTGGTGGCATGTCTAATTTTCTCTACGCTTAGAGTTAGCCTCTCAAATTTTACAGGCATAAACTTCATATTATTATGGACTTGTTGCAAAAAGAATCAACCCAAAAGGTTAAGAAATGAGAAAGTTATGCATGTCGGAAGTTGGCAAAAATCAACATTATTGTCCTTAACTCACCATTTGGGAATGCGCCTAATTTGCTTCATACTTGGAGTTAGGTTCTAACATTTTATCGGCATATACTTCCCAATATTTAGAACATGTTGCATAAAGAATCAGCTCAAAAGGTTAAGAATTGAGGAAGTTATGCACGTCCAAAGTTGACCAAAAATCAGCTTTGTTGTTGTTTTAAAAAGTAGAAATTCTAATCTTATATTTTGCATAACTTGATCAAAGCTTAATGCTTGACTACCAAAACTTCCAGATCTCAATATTTATATTTATCCAACATTTTCATTCAAAAATCCTTTCAAAAACACTCGAGGATCAAGTCCAACAATTTGCACAACTTCATAATAAAGGAGCTGAATTTTTACAGACATGCGCACTCGACTTGCAGCAGCCTTTTGAGTGACCAAACGGAGGTTTTAGAAGGCGTATGAGTAGGAAACTTAAAGCTAAGAGATTGAAGTTTGCTATGAAAAAAGAATCACTTGATTTCGATCAAAATTGAGAAAGTTATGGCCTGGGTATGACGACCCATTAACTTGGACAGAATTTGTCCCAAATCTAGTAGTTGTGTAAATAGTTTTTTTTGTGGTTTTGGCCAATATTTCGATCATTTAACTTCATTTAAAGACTTTTAACACATTAGATATCATATTATCATGCATTCCTAGTTGTCATAACAACCATACAATAATCATAGCAAAATTCAAGCATGCCACTAGCATATAAGTACATATTCCTCAATTTCAAGTCCTTCTATACCCAAATTCTTCAAGAACACTTCCAACCATGTAACCACATGAAAATCACAGCCATGATAGCATCTAAAATCTGTCCAAACTCATAAACCTACATGCCTTAAACATAAAACATGATTCAAGAGTGATTTCACACTCCAAATAACACATAAACACAAGATTGCTACATGCTTTCAACCAATTTCAAGAAAATGAATTTCTAGGTCTTACAACTAGCAAAAGATGGCAGATTTGTGGAAGATGAGATGAAACCAAAGATTCCCCTAGACTTCTTGATCGTTGAATAAGCTTAGGAAGCCTTAATCTTGCTTGATTTGAAGAAAATTCCAAGAACTTGAAGATATGTGTGTGTGTGTGTTTAGAACCGTGAAGAAGGAGAAGAGAAGAGAAAATGAACATGAAAAGGAGAGGGATGGGGTTTTAGGGCAGATTTTTATGTTTAAAAGAATTGCACATTGTAACATCCGCCTCCGACCCGTTAGCAAAACCCGACCCATTTCAAGTTCACCATCCGGATTAGAAGTCCATCAAATCATTTCAAACATGGGATTAAACTTTTGGCACCATTTTTCGTAATCCAAAAATCATTTTTACGTTATTAAGATCGTTTTAGGATTGTTTTCAAGCAAATGAATAAATTTATTTCGCAATTAAACGCGTGTTCGGGATTCATTTTATCGATAAACAAAGGAAGTTTATACAATTATTAGCTTAGAAGTTCAAATGATGATTTTAAATGCTCATGATCATTTTCCAAGTTAAACGAATTAATCGTTTGATTTTTAGACAAACAATACGCGTAGAACGCAAGTAAAACGATTTTTCAGTTTTCGCGCAACTTCGGTATTAAACGTACAACCCGTGAGTCTCAAAAATCATATATTCATATTACATGATGTTTTTATATGACTAATGTAGCTCCTCATAAAATTTGGGGTCATTTCGAGTTAAAACGATAATTTTGATAAATTCGCATTTCGGTTCGCGAAACGTCATAACCGGAAGGCTTGTAAATTTCAAAACTTATATTTCTTTATTCTCATCTTGTTCTAATGAGTCTCATGAACTTATGTTTCAAATTTTAGCTCATTCTGATTAGAAACGAAAAAGTTAGAGCAAAAAGAAGAAAAAAAAAGAAAGAAAGAAAGAAGGAAAACAATTATATAAAATATATAAAAAAAAAGAATGCCAGCCGCTGGACTCGAACCAACGACCTCTGCATTATAAACTAAGCGACCTGACCACTAGGCCAGCGCTACACTGGTTTCATTTATCCAGCTCGCTTGTTTATATTGTTTTCCAGAGACCTGTATACCAGATCGCGATTTCCACTTCCGGCTATCTTGTTTTGGCCATAAGTTTCTCGTTTCAAACCTGTTTAAGGCCCCGTTTTCGCCTGTGGATCCGTCTTAATGTCCTCTAACTTATTCCACAAGACAAATCCATAATTAAAACGAATTTAATTTTCAATTGATTTGTTTCCATCTTTAAAAATCTTGAATTTCTCTCCAAGACTTGCATTTATGCTTATAAAAACCTAATTTGGCCCTCCACTCTATTAATATCAGTTTTATGATCATAATAAACCCCACACAACATTCTGCAACCTTCAATTTCGTGCTAAGCCTCCTCAATCAAGTTTTCAAAAGTTAAATGTGCAACAGTTTGACCTTCCGAATTGACCACCCTCCTTTGACTTTCTCACATAAGTTTTTTCATAGTATTTTCTTGTTTTTATATGTATTTTAATACCCCCATTGCTGGATTTGACCAAAACTCGTCTATATTAAAAGTTAACCTTTACCTACGCGTTTTAATTGGGGAAAACTACTAAAAATCACCAATACATGTAATCAATGGTTCTAATCTATTTTGATAAGTTGTATAAGTATATTATGATGTTTCCAAACTATCAAAATTAGATTTTTATCAAAAACCTAAAAGACACGCGTTTTGACCCGTTAAAGTAAGTGTTTTCACGCATAACTTGCTTTTCTAGTACTTTCAAATAAACGGAACATACCAACATGTTTTTGGGATACTAATGAACATATAATAAGGGTTAAATAAGTTTAAGTTTAACCTATGTACACTTTTACAACTTTTGGGCCATTTATGTAATTTTTGAAAGTTAAGGCTAAAAAGTGTAAATAGAACAAAGATGTGAAATTTTCTGTGTTGAATTAACTTTTTAATAATTATAAATTGAATCTTAAATTCTGGAAATTTATATTCTCATGACTTTGTTAAATTGACATAATGGGCCCCTAAGTTTATAAAATTGTAATTTTAACCATAAATGTTGCATAGTTGTCAAAAGTGGTATTTTGTTTACGAACGGGTCTTTTGGTAATATTAATCATTAAATAAAGTGTTTTTAATAATAAATAGTTAATAAATTACCCAATTAATCAATTAATATTTAAATCAACTTTCAATCGTTTTAGTCAATTATTCGGTCTTTCGAATCGTTAGGTTTTCATCAGGGTTAGCTTCGTTCCTCGCGTTCGTCGTCTTCTCGCTTTTTGCTTTGCTATCAAGTGAGTAATCATAGCCCCGTTTCGTTTTCATTATTTGGGGTGCAATATTGTATCTTATTCCAAAATCTTTAACCATTATTCTATCTACATTACTATGCGATTCCATGTTGTGCATGTGTATTCTTGATATGTAATACGTGTTTAATCTATATGTTGTATTCGTTTGTCGCTTGTCGCTAATCATTTAATCGCTTGTGTACCATTAACGATTGTTTGGAAGCTTATGGGTCAATAATAGCTATTAGTCGACAACCCACCCACTATATTGAAAATGTATTCTTATATTCAATGGGTGATTGATTTCCTAAATGTCTAGGTTTGGTTACACAACACCTTTATAACATGTTACACATAATCTATGAATTTCACTTGTCACATGAATCGGTATTTTTTTCCTTATGCTATTTAAAACCTATGTTTACTCACCAACTCTAGTAGTTGACTTTATATGTTGTACATGTTGCAGGAAATGACTGAAGTTGCCGTGATGATACTTAGGGCTTGCTTATGGACCTAGAATGACCTTAAAATTAATAATAAGTATCATGATTTGTTTTTATTTATTTGGATTGTATTGTATGACATTATTTGTATACCAATAATGAATGGCATGTTTAAACTTGGTAACCATCTAGTTGTCATGAGCATCTGGACAATCATCGTGCCCCAACGTTTCCGTCGTTGGTTGGGGTGTGACACACATTTGGTCCCTCAAGTTCCATTTCATGCACATAAACCCCAAAACAACTAATAAATGAGTTCTAAATCTAAAACTTGTAAATTAAAATAGTAGGAATGTTTCCATGAGTTTGTAACTTATTTAACATGAAATATTTAGTCAGAAAAAGTTTAGTTAACGTGTACGCACATGAAACTTAAATGGCGTATGGAACCCGGTTTCTTACGAAATGCAATATTTTAAGAAACACATAAGTCACGAAATAAATTACTAAAATTAATTAGTAATTAAATATAAATATATATGTAAACATTTAAATAACACATAGTGGCACATAATATATTAAAATAATTTATTTAGGTTGCGATTTTTATTTCAGACACTGCAACCGATTCAAATAGTGAACAGAGACAGGCTCGGTCACATAAACGCACGTGACACTAACATGACATGAAAAGTATAACTAGGTCGTTAACGAGACTAACGGAAATAGTTAACGGTGAATCTGACGGCTGTCACAACCGACCTGATTGTTCTTGGGTTATACAATTTCAACTTGTTTTTATTTTCTTATTTTGTTAAATCCGAGGCCTTATCTGCGTATCGAAATATCGGCCCTAAGGTAGACGATTTAACGTTCTTATTTCTTTTTGCATGGAACACAGTTGACTAAATCACGAATACAATCATTATGTGTTAAATCACAAATGAAATCACAAAATGTGATAAGCAAATACATATCTGAGTATGTCTGATAGTGTGGGTTACACTGGTTAATGATACAATAACATATACAGATGTTATGAGTATGATTGTGCCTAAGTTTAAGATGGATAAATTATATCAGTAATTGACATGACTTGTGTGCTGAAGTAATTGAAATTGAAGTGTAGTTCAGCATGTTATGTCCAATATGATCCCAAGTTGTGATCTTTCTCACAAAAGACAAAAATAGTGTGTGATTCAGTATTTTATTTGCGTATTTCATTTATGTTTCTCATTTGAATAATCCATAGAGATTTTAGGTGTGTTTTAGCATAAACTTAGAAAAATAAAAAAGATTTTCGGTGTGTTTTGATTTAAAGTTTCAAAAAGCCGAAAAGATTTTGTTTGTTATTTGTTTTCGACCGATCGATACAAGATGCAAAATTCAAAATCTCAAAATTATATCTTGGATTCTCGAAGAGAAGTTTTGCGCCAAGATTAAATTAATTTTCAAAAAAGAAAAAGAAAGCCGCGTTTCTGTCTTTTGAAATTGCAGGTTCTGTGTGACAAGACTTAATCATGGTGAAAGGGAGAGTATGCAATATCTTTTACAAGTGGATCTTGAAGTTCAAAGATTGTTCAAGATTGATCCAGCCATGCAAGATCTATTTCTGACAAGATTTCAAGTTGAAGATCGGACACAGCGATGCTGAAGATTGAAGACTAAAGTTCTAGTTGGATAGATAGATAGCTAGATACACCACACGTTAAGGGGGAGTTTGTTAGAGCATATTCTTATGCTACGATGTGTCTCGTGTATTGTATCTAGATTAGAGCGAGTTTGTGAGTCAAATAGTCAACATACCACTGGGGTCGTACCATATGGTCCGCCGTATCATTTGGTACGGACGTACCAACTGGTACGTAGGTTGGTATGCCAGCCTGTTTAGTAAGACTATAAATAGATCGTGTTAGAGAGTTCATAAGAGTTCTGAGAGTTTAGTCATTCTTAACTGTGTGTTTTCTAAGGTGTTTCTCTCTCTACATTGTAATCTCTTTGTGAATCAATAAAGCCAAGCTTTATATACATTCGTTGTTATCGATTTACCGAATCATGCAGTAGTAAGATCCCTCTGAGATTTTACAAATCTTGTAATTAAACTAAGTGTTTAAATCTCGATCCTACAAGTGGTATCAGAGCTTTGGCTCTCACTTTGAAGACTCTAAGTGCTTCAAAGTTGATATTTACTTGTCAACTGTACTGCTTTAAGCCTTTCTTTCTCTGAAAACTTTCAAAATGAACGATCTCAGTATTTTTTCTTCAAACGGTAGCACAAACAAACCACCCATGTCCACACCTGATGATTTTGATACATGGAAGCTCCGTATGGAGGGGTTTGTTCGAAGTTTAGACCACCATATTTTGAAGTCACTAACTGTTGGTCCAACTGTTTTAAGTGTACCATCTGCTGATGATGAAAGCATAAAAATTCCAAAATCACTTAAAAAATACTCAGAGGCTAATCACAAGTCACTTGAGCCAGACTTCAAGGACTAATGGACCTTGCAAACAGCGCTGCCCAACTCCATTCTTGTTGGATTTAAAGGGTACAAAACTGCATTTGACTTGTGGAATGCTCTAAATGAGATGTATGAAGGTACAAGTGAGGTTAAGGAAAACAAAAAGGTATTTTTTGTTAGATCATATACCTATACTATGATGTGTCTCGTGTATTGTATCTATGTGAGTGTGCCTTAGTATGAGTTTTAGTGACAATATCATTGGCGCCGGACCAAATGGTCCGCCGGCCCAAATGGTACGCCCGTACCATTTGGTACGCAGCCTGTTTAGTTACTAACTATAAATAGGTTCGTGTTAGAATGAATGTTAACACTCTGAGTCATTCTACACTTTCTGTGTATGTTTTCTAGAGAGAGAAACCAGAGAGAACTTCTTTGTATCTTCAAGTGATTCAATAAGAATTCTCTTATTTACATCTCGTGTTCGTTACATTGATCAAAGCATGCAGTAGTAAGATCGTATCTCGGTTTTACAATTTTGAAACAAAAATATGAGAACTTTAGCTACAAAACTGGTGAATCTATGACAAACCAGTATCTTCATTTTGTTTCACTACTTGATTAACTTCAAAAGGCTAATGTCACTCTTGAACAAGCTGATGTTAGCAGAAAATTCTTAAGGTCACTACCCTCTATGTGGACTATTTACACTGTAAGCATACGGGAGTGCAAAAATCTTAAGAAAATGAAACTAAGTGAACTTCATCGCATTCTTTGTGCCTATGAAATGGAGATTAATCTCAAACAAAACTCAGTTTCTGAACCAATTCAGCCACAATCAACTGCTTTTATAACTACTGACTTCCAAAGCCAAAGAAATGTGACCTCCTTTTGTGAGTCTTTTGAGTCATTTTACTTGAGTTTTTAGTTGTTTATGAGTAATAGTGTCTTATTGTGTGTTTCGTGCTTATTTTACAGTTTTGGTTCAGTTCCCGAGGAAAAACGAGCATTAGAAAAGAGTTGAAGAATAAAAGGAACAAAATTGCTGAAAAATGTGCACTAGGCGTATCGGCTAGTGGTTCCGAGGTTCCAGGCGATACGCGCGTAACATGAAGGTCAAAGGCGGTGCCGCAAGAGTTGACCCAACTAATTTGTTGCCTTGCGCCCTTAGGTGTATCGCCTACTGTTGAGGCCTCCAAGTGATACGCTTGGAGGTTAAAAATCCGAAAACCTTAGTTTTTCACTTATAAATATAACTTAAAGGGTTCCAGTTGAGATAACTTGCTTCCTGCCGAATATCAGAGCTGTAAGAGACGAATTTGGATCCAGCAACGAAGAGAGGAACAATCAAGAGCATTGGGGTGAAGCATTCGACACCGATTTCGGTTTCCGGGTTCTCTAACTTCCATTGTTTTCTTATTTTTCTTTCTAATTCGACTATGTTTTCCAGTAAAGTTTATGTCTTGATTGTTATTCTGGACATAATGATGATTCTTGGCTAATTTTATTGTACCATTTAGACCGATTTAGACTAGTTGACGTTTTTCGACTTTTTTTTTATTATGACAATTGTTTGATTATTGATGATTCTATTGCAATTCCTTTTACTTACTGTGAATGTTGCATATGCGTATTTCAATTAGGGGTTTCATTATCAATTTCTATTTGTATTTTATACGAATGTCTTTTGGATCGGGTAGTGCATCCAAAGGTGTTAGCTTTAAGGTTTTCATCTAAGGAATAGTTTAGGAGACGTCCCGAACTAGAATATAGTTTGGTAATTATTATTTTAGTTGTTATATTCTGCCTTTATTGGAACTTAAAAGGGGATAAGCTTGTCAATTAGTTGGGTTGGTTAATTGTCTAGGTCAAGATTGTCTCAAAAGGAAGTCCCCTAGATTAGTTAGTCAATTTGCTAGTTGTGACACTCATAGTGGTTAAAGGTAGCTCCTATTGCCTTAAGGTGCCTTAGATTAAGTTCAAGGGTGTTTAGGGTAATTGAATTGGGATATACTCAAAAAGTGAACCAATTGATCGAACGGTAAAATTATCGGTTAGGATGTACTTAAAAGGTGAACTAACTAATCAGTGCGTTTCCAACCGTTAGGATCCTTATCAGTTACGTCCAGAGAGTATTTCAGGGGCTCATGGTTTTTCTATAGGTTGTATCTTTAGAACCTGATTCAATCGGAGTTGCCATAGTCAAGGAAAGTCGTTAGCGTTAAGTAGGAGTCTAGGTGTAGGTGGTATTTCTCATCATCGTTGGTTTTCGTCTCTAAATTTTGTGTTTGTTGGTTTGATTTCCATTTTAGTAAGTTTTCATTTTTAGTAAGTTTTAATAATTAGTTAATTTCAATTTAGTTAATTTTAGTTAATTTAATTAGTTAATTATTTCTTCAAATCAAAAACCAAATTTCAACAATTAGTTAGTAATTTATTTTTCTTAGTTAATTTTGTCTTTTGTAGTGTCCCTTGGGTTCGACCCCGGTTTGCCATAAGATATTCTATATCCGATAAGTTCGCTTGGATATTGAATCGGTCTAGTTTTAGGTTAATTGGGTTTAATTTAGTGTGTCTAGGTCTAGGATAATTTTTATTATTTTCATAGGCCGATTTTTGCACATCACCCACCTTTTCAAATCAGTCACCTTGGTCAATTTTTCTGAAAATGTCTCACACAACTTTGAAAACACTCACCATGCCTTTGTAGTCACTGACTCACACTCTAACTTCACTCGTGAAGATTTAGAATGCATTGGTGCAGATGATTTAGAAGAAATGGAAATTCTTACTCAACTTGCCTTGGTCTCAGTAAGAGCCCAACGCTTCTATAAGCGTGCGTACATAGATAACTTACAAAGGAGCCAAAAATGCTCCTATTGGTCTTGACAAAAGCAAAGTAAAATGCTACAACTATCACGAACTAGGACATTGATGCACACGAGTATATATAAATAAATATGCAAAAACGACCTTTAAATTTATAAACCTAAATCATCTTGTAACTACACATGCATATGTAGGAAAGCGGACCTATCGTATGGTAGCACAAAGAGAAAACTCAGGGTCGACCTAAGGAAGCAATGGTGTAATCAAACTAAACCTAATTATCATCATTAGGATCCTGTCACAATTCCTAATAATTGTTAGAAAGCAAATAAGAAAACAATTTGAAGGTAGCAGTAATGAAATAGATATAGAATCAGAATAAAGAACAGATATCATCTAAGACTGATCACTATTCATGCATTACCTAGACCTAAGATTGACATTTGTAAAGTAACTGTCTAATAGATTTATAGTCGCTAAACTCATAAATCAGCAATCAAAACCACAGCCATAATAAAGTATCCACGAATTAATGACCTAGCTATAGGACACTAAACACATGATCTAATACCTAGGATCATAGACCAATCCTATTCTGATTAACCATGATAGACTAATAACTTATAACCCAATTACATGCCATAACATATGCAGTACATTTAGTCATTTTACTATTTCTTTTACCCAAGACATGGAAGCTAAGATTCACGACCAAACATAAAGACATACTTCAAACAAGACAGATTATCGAACATGCATAATCACCATTTCCTATCTAGGCTCGCTAGAGTTCCTAAACACATATTGATATCGCTAGATTACCAACTAAGAAATAACATCAATTCAATAAGTAGAATGCGTCTATCTACTAACCAAACCAAATACTACTAGGAACAACACATCTTTAACATGCAAAAGGAATCATAATCATTATACTAAAATCATTATGTAAAATATTATCAATGTCAAATCATAGGTAAAACAATAAATAGATCACATTGTCTTAGATGACAATCATGAGAGTTAGCCTCTCATAGCTAAACTAAAGAGAACAGCAATTGAGATGTAAGTAAACATAATTGTAAGCGCAAACCAAAGTCGATCAATAGCCGAATCTTCGAATGACTCGATATCACGACCAATCGAACACTTCTTAGCCTTGAAATCTTCGACTTTTAGCTTCTAAACTCTTCTGGAACCGAACTCTACTGGTCTCAATTGTGTAACCTCTTGAAATGACCAAATGGTTGGGTATTTATAGTGAAAGATTAGGGTTTCGGAAGTCGGGCATAACGACTCATTACACGGTCACGGGCCGTAAGCGCGACCATGAATTAACGGATTAGGGTTTCTCCGGTTATCCTTGAAACGAGTCGTGACGTGGAGAAAAAGTCAGATCTTTGATTCTTGTTCATTTCATCCCCAAAACTTTGTAAAATCCTCAAATATCACTTTGGCCCCCTCTAATTACCTGTTACGACATTTCACAGCAAACAAGGGTAAAATAGACCAAAATAATGCATAAACTATCAACATTCGTGGGTGTTTGACTAATATAAAGATGTGTAATTTAAGGCACATCAAACATCCCCTCACTTAGACTTTGCTCATCCCTGAGCAAACACCTAACTACAACATTACCTTCCCTAACAAAGCTTTCAAAGTGAAGTGATGGATGGTGGTTACAACTCTAAACGATTAAAGACACAAAGGCATAGTTAGTCACATGGGTTAACATTCTCAGAATAGACCAAACAAAATAAGTTTTAACAATGAAAAGCATGGACAACAAACACTGGACTTCTTTCCTTAGGAATATTCCTTAACAGCCAACCAGACTAACTCACAATGTACACTCCACTCAGGCTTTATATCTGGATAACTAGTAAATAATGTACTAGACTTTATATGGCTCTCAATTTGCATCATCATGGACTTTCCTTGCCATAGGCTTGACAAACGATCATAATTCAACTAACATACTATACTAACTTATAAATCAAGAGGTCTTATGGTTAAGGTTGTAGTTGGTGTAGGGAATGGAATTGGGATTTTACAAATGTGGAAACTTTGGTGTACAAGGTCTGGTGAATAAAATAAACAAACTAAGGAAAATCTTTAAACTCATAGATTTCCTTTTTATTTTTCTACTAAGGACAAGTCTTTAAACTCATAGACTGCCTTTTTATTCTAACTATAACCTTTGAAGAAGAATCTTTAAACTCATAGATTCTCTTCTAATAAATACAAAGTTTTTTTTTACTATCATCGGCTTATCATAATTCTTTTCTTGCCCGGATTATTCTAACATAATAACCAGATTGTTTTCGGAAAATAGAGGTGAAAGGAAAAAAAGGCTAAGGTTATTGGGTTAATTGGGTAATCAAACGAAATGGATATAGGCTCAACATGGGTAAACTAAAGGAAATTTTGGGTAATTGGGGTGTAGAAATGTAGATAAGACAAATAGAAGGCCTAAAGTGTAAAATAAGGTTATCATAGGGCTTGCCTCTATCACATCTTCTTGTTTTGTAAGATGCAGTCTCGTAACGTATACAAATGTCAAGTTAGAAGTAGGTCACATGTGGCACTCTCTATTGTTATACAAAAATAAAACTCAAGCTCCTAGTGAGTAGATAGCTTGATTAAGGCTCAACAAATCTCACCATGGAAAGGAATGGAAATAGGGCTTAAGTCTGGCTGATCATCTAGGCTTCCTCCCTCGTATTCGCACACTGGAATTATTGTCTAAGTTTTATCAGGTCTAATCTATCCAAGAAATCAACTTAGGACTTGAGGTATGCATAAGGGTCTAATATACATGCCTAGAGTTGTATAGCAATGAGTGGATGGTGGAAAAAGCTTTTCTTTGGTCTAACATACAGAGTTAAGAAGTCTACTTTAGGATCCACAAAATTAGTTGATAGCTTAAGTTTTAGCAGTGTGAAAAAGTTTAGCATGCAAAAAATTGAAATTTTTTGACACTTTTTAAGCAAAAACGGAATAAAACATGCAAACTACAGGCGAGTCTTCCATCCCCCCACTTAAAATCGTACTTTGTCCTCAATGTACTTGAGAACACTACAAAACATAAGGTAAAACATGCAAACTACAGCTGATTTACTATGAGAAGATGAGGACCATTCCTGTTCAACTAAGACCATACAAATGCCATGACTGTTGTGTCAAACATTCCTTTTGTCCTATGCTCTCTCTAGTAGTATAAATACAGTTGAGAAAACCCTATTTGGAATACGCCACTCCTGGATTATTCTACAGAGAGAGCATTTTTGTGTGTGTGTTCTTGGTGTAGTGTGTGTGTTCTTGAGCTTTAGAAATCATCAATGGGTGAGCATTGATGCAGATTCAACTGGAATCGACCATCACACATGATTTCAGCACTTGTGTGATGAATCATATGAGAAACTTGTGCTCAAATCTGCTCCTAACAATTGGTATCAGAGCCATGTTCTTCATTTTTGAGGTTTTTCTCCAAATGAAGAAAATCTCATATGAGTTGTTGATTTCAGTTGGTTTTGCTAGTTGTTTGAGTTGACTCTTGGTAGAAATCACTCAGTGAACACAATGCATACTCAGATTTCTATAAACTTCATGCCATTTAGTCGATTTCTAGGGTTTAGCCAAGGATAGTTACGCCATTTTTATGGTTCTGTACTTGAGCAAATTTTTCAAATTCGTTTAAATGTTGATTCTTTGTTAAAATTGATGGATTGTGAGGTTATAACACCTAAAACCGAATTGGTAGGCACTAATTTCACTCAATAACATCAAGTTTTAAATATTTTAGAGGCCAAAAGTCACGATTTTGGTGTTCTTCACATAATCTTACTATTCCATCAAATTAGGTCATTTAGAGAGGTTTTTGGAGTTTGTGTTAGTTGAATCAAATGATCCTACACAAATTTCGAGACTATTGATGCCCTAAAACGCAGATTTCATTAACTTTGATTTTTGAAGTTTGAATTTGCTCAAGAACAAGCTGTTCAAAATTTGGCTAAGTCTGGAAATTTGATATTTCAAATTTTTTGCTGAAATCTCACTTGCTAATGACTAAATATGCTTGTTATTGTTTGTGAATGTAGGATTTGTGCGAGTTCAAGCGTTCTACAAGCATTCGAGCATTCTGAACCAATCGTTCAATCTGTCTGAACCGTTCATCAATTTAGCAAGTTTGTGCTAAAGTTTTTGTGTTTCTCACTTCCAATGGCTGAAGGCACCCAGTTTAATCCCGTCGTGCAAAGTAACAATCGTCCACCAAAACTAATGGGCGCAAGTGACTTTGATGATTGGAAAGGAAAGTTTGTGTTGTTTCTGGAGTATGTTGACTTTGATCTTTTGACTTCAATTGTTGAAGGTCCTACTGTGTTTGAAATTGAAGAAGCTACTGCTCCTGGAGCTACTGTCACTGTTGCTGACCCGCCGATACCCAAGAAGAAGATTCCAAAACCTTTGGACAAGTTAACCTTGGCTGAACATGCACAGATGAAGATTGATAAGCGTGCATTAGGTTGCATTAAGATGGCTCTTAATGATGATCTACTTCATCAATTTAAAGAGGCCACCTCAGGTCATGAGATATGGGTTGGCTTGGAGAAAAAGTATGAAGGCAATGCTGCCACTAAAGAAAGAAGACTTAAAAAATTAAGATTGGCTTTCAACACTTTTGCTCACAGAAATGGAGAGTCATTTGAAAATCATGTCAATCGATTCTGCAGAATCATTACTGAAATGATTACCAAGAGAATTCGTCCTGATTCTGGAGATATCATCAGGAAGATTCTGCATTCTTTTCCTCAAGAATTTGCCTCCTATGTCATGTATCTGATCGAAAGCACTGATCTAACCAAGGCTGACTATCTGGATATGACTGACAAGGTTCGAGACTATGAAGTCAGAGTAGTCGAACGTACTGGTAAGTCACTCATGGGTAATGTGACTTCAAGGAGCTCATCTTCTCTCGGCTCCTAATGCTGCTTTTGCTGCCTCTGCCTGTGAAGAGAATTATCAGTTTTCCAATTCTTCTGGCTCAACACTGCCTGCAATTACTCCATCTTCTGTACCAACTCCTGTTCAAACTGAAGTATTTGCATCACATGCAACTCATCAGCCTTCCAATGTAACATTTGTTCAACAGCCACCTTCTGGGTACTTGGTTCAATAGTCAGCACCAATTTCAACCAACAACACTAGCCTGGATCAAGAGTTGTGTAATGCTTTCCTGGCTTGCATGAACTCTCAAATGTCAGGAAACATTGATAGCTTGACCAAATATCTGCTGATGATCTGGAAGAGATCGATATTAAATGGCAGATGGGTATGATTGCTGCAAGAACAAGAAAATTCTTTAGAAAGACTGGGAGGAAGCTGTTTCAACCTCCTTCAAACGCCAACATTGGATTTGATAAGTCCAAGGCTCAATGCTACAACTGCCAGGAGCTTGGACACTTCGCGCATGAATGTCAAAAACCACGAACGTGAAATGTTCCTATAAGCTCGGGTGGAGGAAATCAAGCTTTTCAGAAACAAGCTGGAAACGTAAACCAGTCTTATCAGAAGCAAAGCAGCTCATCCTATCAAAAGCCACAAAATGGGAATTCAAATGTCTCTCATCCTGGATCGTCAAGTTCACTATCTGCTCAAAGAAATGACAACTCTGGCAATGCATTTGTCTCACTTGAAGGTGGTAACTAAAACTGGACGTCTTCTTCAACATCACAACCTTCGAGCCAGTCAGATTACGCACTATTGGTCAATTTAGATGGTAAAGAGATTAATGAGTCTGTCGAATTTGACCCTCTGTTTCCTACTGATTTCTGTCTGATGGCTGGAGTTGATGAGATTCTTGAAGAAACCTCTTCTTCTATCGGAAACGCTACTGCTGTGAGTTCATCTGAGGTTGAAACGAAAGCTAGCAAGCGTCTTCTTGAACTGCAGAAAGGAACAATTCCAGATGAGGTAAAATTATCTTTGTGTTCTGACAAATGTCTTGAAGCTGTCGCTCGCTACCGCACATACAACCTAGAGTTGCATGCTAGGGCGGCAGAGAGCGAGAGCCAAGTTGAACTTCTTCAAGTAAATGAACAAAATTTTCTGGTCAAAATTAAATTACTTCAGGATGATATTGAATTCATGAAGCACACTGAAACAAACTTAAAAATCCAAATTGCTGATCTTTTAAATAAATTGACTTCTCTGAGAAACAGCTATGCTGAAGCTCGAGAAACAATCGATTTGATGAAATTGAATCCTGAAACTTTGGGCAGTGCGGTTGCAAAGGATATAATGTCACGTCTTAGATCTGGTTTAGGTCTTACTCGGGAGATACTGGATAATGCTGCCGAACATCCTCTAAATCATAATTATCTATGTGTCCCCGAATTGACCAAAATCAATCCAAAGAGCCACATTAAGTTCATTGACCCCTGTTTGATTCCGAGTGCCTCTGAAATCAAATCGTTGGACGGCCAATAGGCTAACGCCAAAACTGGTTTGGGTCTTCCACCGATTGATGAAACACTTAAAATCGGTGATTTCGATGCAATTTCTTTAAATTCTGTTAACAACAGTATCTCAGAAGCATATGTGCAAAAGGCTGCTGAAACCGAGTTTCTCAATTTGTGTACTCAAAACACTTCTAAAGGTCAATCGTTTTTGTTCAATAAAAATTATGATGTTTTCAACATAGATGAAATTCCTAAAAGGACTAAAACCGTTCGGAGGCGCAAGCCAAAGAAGAAGGTTACTAATGAGAAGCTTGTGGTTCAGCAAGTCATCAATGATGATGAGTTTAGTCATGCTTTTGCCGAAATGGCCTTAAAACATGGTAAGATAATTATGCACACACAAGCTGGTCTTACAATTACCAATGGTAAGGTGATCACTGTTCCTGCGGCACAACTGAACGCTCCAAGGATGACTGATCAAGCAACTTCTGCACCCGTGTTTGTCAAACCAAGTGAAGCATCTGTCAACACAGCTCCCAGTGAGGCTGGGAAATCCACAATGACACTATACAAGACAAGTGATCCTAAGAAAAAGAGACCTCAATATGAACCTGTTTTGATTGGTCAACCAAGTGTTGAAAATCAGCCTGTTGTGGTCGAGCTAGATGTTGTTACTGTTGATGCTCCTGAATGTGAGAACACGCCAAAGAAGAAGAAATAAACTAGGAGGAAGAAGAAGAAGACTGTCACTGACACTGATAAGGCTGATGGTGAAATGTCAAATGAGCCACAACCAGCGGCTCCACAAATTACTGAACCACCTCTTGTGGTTAACCCTAGCGGGACAGTTGAGACATTGGGATGTACAGTTTGCGGGAATCCACACTATGATGCAAGGGTGTGTGTGTATAACACGGGTTATTCTGCTTTCAACAACGCTCCAGTGCCACCTGCTCATTTCTACCAGCAACAACAAGTGGTACCACAAGGAAATCAATTGGCCGCAATGTATTATGGGAACTATGGTGAGGACTACATGGATCAACGGTTTGACACCATATTTCAGCAATCTTACCCGAACCAACCCTATGTTCCTAACCAAGCCCAGTATGTTCCTCGTGCTTTGGGAAGGAATATGAATGTTTTGAGGCCACAAGTTCAACAATCAGTGGGGATGACTGCACCAAATCCTTTTCCTGTAAGATATTGGACGCCTCGACCAAGGCCTGCCTTCATGCCAAGGCCTGTTATGATGCAACAACCTGTCCGGGCTCCTCAACCAAATGTTACAGCTTTACAAACTCCTTCTGCTGTAGTCTTAACACCACCAACTGCTACGCCACCAAAAAAGGCACCTAAAAAGAAGGCCCCTGGTCATGTGCAGGGACTGGCCCATAGTGCTGCCAACACGTGGTACTTGGATAGTGGCTATTCTAGGCACATGACGGGGAACAAGGACCTGCTGTATGATGTCAAAACAATATCACATGGTGGTCCTGTTGCCTTTGGAGGTGATGTTCGGGGTGGTAGAATAATCGGAAACGATCTCTTGACAAATGGGGAAATTTCATTTGATAAGGTTAATCTGGTGTCAAATCTGAAGTTCAACCTGCTGAGTGTATCACAAATCTGCGACAACAAGATGCCGATGTTCTTCGATGACTGTGAATGTTATATTCCGAAGCCTGGATTCAATATTCCTGAAGACCAGATTCTATTTCGTGCAAAACGGAAAGGGAAGATGTATGCTTTGGATATGTCTGCTGCAAGGCTGACTGGTTCTGTAGCATGCTTCTTGGCAAAGGCATCATAAGATGAATCTACTTTATGGCATAGGCGAATGAGGCATGTGAACTTTCAGAACATGAACCGCCTTGTTAGGGGGAAACACATTGACGGTGTGCCGGAAAAGGAATTCGTCCACATCGACAACTGTGTAGCATGTCTGAAGGGTAAACAGCACAAAACGTCTCACAAGCCAAAGCCACCGGGTAGAACGACAACAATACTTCAGCAACTCCATCTTGACCTCTTCGGGCCAGTGAGAATCAAGAGTTTAGGGGGAAAGTCATACTGCCTGGTTATCACAGACGATTACTCCAGATACTCGTGGGTGTTCTTCCTGAAAGAGAAGTCTGAGACAACTGAAATTTTGAAGGATTTTGTCATACGAATCGAGAACAGATGCAGAGAGCAGGTTAGAATCATCAGATCAGACAATGGGTCGGAATTCCAGAATCAGATATTTGACGCATTTTGTAGTGAAAAAGGTATAACTCGACAATTCAATTCACCGTATACACCACAACAAAATGGAGTGGCTGAACGGAAGAATAGAACTATCATCGAGGCTTCTAGAACAATGCTTGCTGATTCTAACTTAAAATTATCTTTCTGGGCAGAAGCTATCAATACAGCCTGCTACGTTCTGAACAGAACACTCTTGGTTAAACATGCTAACAAGACGCCATTCGAACTGTTTTCAAAAGTAAAACCAAACTTAAAACGATTAAAACCTTTCGAATGCGCTTGTACTGTTTTAGTTCAGTCGGATCAGTTAACCAAATTTGCCACTCGGGCAGATGACAGTTATTTTGTTGGATACTCGACGACATATGCTGCCTATCGAGTGTTCAACAGAAGAACTCAAGTTGTTATTGAGTCGTGCAACGTTACTTGTAATGAGCACACTCAGAACACTAGAGATCCTGCTCCAGATAGTTTGTATGACCTTGAGTCGTTTACTTCTACTTTTAATATGCTCCAATTTGATGATACAGGTACTTCATCTGCTGTAGCCGATCAAGGAAATGAAGCAGCTAATCCAACTGTTGATATACTTGCTCCTATTACTTCATTGATCCTGGATACCATTTATTTAGTCGATCCAGCATTTGAACAGCCAACCATTCAGATTACTGAACCTATAATTGTGGAAACAGAAACAGTACAAGCAACAGCTGAGGCAGACAACACTGTAGAAATTGATGTTGTAACGCATGATTCTGACTCAGATGACGTAACAGAGATTGATACCAGAGAGACTCCTGGCGATGATCTACAAATTGGAAATCTGGACTCATCTATTCCAGCACCTACTGTTGAAGAGACTCGAATTCGCAAAATAAATCCTACGAGTCAGATTATCGGACCGGTTGACAAACGTCTCACCCGGAGTCAGTCAAAGGAAATGCACACATGTTTGTGTTCTTGTTTCATTTCACAAGAAGAGCCTCCTACTGTTGTTGCTGCCCTTTTGGATGATAACTGGATTGAAGCCATGCAAATGGAGTTACTACAATTCAAATTGCTCAATGTTTGGCACTTGGTTGATCCCCCAATAGGTGTAAAGCCTATACCTGTTAAATGGATTTTTTTTAAGAAAAAAGAGACGACCGAGGCATTATTATTAGAAATAAAGCTCGCCTGGTTGTGAAAGGGTACATGCAAGTTGACGACATTAATTATGAAGATGTCTACGCGCCTGTCGCTCGTCTGGAGGCAATACGGATCTTTCTGGCATATGTCGCATCAATGAATATCACTGTTTATCAACTTGATGTGAAGACCGCGTTCCTCTACGGAGAGCTTGACGAAGACGTATTTGTAGAACAACCTCCGGGGTTTGTCGACAAATCTTTTCCCAAGAAATGTTACAAACTGGACAAGGCCCTCTATGGTCTACACCAAGCCCCAAGGAAGTGGTACGAGACATTATCTACTTATTTGCTGTCTAATGGTTATGAAAGGGGTGTGATTGATCAGACTCTCTTCATACGTCACGTTGGAGAAGATATGCTGTTAGTGCAAGTATATGTTGACGACATCATTTTTGGTTCAACCAACGTCGACCTATGTCATGCATTTGAGGAACTAATGAAGAAGAAATTTGAGATAAGTGCCATGGGTGAACTGACATTTTTCCTCGGAATTCAGGTGAAACAGAAGCCTGATGGCATTTTAATCAGCCAAGGGAAATATGTGAAAGAGATCCTGAAGAAGCCTGGGTTTCACGATTCTAAAGGTTTTTCTTCTCCCGTAGTCACTCGTCACAAGTTGAATCAGGATCCGGATGGTGTTTGTGTAGATGAGCACCTATACAGGTCCATGATTGGCTCTCTCATGTATCTGACAGCAAGTCGTCCTGACATTATGTTTGGAGTTTGTCTATGTTCCCGTTTCCAAAGTAAACCGAAAGAATCGCACTTGATGGCCGTGAAGAGGAGTTTTCGATACCTGAAGTCAAATCCGAATAGAGGACTTTGGTATCCTAAAGATTCAACCTTTGAATCTTCGAGCCTTCTCAGACAGTGACTATGCCAGTTGTGAACTCAATCGAAAGTCTACAACGGGAGGACTTTGCTTGCAATTGCTTGAGTGTGTGGATCTTCTACTTAGTCGCAATGAAACCAATGTAAACGAGTAAAACACAAAGAGTAAATACAAATGAGACTTGTATTAACCACAGAGAACCACAGAGTACACTCAGAGAATATATGACACAGAAGCTTAGACCATCACTGAATACAACACAAGACGCACATATTTATACTAGAGAATACTCGCTGGTCCGAACCTCAGGTTCGGCCCAAAGTTCGGCCATGTCCGAACTCCAGATTCGGCCTGAGTTTGGACCTCAACAGACTTGTGTGATTCATCTTGTATTCGATACTTCACATGATGATCATGAACCGTGTATCAACAAACTCCCCCTCGGCATGTGCAGTATCATCTCCGCTATCCAAACTTGTATCTTATATCTTCAATAAAACTCTTCCTCGATCTTGACGATGAGTTCAATCTTTGAATACTTGATATTGCATCGTGTGTAATCTCTTTCTCAACAATCTCCAGAAGACTTGAAGTTGTGATGCTCTCTTCCCACTTAGAAACCTGCCAACATAAAAAATCTTGGTGCAAAATGTCTTTTCGAGACTCCAAGATATTTTGATTTTGAAAATTGATTTTGTATTTCGTGTTGATCAATCGAAAATAAATAAGAAACAAAATATTTTTGGCTTTTAGAAATTTTATATCAAAACACACCTAAAATCTTTTTGGTATTTTCTAATAAGAAAAGTAAAGGCATTACAGAATTAGACACTATTTTTGTCTTTTGTGAGAAAGATCACAACTTGGGATCATATTGGTCATAACATGCTGAACTACATTTCAATTTCATTTATTGAAGCACATAAACCATGCCGATTGCAGATATAATTTGTCCAACTTTAAACTCTGGCACAATCATACTCATAACATCTGAATATGTTAAAGTATTGATTAAGTTTGCATTAACCAGTGTACCCCACACTATCAGACATACTCAGATATGCTTTTGCTTATCCCATTTTGTGATCTCATTTGTGATTTCAATAACATAATGATTGTAACCATGATATAGTCAACTGTGTTCCATGCAAAAAGAAATAAGAATGTTAAATCGTCTACCTTAAGGTCGATCTTTCGATACGCAGATAAGACCTCGGATTTAACAAAATAAAAAAATAAAACAAGTTGAAGTTGTATAACTCAACAACAATCAGGTCGGTACTCCCGTACACGCAGAGAAAGTCCGATGAGTTATACGAAACACCAAAGAAAATAAAGCAGAACGTCAAACGAACAACGACCAGGTCGGTCTTTCGACACGCAGAGAAAGTCCGATCGTTTGACAAAATAAAGAAAATCAAACAAGTTTAAATCTTTGCAAAATGAACACATGTATACACAGTGACTTCTCATTTAATTTTCACATATCTTTTTCTTGATATATCATTAGATATGCATCAAGATGTTGTCCACTAGGTCAAGCATCAGATTTAGTATATATCACATTTGTATACTTTCTGATTTGCTGAGCCTACCTTGCACATCGATTAAATGGTCTTACGGCTTTTTCATCTACTTTATTCATGAGTCGGACAATGTCAGCCAATGTACCATCATTTCCCAATCATGTCGGATACAATTTCTCATTTTTCAATGTTTTTTGACGTTTTCAAATTTCTCCCCCTAAAAATGACAACTCCATTTATAGTTTTTCATTTTTATGATTTTGAAAAACAAGACACTATTTTTGTATGTTTGCAAAAACAAACTCCCCCTCAGAATGAGACGAAGTGAAAAACAAGGAAAATGATCAACCAACACGAATACTCGCAATTTAGCATTTTCAAAAAAAACAAAATTGATTTTGAAATTCAATTTAATTAGAACAAATATTTCACAATCAACAATTTTTCAATCACCGAAAGGTCTTCCTGAAACACCTGCTTGACTCCAAATAAAACATTAGTCGCGTTGGGATCGACCCGAATCAACAGCGTCGAGTTGCCCGGTGTCTTCCACAAAGTCCTTGTTGGCCTTGGAAACAACTTTTGGTTTCCAAATTTGTAAAAGTTTTAATTTTTTATCGGAACCAGAATCAGATTCAACCGACGAACTGGATTTAGACCAAGACGATTTACGAGTTGATTTAATCTTTGGGTACCACGGTTCATCAAAAATTTGACCTTTGTTATCCACATATTTTGCAGTTTTGTGGCAGTCGTCGGACAATCAGCAGCAAGATGTCCCGGTTGACGACATACATAACAAAGTCGTTCTCTAAAATTGTTTAAAAATTGTTTTGATTTTTGAGAATCGGATGAATGTTCAGATTGAAAGTTATCAAAGAAACCATCAGAAGAATCATACCTAGGAGATGGACTCCTTGAAGATGAAGATCTTCCAGAATAATAAGAAAATTCCTTCTGAGATGGTAATTGCTTTGCAACTATTGCTTTAGGAACCTTATCAGCCTTCACTGATTTCTTAGCTTGAACCGGTTCTTCCAACACTTTGTAACCTAAACCTTTGTGTTTAGATCCTTGAGACTTTGAAGACTTAGACGAAGAACCCGAAGCAACTCTTGACTTAGCGACACTAGTAAATCTATCTTTGATATCTTTCAACTTGTTCTTCTCAATCAACACTTTTTCTTCTTCGGTTGCAGATGAAGAACTTGAAGCAACCTTATCAAAAACCTGTTCATTTTCCAGAAGTATAGACTTTGAAACAAATTTTGGAGCTTCTCCCAAAGGTTTCTCCTTCTGTTTAGATTTAGACTTGTTCTTCTTGGGTGGAGTGACAAACTTTGAATAATCATGTCCTTCAGCCTTAGGATCAAGCGGAGCAGAAGTAACTTCAATTAAATCCACTGGTTGAGGAACCAAATGAACATCCTCTTTTTGAGAACTCTCTGAACTCTGATCCTGTTTGTATAAGAAATTTAGCAATGTCGGAGACAAATTGCAATTCTTCACTTGTCGTTTTAGCTCTAAAATTTCCAATTTCAAATCATTGATCTGTTGCTGAGCCTCAAACACCTCCTTTTGTGACTTGATGAACTTTTCATTGAGATCATCATATTCATAAGTTTGTAACTTTCTGATCTCACATTCTGCAAACAGTTCTTGAAGAACACTTTCTCTCTTCTGTTTAGAGATCTTATTTTGCAATTTCTCAACAGTAACAGCAGTTGTAGCAATAAGAGCAGTAGCTTCTTCATATTTGGATAACTTTTCTCAAACAGATTTTCAAAATCTTGAGCTGCGTCTAAAACTTCAGCTTTAGCCTTCGCAGATTCTTCAGCCAACTGAGCCTTTTCTTTCAAAACATCGTCATGAACATGAACTAATTCATAATACTTCTTTTGAAAATCTTCCACCTCTTTCTTAAGCACCACAATTTCTTCAGTTGATTATTGACATCTTTGTTCAAAACCTGCAACCTGCTGAAGCAATCTTTTACATTTAAGACATTCAAACTCGTCAACCTTTGAACTTGTAGAAACTTTAGGTAATTCTTCTTGAACCAAAGATACACTTGAAGAAGAATCAGACTCAGTTAAAAACCTGTCATCATCAGCATGTTGAACAGTTAAAGCAATTGAGATTGGAGTATGATTCTTTTTAACTGCTGAATCTGAATTCCAAGCAAATTCATTTGAATGCACAAATGTATCAGTCCAATCATGAGCAAGAGTAGCAGCTTTTTGCTCAACCTTTTCAGCTTTATCTGATGGATGAAAAAATAAATGTGCATGCTGACCAGTCTTCAATTTACTTTCTGCAGAACTTGGACATTCTCGAGCAAAGTGACCAGAAACTGAACACTTATAACATTTCACCTTAGATTTGTCCAATCCAATCTTCCCTTCCAGATTCAGTCTCTTCTTACCAGTTCTATTGGAAAATTTCTTTGTTCTACGAACCAACATAGCATATTGCCAATTTAGATCAATTTCCTCCAAATGATCATAATCAATCTGATCGTAATCTTCATTTGCTAAATCAGCATTACTCACAGAACCAGTGATAACACCAAAGTATGAAGATACTAATGCAGACATCAACACATTACAATCATCAACATTTTGAACAGACAATGCACTTTGAGTCGAAGAACTTGGAATTGACACAGTACAACCAGCAGAAGAATAAATTGGAATTTCAGATTTACCTGCCAGAAATGCTATAGGAGGAGCAGAACTAAGAATATTAGACTTCCCAGCATTCATTGTAGAGTCATTTTCACCATGATACACTGCAGGATTCTGAATTTGTGTAGGAAGTGATTTATTCACCATTAATTCCATATCTCGAGCCTGAATTCTTTGAACCAAATCATTGAAAGACAATCCTGAAAAATCCTTATCGTGAGTAATCATCATCACATAATTCTCCCATTTTTCAGGCAAAGCTTCCAAGATCTTTTCTTTCATATCAACCTCTTCTTTAGTAAGATTCACCAAACGCATTTCACTCATCAAATGAGCGAATCTTGCAATCAAATTGGGAATCGTTTCATTTTGATAATGCTTAAAACTATCAAACTCTTTCTTCAAAACCTTTTGTCGACTTTTCTTGTATTGGTCATTGCCTTCACATCGTTTTTTTCAAAGCATCCCATAGACTTTTTGATGTGTAGTTACCAGCAAATTGATGAAGTAACTTTTTAGGCAATGCTATCGTTAAAGTACCATATGCCTTTTTCTCAGCTTGATAAGCTTTCTTTTGTTCAGATGACATTTTTCTTTGAAGAATAGGTTCACCAGTTTCATCTTTAGGGTAAACATATTGCTCAGTGAAAGCTAACCACATATCAATGTCATTTGTATCGACAAACGCTTCAAACCGTTTAACCCAACTATGATAATCTTCCAATTTTAGCAGTTTGGGAACTTTCTGACTTGTTCCGATTTCATTATCATAATTCATCATTGTTTGCATTGTAGCTTGAACCGAATTTGGAATAGCCGCGAACGCTTGAAAATTGGACATTTTCGAAAAATTGGTTACTGTTCACTCCGAACCTCCTCCGAGCTTAGTCCGAACCTAGCTACACCGAACTCTCTCTGAACCCAACCTTCGGACGAGCAAAAACCAAACAACTCCGAACTATCACCGAACGTTGTCCGAACTTTGACCGATCCCTCACCGAACTCTCACCGAACCAAGACAAGTGACCGATCTTCGTCCGAACTTGGAGTTCGGAGCGGTTACACCAAACGTGTCCGAACCTCAAACGAGACAGATTTCACTCGACGTCATTTTCTCGATTTTCAACGTTTTTTACTGGAATTTTCGACCAAAATTCAAGAAAATTTGATAGAAGCAACTCAGGAATGAATTTTTGATAAAAAGCACACTCGAAACAACCAAACGAACTCAAAAATGATTGACATTTTCGCAAAAACGTGAATTTGAACTCAAAACTCCGAGAAAAACTGATTTCCGAATAGTAGAGCAAACCAAATGCTCTGATACCACTTGAAATTGCTTGAGCGTGTGGATCTTCTACTTAGTCGTAATGAAACCAATGTAAATGAGTAAAACACAAAGAGTAAATACAAATGAGACTAGTATTAACGACAGAGAACCACAGAGTACACTCAGAGATTATATGACACAAAAGCTTAGACCATCACTGAATACAACACAAGACACACATATTTATACTAGAGAATACTCGCTGGTCCGAACCTCAGGTTCGGCCCAAAGTTCGGCCATGTCCGAACTCCAGATTCGGCTTGAGTTCGGACCTCAGCAGACTTGTGTGATTCGTCTTGTATTCGATACTTCACATGACGATCAGGAATCGTGTATCAACAAAGTAGACCACAGTGTCAGTCTCAACGGCTGAAGCGGAGTACATTGTTGCTGTCTCCTGCTGTTGTCAAGTGCTTTGGATTCAAAATCAGCTGCTGGATTACGGTTTGAATTTCATGGGCACCCCTATTCATATAGATAAAACTGCTGCTGTTTCAATTGTTAAAAATCCTATTCAGCATTCTAAGGCTAAACACATTGAGATTAGATACCATTTCATTAGGGATTGTGCCGAGAAAAAGCTAGTTACCTTAGTCCATGTTGGTATCGATGATCAGTTACTAGACCTATTCACTAAACCATTTGATATGTTTAGGTTTAACTTTCTGGTTACTGCTGTAGGCGTGATTAACTATGATTAAGCTTTTTCCTTTCCCTAGTATGTTAGTGTCTTGATTTCATAGTTTTATCTGCTTAGGAGTGTTATCTGTGCCCTGCATGAAAATTTTACAAAAAGATTTTACTTTTTAAATTTTATATAGTTACTTTCTGCAAATGTTTTAAGTTTATTTGTTATTTTGACTCCTTGAGTCAATTTTCATGTTTTGTTTTACCTTGATTTGACCTGAACGTTTTTGTTTGTGGTTGTCCTGTGTCAACTTCACTTTGAAAAGACCGAAAAGATTTTTCTTATTTCTGTTTTTGTGTCTATCTGCCGGTCCTGCAATGTGGAAGATAAACCAAAAACATTGAAAAATTGACAAAAAAAAACAACAAAAATAGTGTCAATGTTGAATTCAATAAGTGTTTATTAAACACAAGTCAAAAAAATAGAAGAAAAATAAAAAATCTTTGGTCTGTGGTCGGACAAAATGTATGGAAGATGATATGATTCTGGTCTTTTCGATCTAACCATAGGATATGATCCAATCGACCGGTAATTCTTTCATTTGATGTGTCGGTAAGCTCAACATACTTAGAAGTAGACTATTTCTGTGATTACACACTAATTTGCTTGAAAATGTGAACCTATAAGTCTACCAGTGCTAAATTCTTTATATTTTCCTAAGTCTGAGCTAAGTACGATATGCCAACACACACGAATATTTCCTTAGCATTAAGTCCCTGATTTCACTCATCAGCACACCATATGTTTTGCTTACGCAAAGACCTTGGTGCTGCTTCATCCATCAATAAATCCATGGCACATCTGCTTTGCGAAAGCAATGACCTTGTGTCCACATGATCCCATCATTACATTCATCATTATCTGTGACGCATCTGCTTTGCGAAAGCAATGACCTTGTGTTCACGCGATCCATCTTAACATCCATTCATGAAATCAGCTACTTAACACTAAAGAAATAGGGGGAAATAATAAACGTTGTCATATGTTGAAGAAATTCCATATGTTTCAATCTTAAAATTCTTATGTGTGTGGGCTGTATCCGAAGTGCAAAAATGACCCATGGTAGAATTCTGGTGACTTAAATTGTATATAAGGATAATCACATCTTTCACTAATCGGACAAAACTTGATAAATACATCACAAAAATATGTTGAAAATTACCTTGTCTGAGCTTAAGCGGGTAAACAATACCGACAATCTGACTTAGGGTACCGGATACGAAAGGTGATTTGACTTGTTAGTGTTATTGATCATGTAAATGACCGGTACGATACTAAACATGTCTGAACACGACCATGCAAATATAGGTGAATTTTAAGTCAATGTACTTAAATTTCCAGGTGTAAAATTGACTAACTTGTGCTAGAATCAATCCTTGATTTGGTTTGATGTTAACCAACTTAAAAGAAAACGACATCTTGAGTTCGGGTGGAAAATTGACCCAACTCGGATGAAAATGGAAATTTTGAGTTCGGGTGGAATTTTGACCAGTAAAAGTCAAATCTAGGTACTAGATGTGTCCTTGTCAAATTTGTTGAAGTTAACAAGTGCATGGCTTATTTATACAAAATTTATCTTCCTGGTAAGTTATTGGTGGTAGACATGCCTTTTGGTTTCAGTCTTGTAGTTAAAGTTAAAATTTTTTATTTTTGGTAAAATCTGAAGACTTAGAGTTTTTCCTTAGTTGTTTTAAAATTCTGGTCTTAGCGGACTTGTTTTTGCCTTAACGAACTTCTTCTTGAGGCAAGTCTGCTAAGAACAATTTGCAGACTTGTTTGCCTTTAGCGAACTTATTTTTGAACTTGTAAAATTTTCTTGTTTTTCCTTACAAGAAGTCCGCTAAGAACAAATTTGTTCTTAACGAACTTCCTCTTTCAATCCTTTTAACTCTAAGGCATGAAGTCCGCTAAGTTGACTTTAGTCCTTAGCGAACTTCTCCTTTTCTGTTAAATTTCTTTAACTTTAAAAACTTGTCTAAGCCTTGAGAAGTCCGCTAAATACTTGTTGTTAGCGAACTTCTCTTATATACTTAGAATATTTTCATGGGATATGAATTCCGCTAAGTAGAATTTGTCCTTAGCGAACTTCTCTTGTATTTACTTTTTATTCAATTGTTTGAGAAGTCCGCTAAGAGGGTTTTTTCCTTAGCAAACTTCTCCAATTGTCTAAAAGTCTACTAAGGTTAAATTAGTTCTTAGCGAACTTGTTTACACCTTAGCGGACTTAAGTTTTACTTGGAAAATTTTATATTAACAAGTTTCTGTTTGGCCTTAGCGTACTTGTTTCTTGCCTTAGAGAACTTCCTTAGGCTTAGCGTACTTGTTTCAAGCCTTAGCGAACTTCCTTAGGCTTAGCGTACTTCTTTCTGGCCTTAGCGAACTTGTTCATACATATATCTCTCTTTAGCGAACTTGTCTCGGTCGGCTTACTCTTAGCGGACTTGAGATTGCTTTTAGCGAACTTGTTTAAAATCATAGATATTTCTAAGTTCGCTAAACCTAATACTATAAAAGGGAGACTTAGTCTTTTTCTTCATTCACTCGTTCAAACATTCACATACACCCGCTCACTATCTCAAACCGGCGACTCAACTTCATCACTGTTCGATCAAAATCTCCTCTCGCCCTCTTGAATCTGTAATACATTCAACAATTGGGGTTGATTCACTCACTCCTATTGTGATTACAGATTTGATTTCTCAGTCTTGTTAGGTTATTTTGACTCGATTAGGATCGGTTGTTGATGTTCTTGAGCCGTGAGTATGCGAGATCAATTTCTAGGGTTCTAATATTGAAATTTTGGTGATTAAACAGATTCCACTGCTTTTTCTTGTTCCTACTTCTCTTGTGAACGCAATTAAGGTATGAGAATCTCAATCTGTCAATTTTTCCCTTGAATCCGAAAGGTTTGAGTACAGGAGATTCGGTTTAATTGTGGATGAGCTTTATATTTATTTAAGTTTTGATAACTATTGGTAATTTTGTATTAGATAGTGGTTTGAATGTTATAAGTTACTTATAATGCAAGTTACTTATAATGCTTGAATCTATGCTATTTGATACAACCACTACTTTAGTTGGTAACTTAGAAATTTCTCCGTTCTCTAAAATTATGGGACTTTGGTTAAGCAACTAAGTATCACTGTGGTTGTTGCTATCTTATTTGAGATTCGCAAATCAGTTTGTTGAGATGTGCCCATGTGTCCTAAGTTGACAACTTTGAAGTTCCTTGATTTTTTCCGACTCTCATGACATATAGAATTTCACATTGTTTTGAATTCACCTTGTCTTCTATCATATTTCCTTAATCTTGTTAGTTACAGACTGAATGATGAATCAAAAACTCATAAAATGTTGATAACTCCTGATTGGTTTGATCATTAGTGAAATTGATGGTTTAATTTAATTTTTCTCAATTAAGTCTTTAACTCTATTTGATTAAATCATTTGCCTATATTTACTATGTATATCTATTTCTTGAATTTAACTTACTTTGACTGCTCCTATAATAGAAACTGTTGTGATATTGTTCGAGATCATTGCATCGCTTTCAAGTGATCTTAGAAAAATATAGATCATCAAAGAGGTATGTTGTTCTAACAAATGGCAATTTAGTTAAGGCTCAAACTTAGCTACACAGGGGCAAATCCTTATTTTTAATTGTTACAATTGAAGCTTATCTGATGTTTAATACAAATTGCTTGATCCCAGCAGATTAATCACTGAGTCAATTGAGAACTCTCTACATCTTAGTTTAGATCTTAGTCACCCATAGATCTTCACAAAGGTATGTGTTTCTCAATACAAGCTTTTAGATTATTAATCAGGAAGAACTTCATACTTTCATTATTACTTGAATAAATGTCTTTCTTTGTGTTAATTAACATCCAATTGATCTTAACACTGGTGGTTTAGTCTGGTTAGGATCCACATGGGTCTGGAACTAGTCAACAACTTAGGTGAAAGGATCTTGGACCTATTTGACACAAAGTTAAAATTATTTGACTATTTTGACCTATCTAAGTTAATTTGATCATCTTTGTGATTAATTGTGAGCATAACTACAAAGGATGTGATGTATGACACCTCTAAGGTTCATATGAACTATCTTAGGTAATTAAGCTCTGTTTGAACACATACTTGGTCATTTTGACTTTGATAAGTCAAATTTTGCATGAAATGGACTTTATGAGACATATGTGGTTATTTTGCTTGAATGAGAATTTGGTGACTTAGTTGTGTGATTCTTGATCCTTATGTGCATAAATCTGTGTGTTTGGATTAAATTTAACATGGTAAAGACACCATCTAATCTGTTAAGCATAGATTACCACATTTTGTCCTTTAACGTTCAAAACTGAACTTTTTGACCCATTAGGACACTTGGCATGATCATGTGTGTTAACTTGACTTTGTTTGTTTTAGACAATCTCTGTTGTTATTGAAATGTGATTTAGACACTTCATAGTTAGTTCTAAGTGTTATGAATCTGAATCAGAAGTTCTACTGATCTTAGCGGACTTGATTTAGTCTTTAGCGGACTTCAAGTCTGCTTAACGAACTTGATGAGTTTCTAGCGGACTTGTTTTCTGCTCAGCGGATTTGAGTCAAGTCTTCATACCACTTGAACAGTATTTGAACTTCTGATACACTAGGATTGTTCTGGTAGTCTGACAAGTTAGTGTTACACTTATTGCATGCATCTAATTGGCCTTTGAAATAGGATAGACCTGTTATATCCTAACTTCTCTGTTCTATACCTAAAAGTGCTGATTTTGACTAAATGTTCATTGTCTCAATCGTAAGACACCAAATCAATGGATTCACAAGCTCGGGTGGAACCAAGTCCCAAAGGTGACTTTCCCTGAACTGATTTGACAAACTGGGATCCTAAAACCTCATTTTATACCAATTAAACTCAAAGACCTTGGTTTTTGATCCCAGATTGTCAAAACTTCCTAGATTTGGTATCTCTAATTGTTGTTGAGCCTAAGTAGTAGACTTTTTCATAAATTTCTCCTTAACTCAACAGCAAGTCAAAATTTGGTTGTTTCAGACAAGATTATTAGGTCATTTGTAGTTCTCAAGCAAAACTTTCATTTAAGCTAAAATTAATGGAGATTTAGATCTGGCTCCTTGTTTTCCAGATTTTAATTTTTCACACACAACATCATTACATCCTAAGATACTTACTATTGTTAATCATGATATTCCGGTTGCTTGTGATCATTTTGGAGTATATACACTATGTGATTTAGTTTATGTCACTAATTCTAATATGAAAAGCTCTGTCACTATCACGAGTCTAGTGTGACATGACATTCATCTAGTGTCAACTCAGATATAATCTTGTAATTCTATATGTGCAGATGCCTCCCAGACAAGCTGTAGAAGCTTTGGAGTATGGTCGTTTGCACAACGGAAGGTGCATTTTTAACAAAAACTGGGAAGGTGTTGATGAGCAAGCCATTGACCTATTGCAACAATCAACATGGGTAACGGCAATGCGGATTAACCCTGTCATCTACAAGGGTATCATTGAAGATTTCTGGAACAATGCTCAATCTGCAGAGCTTGATAATGATTCAAGTGTAATAAGGTCCAGGATCCAGAACATTGATGTTGAAATTATTGAGGAGAAGATTAGAACGGTCCTGAACTTGCAAGATGTTGGCATGCCCAAGTCTTTCACAAGGACTAAGTGGCAATTTACAATCACAAGGATGGGATATTCTGGCATCTTTCTCCCAGATGTCAGCAACAAGATACTCAAGACCTTATTTCCAACCAATTGGAAGTTCATAATCAGTTCTTCATTACCGCCTTTGGACACCGAAAGGCAGCTCTAGATGATTTTGTTGAAGAAACTGCATGGGCTTTACATGGGTTTATCACTGGTGAGGGTTTCAATCTATCTCACCAACTACTCAAGTGGATGATTGCTAACCTACACCCTACTAGAAGAGCAAAGAAGTTTCTGATGTATCCTCGTTTCATTCAAGCTATACTGGATCATTATTACCCTAACTTGATCAAGCAAGGAGAGACCTTCTCCACAAGCTCAATGAACACTGGCTCATACGGTAAGTACCATAAAGGTAAATATCAAGGGATTGTTGTAACTTTCTTTCCCACGATGATCGCTCGGATTGCTCCTGCTGGTGCTGAAGGAGATGTCCAAATGGGCGAAGCAGCTATCAAAGAACAAGAAGAAAATGCTGAAGCTGCTCAAGTCCAACCTCAATTGGATTTGAATGCACCAGTTATTACTGATCCTGCTACTGCTACTAAAGACCATGGGAATCTCCAGGGTACAAGTACTAAAGCTTCTGAGCCTACTGAACGTACCTCAAGTCTTGTGCTAGTAGACTTGTCTGAAGAAGAAGAAGGAGACGATGATGATAATGATGAAGAGTCTGATTCCTCAGACTTTGATGACAGTCTTGCACAACCTGAGGGCATTCATCCTCAGAAAAGACGGAGGGCTGGAGATTATTCCAGGGCCTCTACCGTTCAGACACAACAATAATCCTCTGATGAAAGATACAGTCCGTCACACGATGAACAAGACGATGATGAGACTTCAGTGTCTCTCGATCAAGTCGATCTGACTTATAACCTCGATGAGCCTGACAGCCCTCCTCAGTTTCCTCCTAAGACAAGTTTAGAAAATCTAACAAGAACTGCTAAAGACAGAGATATATTGAAAACACGATTCGTCCCGATCTAGTGAATTTGTACACCGAAATTAGACCGAAAAATGACCCGAACTCAAGAACAAGAAATCGTAAATTAAACTCAGTTTATAGCTTGAATCGGATCAACGATTACATGAATAGACTCATTTACAGCAGCTAATCACGATCCTATACTTAATTCTCTCTGAAAAACAAGATCGAAAACTCCTCCTCTTAGAAATCTAACTCAGTGAAAACGGTTATTCGAGAAGTCCACTTGACCGAACCTTCAATTTGATATATATATATGGAACCAACTTGTGAGTGCCGAACTCCCAGTTCGGAGGCAGTTCTTGATTGTTCCGAACTCCAAATTCGGTGAACATTCGGATGGCCTTCATTCTTTGTTTTACGTAACACAAATATAAGAGTTTTACTAAATCAAAATCAAGCCCTCCACTTTAATAGATTGACACTTTCCACCCCCTAACCTTGATTTAACTATTCTAACTATATCAACTAACACTAACTGGAATACACACACGTCACACATATTTTGCACCAACATATATCCTCTGCTTCATCATGATCAGAGCTGAGAGAAGCAAGTCCTGTACAGAAAAACTCAAAGTCAGAAGAAAGCCCGGTTCACTAAATGATTATGAAGTTGTGAGTTCATCTGGCACTCAATCTGATACAACCTTAGCTACAACAACCGTCTCTCTATCTCCTACTGAACAAATTTATAGGTTTGATATGGATATGACACCACTGGAGGAGCTAGCTGAAGTTGTTGTTACCACCACTAACACAGCTGGTATTGTTGCTACCAGCCCAACAGTTTCTGAATCTGAAAAGGTAATGGAACTTCAAGCTGAAATTGTCAATCTTTAGAGTCAGAATGATCACCTCAAGTATTCTCTACAAGTGGCAAATCAAAAGATTAATGATCAGTCACAAGTAATTGCTGAACAAGCAGCAGAAATTCTGAGACTCAAAGATTTGTTAGCCAAATCAAATGAAGGCAAACAATCAAGCGACAAACCAGATGATGATACTGGTGATCAAGAGACTGAGCTACCAGAAGAACAACCTCAAACGGATCAAAGAAGTAAAGGAGGGAATTCTTAAGATCCTATATCTTCTACTACTGTTCCTGCTGGCAAAGACTTATCCGGCGTTCAAGATACTTCAAGCCCTATGAATGACATCGATTTTGAGGTTGATGCTGATACGGTCATTAAAGGAGATGAGCTGAACTTCTCGGATGATGAAGAATCTTTCTTCAACAGCTTCCTTCATGATGAACCTGTTGATGAAACACTGGACTCGATCAAGAAGCTTGCCCCGGTACCTGCAAATCTGAAACTTCCAAGATTTGCACTAGAAACTAAAGCTCTTGCTATTGAGGGATCCACAAGTGCAGAATCTAAAGCTAAACCTGACAACTCTCTTCAACTATCCATTGTTCCCACCATTCATGCTGAAATCTCTACCTCTTCTGCCATAGTTCCCGTGACTGAAGGTGTCCGTCAAATGAACGTCGACTCAGCCTTCTTAGACTTTGAAATGTCAAATTTCAGGGAATACTATGCGGAGAAAATCTACTCAAGAAGAAACTCCTGTGGAATTCTAATTAAGAATCTTGATGATGGTGATGAAACAACATATGAAGAATATCCGTACTTTGTAGACTTTGGAGACGAAGATGACATGAATGAGCTAGGTCAGAGAATGAACGTGCTCATGAATGAAGCTAATCCATTGAACTACATTGATCTGGATACGATTGATAGTGAAGATGTGATGAAGAAGAACCTCTTTTTCCTACTCCAATCCAAGTAAAGATGGAAGTAGATGATGAATATGTGAGTGTGCCCATGTTCAAATCTTTGCAAACTTCAGAGCTCTCCGCAGCTTATTTTCATGGGAGCTCAAACAGCTAAAATACCTTAATCTGGTGAACCACACCAATCATGAACAAGGTGTGAAAGCTATTTCACTAATCAATGCTACTTATGAGCACAAGAAGAACAAGGAAACTCCTGAAGAGGAGAAGAAAGCTCAGTTGCTTTCAGAGAAAAGGCGTCTCCGCGCCCCTCATTATGGAAT
>JBCNJP010000013.1:14331630-14431906 GCA_039602395.1 Deinandra increscens subsp. villosa
AATCCAACAAATAAAATTGTGAAGTGAACCTACTATGACACACTAGTAATAGTATGAGTGGAAGTAGGGTTCGTGTCCTCAGGGATACGGAGTAACTTGAGTATACCAAAAACCTCTTAGTGCAAATAGGATGTTATGAAAATTAATAAAAATGGGGGTTTGTGAGTTTTTTAGTGATAAAATAAGAAAAATCTAACAGAATGTTGAAACGGCCGTTTCGGATTCCTTCACGGCCGCTTTGGACTGCTGTGAAAAATTTGTAAAGTTTTTTTTTTTTTTGTTTTTTTTTCTTTTAAGTTGCGAACGATTACGAATTAAAACGTTAACTAAATTATAAAAGATATTTAAATAAGTGATAAAATAATTCCGACACAAGGGTAATTTCTTGGTTTGACTCAACTTACGATCATTAACAGGTATGGTGCAATGATCCTCTTTATAAAACAATTTGTACCGGTTCAAGATGCCGAGCCGTTCTGGCATCCACTCCATCTAATGTCTAACCAAATGCCGTTCGTTGATTAGAGTCAATCCGCTACTCTAAGCTCGAGCCGTTCTGATCTTAGTGTGCGGGTTGCGGTGATGGAAGAACCGATTATAATTGAGCACACACGCCGTTCGGTGTGTTTGACTATATTATGTGATTCCATAACAAGTTTAAACTCATAGACAAATTCAAACCGTTATTTGTTCCTTTTTACAAGATTAAAAACGTTTTAGGATTTTAAAACTTCATGAACTTTATTAGATTGATTAACAAAGTGGCCAATTTTATTAATAAAACTAATTTATACCCGAAGTTTTTCGGGTTTTAAGAGCAAGAAACACACAAACAAACCAATCAAAAGTCGAATCTCATGCAAGTTTCACATAAGCGTACGAACCAAAACCAAAGAAATTAAACCCCAATGTCAAAACTATGAGTTATTTAGCCGAACATGGCTAAATCAATTACACAAAACAGAAAATAAAAAAATAAGAAATAAAACTTACGAAAATAACAAATTAATTGTCTCACTTTGAAAGATAGAAACAAATAAAAGGAAAGTTGGGAATTGCTTTTCTTTTTGATCCCGCTGTCGAACTCTTCTCTGCCCCAATTCAAGTTCTCCCTCAAAGTTGAGTTATCTTTCTTCTCTAAACTCAAGTCATATTTATAGACCCTACTGATCTTTTCACCTCTGCCCAAATCCACCGTCCAAATCTTCTTCTCAAATACCAAAAGATTGAGATCTCTTTCTCAATCTAAAAGGATTTTTAGTTGCCTGCCACACTCCACCGCCCTTTTGCTTCCAATAGATGATTTTCTTGTTTCTCAATAATTTCTTAACTTTTTCTTTTCTTCCCAATCCTTGTCCGTAGCTTTCCTCAGAAAAAAATGATGGAGATTTGATGAGATTCTATCTCTGATACAAGTCACCGCCCATTGCGTCCAATTGATGATTTTTTTTTCTTTCTTTTTAACCTGGTCGAACTCAACATCCAATCTTTGGGATTTCTTCTTCTTGCCACCAATTATAACTTATTTTTTATTTATCTTTGAGCCCATTTAAACAAAAGATAAAAATTCAGCCCATGGACAATATTAAATCTCGAGTTATGCTCCTGCAAACTCTTCGACATTTTTCATGTTATAGACTTTGACCAAATATTGTCCAACCCTTAAGTCATATGTCTGAATCAAATAAATTGTTGAATCCATGTAAGCTTTATTTGAACTCCCACACGACTTAATTAAAACAAATTTGTTGGTTTAGCTTATAATCTCCTCAAAAATCATGTGGCCATGTTAATTTTTGTGCACAAATTAGATCCCTCCAATACTCTTTAGGATCCATTGTCATCACTCGTGACCGTTTCATACCTATAAAAATAATAAAAACAATCCAAAGTAGATTCTGTTCCACAAAAACTAAATTATGCAAAATATTATGCTAGAAGTGAAACTAAAGCGCGGAATGCAACTAAATTATATGCCAAAAAATGTAATAATATATGCCTAAAATTGCAACTAACATTACCTTAGTCCATGTTGGTACTGATGATCAGTTAGCAGACCTATTCACTAAACCATTTGATATGTCTAGGTTTAACTTTCTGGTTAGTGTTGTAGGCATGATTAACTATGATTAAGCTTTGTTTATTTGTATATAGTTACTTTCTGGATGAAAATTTCTTATTTCTGTGCCCTGCATGAAAATTTCACAAAAAGATTTTACTTTGTTTATTTGTATATAGTTACTTTCTGCAAATGTTTTAAGTTTATTTGTTATTTTGACTCCTTGAGTCAATTTTCATGTTTTGTTTGACCTTGATTTGACCTGAACGTTTTTGTTTGTGGTTGTCCTGTGTCAACTTCACTTTGAAAAGACCAAAAAGATTTTTCTTATTTCTATTTTTGTGTCTATCTGCCGGTCCTGCAATGTGGAAGATAAACCAAAAACATTGAAAATTTGACAAAAAAAAAACAACAAAAATAGTGTCAATGTTGAATTCAATAAGTGTTTATTAAACACAAGTCAAAAAACAAAAAATAAATAAAAAATCTTTGGTCTGTGGTCGGACAAAATGTATGGAAGATGATATGATTCTGGACTTGTCGATCTAACCATAGGATATGATCCAATCGACCGGTAATTCTTTCATTTGATGTGTCGGTAAGCTCAACATACTTAGAAGTAGACTATTTATGTGATTACACACTAATTTGCTTGAAAATGTGAACATATAAGTCTACCAGAGTTAAATTCTTTATATTTGCCTAAGTCTGAGCTAAGTACGATATGCCAACACACACGAATATTTCTTTAGCATTAAGTCCCTAATTTCACTCATCATCACACCATCTGTTTTGCTTACGCAAAGACCTTGGTGCTGCTTCATCCATCAATAAATCCGTGGCACATCTGCTTTGCGAAAGCAATGACCTTGTGTCCACGCGATCCCATCATTACATTCATCATTATCCGTGACACATCTGCTTTGCGAAAGCAATGACCTTGTGTTCACGCGATCCATCTTAACATCCATTCATGAAATCAGCTACTTAACACTAAAGAAATAGGGGGAAATAATAAACGTTGTCATATGTTGAAGAAATTCCATATGTTTCAATCTTAAAATTCTTATGTGTGTGGGCTGTATCCGAAGTGCAAAAATGACCCATGGTAGAATTCTGGTGACTTAAATTGTATATAAGGTTAATCACATCTTTCACTAATCGGACAAAACATGATAAATACATCACAAAAATATGTTGAAAATTACCTTGTCTGAGCTTAAGTGGATAAACAATACCGACAATCTGACTTAGGGTACCGGATACGAAAGGTGATTTGACTTGTTAGTTTTATTGATCATGTAAATGACCGGTATGATTCTAAACATGTCTGAACACGACCATGCAAAAATAGGTGAATTTTAACTCATTGTACTTAAATTTCCAGATTTGGTGTAAAATTGACCAACTTGTGCTAGAATCAATCCTTGAATTGGTTTGAGGTTAACCAACTTAAAAGAAAACGACATCTTGAGTTCGGGTGGAAAATTGACCCAACTCGGATGAAAATGGAAATTTTGAGTTCGGGTGGAATTTTGACCAGTAAAAGTCAAATCTAGGTACTAGATGTGTCCTTGTCAAATTTGTTGAAGTTAACAAGTGCATGGCTTATTTATATAAAATTTATCTTCCTGGTAGGTTATTGGTGGTAGACATGCCTTTTGGTTTCAGTCTTGTAGTTAAAGTTTAAATTTTTTATTTTTGGTAAAATTTGAAGACTTAGAATTTTTCCTTAGTTGTTTTTAAATTCTGGTCTTAGCGGACTTGTTTTTACCTTAACGAACTTCTTCTTAAGGCAAGTCTGCTAAGAACAATTTACAGGTTTGAAGACTTGTTTGCCTTTAGCGAACTTGTTTTTGAACTTGTAAAAAAAAAAATTTCCTTAGAAGAAGTCCGCTAAGAAAGAATTTGTTCTTAACGAACTTCCTCTTTCAATCCTTTTAACTCTAAGGCATGAAGTCTGCTAAGTTGACTTTAGTCCTTAGCGAACTTCTCCTTTTCTGTTAAATTTCTTTAACTTTAAAAACTTGTCTAAGCCTTGAGAAGTCCGCTAAACACTTGTTGTTAGCGAACTTCTCTTATATACTTAGAATATTTTTATGGGATATGAAGTCCGCTAAGTAGAATGTTTCCTTAGCGAACTTCTCCTGTATTTACTTTTTATTCAATTGTTTGAGAAGTCCGCTAAGAGGGTTTTTGCCTTAGCAAACTTCTCCAATTGTCTAAAAGTCTACTAAGGTTAAATTAGTTCTTAGCGAACTTGTTTACACCTTAGCGGACTTCAGTTTTACTTGGAAAATTTTATATTAACAAGTTTCTGTTTGGCCTTAGCGTACTTGTTTCTTGCCTTAGAGAACTTCCTTAGGCTTAGCGTACTTGTTTCAAGCCTTAGCGAACTTCCTTAGGCTTAGCGTACTTCTTTCTGGGCTTAGCGAACTTGTTCATACATATATCTCTCTTTAACGAACTTGTCTCGGTCGGCTTACTCTTAGCGGACTTGAGACTGCTTTTAGCGAACTTGTTTAAAATCATAGATATTTCTAAGTTCGCTAAACCTAATACTATAAAAGGGAGACTTAGTCTTTTTCTTCATTCACTCGTTCAAACATTCACATACACCCGCTCACTATCTCAAACCGGCGACTCAACTTCATCATTGTTCGATCAAAATCTCCTCTCTCCCTCTTGAATCTGTAATACATTCAATAATTGGGGTTGATTCACTCACTCCTATTGTGATTACAGATTTGATTTCTCAGTCTTGTTAGGTTATTTTGACTCGATTAGGATCGGTTGTTGATGTTCTTGAGCCGTGAGTATGCGAGATCAAGTTCTAGGGTTCTAATATTGAAATTTTGGTGATTAAACAGATTCCACTACTTTTTCTTGTTCCTACTTCTCTTGTGAACGCAATTAAGGTATGAGAGTCTCAATCTGTCAATTTTTCCCATGAATCCGAAAGGTTTGAGTACAGGGGATTTGGTTTAATTGTGGATGAGCTTTATATTTATTTAAATTTTGATAACTATTGGTAATTTTGTATTAGATAGTGGTTTGAATGTTATAAGTTACTTATAATGCTTGAATCTATGCTATTTGATACAAGCACTGCTTTAGTTGGTAACTTAGAAATTTCTCCGTTCTCTAAAATTGTGGGACTTTGGTTAAGCAACTAAGTATCACTGTGGTGCTGCTGTCTTATTTGAGATTCGCAAATCAGTTTGTTGAGATGTGCCCATGTGTCCTAAGTTGACAACTTTGAAGTTCCTTGATTTTTTCCGACTCTCATGATAGGATTGACATATAGAATTTCACATTGTTTTATTCACCTTGTCTTCTATCATATTTCCTTAATCTTGTTAGTTACTGACTGAATGATGAATCAAGAACTCATAAAATGTTGATAACTCCTGATTGGTTTGATCATTAGTGAAATTGATGGTTTAATTTAATTTTTCTCAATTAAGTCTTTAACTCTATTTGATTAAATCATTTGCCTATATTTACTATGTATATCTGTTTCTTGAATTTAACTTACTTTGCCTGATCCTATAATAGAAACTATTGTGATATTGTTCGAGATCATTGCATCTCTTTCAAGTGATCTTAGAAAAATATAGATCATCAAAGAGGTATGTTGTTCTAACAAATGACAATTTAGTTAAGGCTCAAACTTAGCTACACAGGGGCAAATCCTTATTTTAATTGTTACAATTGAAGCTTATCTGATGTTTAATACAAATTGCTTGATCCCAGCAGATTAATCACTGAGTCAATTGAGAACTCTCTACATCTTAGTTTAGATCTTAGTCACCCATAGATCTTCACAAAGGTATGTGTTTCTCAATACAAGCTTTTAGATTATTAATCAGGAAGAACTTCATCCTTTCATTATTACTTGAATAAATGTCTTTCTTTGTGTTAATTAACATCCAATTGATCTTAACACTGGTGGTTTAGTCTGGTTAGGATCCACATGGGTCTGGAACTAGTCAACAACTCAGGAGAAAGGATCTTGGACCTATTTGACACAAAGTTAAAATTATTTGACTATTTTGACCTATCTAAGTTAATTTGATCATCTTTGTGATCAATTGTGAGCATAAATACAAAGGATGTGATGTATGACACCTCTAAGGTTCATATGAACTATCTTAGGTAATTAAGCTCTGTTTGAACACTTACTTGGTCATTTTGACTTTGATAAGTCAAATTTTGCATGAAATGGACTTTATGAGACATATGTGGTTATTTTGCTTGAATGAGAATTTGGTGACTTAGTTGTGTGATTCTTGATCCTTATGTGCATAAATCTGTGTGTTTGGATAAAATTTAACATGGTAAAGACACCATCTAATCTGTTAAGCATAGATTACCACATTGAAATGTGATTTAGACACTTCATAGTTAGTTCTAAGTGTTATGAATCGGCATGAGAAGTTCTACTGATCTTAGCGGACTTGATTTAGTCTTTAGCGGACTTCAAGTATGCTTAACGAACTTGATGAGTTTCTAGCGGACTTGTTTTCTGCTTAGCGGACTTAAGTCAAGTCTTCATACCACTTGAACAATATTTGAACTTCTGATACACTAGGATTGTTCTGGTAGTCTGACAAGTTAGTGTTACACTTATTGCATGCATCTAATTGGCCTTTGAAATAGGATAGACCTGTTATATCCTAACTTCTCTGTTCTATACCTAAAAGTGCTGATTTTGACTAAATGTTCATTGTCTCAATCGTAAGACACCAAATCAATGGATTCACAAGCTCGGGTGGAACCAAGTCCCAAATGTGACTTTCCCTGAACTGATTTGATAAACTGGGATCCTAAAACCTTATTTTATACCAATTAAACTTAAAGACCTTGGTTTTTGATCCCAGATTGTCAAAACTTGCTAGATTTGGTATCTCTGATTGTTGTTGAGCCTAAGTAGTAGACTTTTTCATAAATTTCTCCTTGACTCAACAACAAGTCAAAATTTGGTTGTTTCAGACAAGATTATTAGGTCATTTGTAGTTCTCAAGCAAAACTTTCATTTAAGCTAAAATTAATGGAAATTTAGATCTGGCTCCTTGTTTTTTAGATTTTAATTTTTCACACACAACATTATTACATCCTAAGATACTTACTATTGTTAATCAGGATATTCCGGTTGCTTGTGATCATTTTGGAGTATATGCACTATGTGATTTAGTTTATGTCATTGATTCTAATATGAAAAGCTCTGTCACTATCACGAGTCTAGTGGGACATGACATTCATCTAGTGTCAACTCAGATATAATCTTGTAATTCTATATGTGCAGATGCCTCCCAGACAAGCTGTAGAAGTTTTGGAGTATGGTCGCTTGCACAACGGAAGGTGCATTTTTAACAAAATCTGGGAAGGTGCTGATGAACAAGCCATTGACCTATTGCAACAATCAACATGGGTAACAGCAATGCAGATTAACCTTGTCATCTACAAGGGTATCATTGAAGATTTCTGGATCAATGCTCAATCTGCAGAGCTTGATAATGATTCAAGTGAAATAAGGTCCAGGATCCAGAACATTGATGCTGAAATTATTGAGGAGAAGATTAGAACGGTCCTGAACTTGCAAGATGCTGGCATGCCCAAGTCTTTCACAAGGACTAAGTGGCAATCTACAATCACAAGGATGGGATATTCTGGCATCTTTCTCCCAGATGTCAGCAACAAGATACTCAAGACCTTATTTCCAACCAATTGGAAGTTCATAATCAGTTTCTTCATTACCGCCTTTGGAGACCGAAAGGCAGCTCTAGATGATTTTGTTGAAGAAACCGCATGGTCTTTACATGGGTTTATCACTGGTGAGGGTTTCAATCTATCTCACCAACTACTCAAGTGGATGGTTGCTAACCTACACCCTACTGGAAGAGCAAAGAAGTTTCTGATGTATCCTCGTTTCATTCAAGCTATACTGGATCATTATTACCCTAACTTGATCAAGCAAGGAGAGACCTTCTCCACAAGCTCAATGAACGTTGGCTCATACAGTAAGTACCATAAAGGTAAATATAAAGGGATTGTTGTTCCTTTCTTTCCCAAGATGATCACTCGGATTGCTCCTGCTGGTGCTGAAGGAAATGTCCAAATGGGCGAAGCAGCTATCGAAGAACACGAAGAAAATGCTGAAGCTGCTCAAGTCCAACCTCAATTGGATTTGAATGCACCAGTTTTTACTGATCCTGCTACTGCTGCTGAAGACCATGGGAATCTCCAGGGTACAAGTACTAAAGCTTCTGAGCCTACTGAACGTACCTCAGTACTGTACTAGTAGACTTGTCTGAAGAAGAAGAAGGAGACGACGATGATAATGATGAAGAGTCTGATTCCTCAGACTCTGATGACAGTCCTACACAACCTGAGGGCATTCATCCTCAGAAAAGACAGAGTACTGGAGATTATTCCAGGGCCTCTACCGTTCAGACACAACAATCATCCTCTGATGAAAGATACAGTCCGTCACAGGATGAACAAGACGATGATGAGACTTCAGTGTCTCTCGATCAAGTCGATCTGACTTATGATCTCGATGAGCCTGACAGCCCTCCTTAGTTTCCTCCTAAGACAAGTTTAGAAAATCTAACAAGAACTGCTAAAGACAGAGATATATCCTCTGAGTTCATCATGATCAGAGCTGAGAGAAGCAAGTCCTGTACAGAAAAACTCAAAGTCAGGAGAAAGCCCGGTTCACTAAATGATTATGAAGTTGTGAGTTCATCTGGCACTCAATCTGATACAACCTTAGCTACAACAACCGTCTCTCTATCTCCTGCTGAGCAAATTTATAGGTTTGATATGGATATGATACCACTGGAGGAGCTAGCTGAAGTTGTTGTTACCACCACTGACACAGCTGGTATTGTTGCTACCAGCCCAACAGTTTCTGAATCTGAAAAGGTAATGGAACTTCAAGCTGAAATTGTCAGTCTTCAGAGTCAGAGTGATCACCTCAATTATTCTCTACAAGTGGCAAATCAAAAGATTAATGATCAGTCACAAGTAATTGCTGAACAAGCAGCAGAAATTCTGAGACTCAAAGATTTGTTAGCCAAATCAAATGAAGACAAACAATCAAGCGACAAACCAGATGATGATACTGGTGATCAAGAGACTGAGCTACCAGAAGAACAACCTCAAACTGATCAAAGAAGTAAAGGAGGGAATTCTCAAGATCCTATATCTTCTACTACTGTTCCTGCTGGCAAAGACTTATCCGACGTTCAAGATACTTCAAGCCCTATGAATGACATCGATTTTGAGGTTGATGTTGATACGGTCATTGAAGGAGATGAGCTGAACTTCTCGGACGACGAAGAATCTTTCTTCAACAGCCTCCTTCATGATGAACCTGTTGATGAAACACTGGACTCAATCAAGAAGCTTGCCCCGGTACCTGAAAATCTGAAACTTCCAAGATTTGCACTGGCAACTAAAGCTCTTGCTATTGAGGGATCCACAAGTGCAGAGTCTGAAGCTGAACCCGATAACTCTCTTCAACTATCCATTGTTCCCACCATTCATGCTGAAATCTCTACCTCTTCTGCCATAGTTCCCGTGACTGAAGGTGTCCATCAAATGCACGTCGACTCAGCCTTCTTAGACTTTGAAATGTCAAATTTCAGGGAATACTATGCGGAGAAAATCTACTCAAGAAGAAACTCCTGTGGAATTCTAATTGAGAATCTTGATGATGGTGATGAAACAACATATGAAAAACATCGGTACTTTGTAGACTTTGGAGACGAAGATGACATGAATGAGCTAGGTCAGAGAATGAACGTGCTCATGAATGAAGCTAATCCATTGAACTACATTGATCTGGATACGATCGATAGTGAAGATGATGGTGAAGAGGAACCTCTTTTTCCTACTCCAATCCAAGTAAAGATGGAAGTAGACGATGAATATGTGAGTGTGCCTCTATCATTTTTCATGTCTACAGGAGAGACTCTTGCATTGGACATCACCCCACATGTTCCAGGTTTTATCCCAATAGACGCTGAATTCATAAACCTTAAAACAAGTGCTGGTCAAGAATCTCAAAGTCAAACTGATACTACAGTATCTGCTGAGCAAGACCTTCATGAACAGATCTTTGAAGCCTTTTTTATGCATTTCTCCTTTGACTCTGAAAAGGATGAAGTTTATACCAATTTGACGGCAACTCAAGAACCTATTGTCACAGAGCAAACCGGACCTTCCGACAAGGATAAGGGAAAGAGAAAATTGACTCCTGAGGAAATAGCAGAGGAGTAGCTGAGAAGGGAAGCTGAAAAAGATAGATCTCATCGAGCACTCATTGCAGAAACACACAGTGAACAGAACCGACTGATTGAAGAAAAAGCCAATGCACTAAAAGATATGAATCAGGACATCCTCCTGCTATCATATACGAAAAGGGCTCAAGTACTTTGCGGATCGTTCTGAGTCAGCTAGAACAGGTGAACCAAGGATCCGCATCATCACTAACTTAGAGGGCACAGATGTAGATGAAGAAAATACATCTGAAACAGCTCACATGGTGAGAACTCTAATGAGTGACAACTTCTCATTGGAGTATCTGATGTGTCTTACCGAAATTGAGTTAACCAAGCTGTACAATGATGAGGAAAGATTGAATTCACACCTTCCTCAAAATCAAAATATTGAAGCAGAATCTGATCCTCTAGAGGATGTCTTTGCTGACACCAACAAAACGGTCGAACTTATTCCTATCCGTGACCATCTTTCTGATCTTGTACTTGACATTGGCAACACATATCTTCCTCCTCCTGAAAATTCATCTGATGAAGTTCCTGATACTGAAGAATACATCAAATCCACTACCAACAGGATGACTTTCGAGGAACTCCGCAACTATTGTAGATTCAAGAATGTGGATAAAAAGGCTTACAACAGGCAGCGACTTAAAGGTCTACGAGAGTTTGTGTGTGAGTACCGAAAGACTGAACGTTTGGCAAAGTTGGAATAGATCAGACTCAGAGAGCGGGAACGAGCTAAGGCTCTCAAGAGGAAAGACAACCCTCCCATCTATGATAAATGGGAAAAGATGGCTCCAAATCTAAAGGCTATGCAGCAATTCACTGCCAAAGACCTAAGAAAGATGCCTACCAACCCACATGTCAATTATGGGATGAATATCCTTGGATGGAAGTATGATGAGGCCTTTGATGCAATTCTAGTGAAGAGGCGAAACGGATATGCTTCAGAGCTCTCCACAGCTTATTTTCATGGGGCTCAAACAACTAAAATACCTTAATCTGGTGAACCACACCAATCATGAACAAGGTGTGAAAGCTATTTTACTAATCAATGCTACTTATGAGCACAAGAAGAACAAGCAAACTCCTAAAGAGGAGAAGAAAGCTCAGCTGCTTTCAGAGAAAAGGCGTCTCCGCGCCCCTCATCGTGGAATGTTCAAGGACATTGGGAAGGAAGTGAAATTGAAGACTATACCAGGGAATCAGAAACATGCTCCAATAATCAGCTGGTACTACAACGGAAAGACTCATGAATTAGTGATTGAGAGAGTTGGTGCTGAGTCTATCAGAATCTTTGCAGCAATAGAACTCAGACTAATCTCAAGATCCTATTTGAAGCTGATCAACTATGAGATGATGAGGACCATTCCTATTCAACTAATACCATACAAATGCTATGACGCCAACTACTTTTTAATGTTTTTAAATTGGTGGTGTACTAGACTTGCAGGTATGGGTAAACTTACAATTGATAAGGAAGTCATAAGAACAACGACATGCTGGTTGATAGAAGATCATGGATCAAGTGTCATCCTTGATAAGGCAAAGAGATTGGTAGAGCTGAACAACTACAATGATCTGAAGAAGCTTGTCTGGCAAGATCTCTGGAGACTGTACGATCTTGGAATTACTGTGCTTTCTGATAAATACAAAGAAGCCGCAAGAGAAAACTAGAGATTTCTGCTCAAGCTACTCGGTCAGGTAGCCTAAATCTCAAAGTGTTTGCAGTGCCAACAAGGGTGGAATTTGTTGGAACCCGTTTTAGTTGTTGGCAACACAAACCGTTCATCGTTGAGTATTGCTGGTGAAGACCTCTTAATGCCTTAACTAGAATTGATACTTTGCTTTTGTAATAGATTTTGGGTTTGTACTAAGTAAAATTATGTTTCTGTATTAGCAGACTTGTATTTCTTCTTAGCGAACTTCTGATTTTGTACTTAGCGGACTTGTTTTACTTTTAGCGTACTTGTTGATTTTTCAATATACATGTCTTAGCGAACTTAATTTATTCCTAGCGGACTTGTTTACTTAGCAGATTTGTTCATGATCTTAGCGAACCTATTTTGTTCTTAGCGAACTTGTTAGCAAAGTTAATACTGCTTAGCGAACTTGTTAGCAGGCTTGTTTATGTTTAGCGAACTTGTTAGCAACTTGTAGCAGACTTGTTTGTGTTTAGCAAACTTGTTAGCGAACTTGTTATTGTTTAGCGGACTTGTTAGCGAACTTGCTAATTCCTAGCGAACTTGTTTAATGCTTAGCGAAGTTGTATGTCTGATGGAATATTCATTGCTGAAATCTATGTAATGATTGTTGTGTCAAACATTCCTTTGTCCTATGCTCTCTCTAGTAGTATAAATACAGTTGAGAAAACCCTATTTGGAATACGCCACTCCTGGATCATTCTACAGAGAGAGCATTTGTGTGTGTGTGTGTGTGTTCTTGGTGTAGTGTGTGTGTTCTTGAGCTTTAGAAATCATCAATGGGTAAGCATTGATGCAGATTCAACCGGAATCGACCATCACACATGATTTCCGCACTTGTGTGATGAATCATATGAGAAACTTGTGCTCAAATCCGGTCCTAACACAAAAAAGAAATGAAATGATAGAAATTGAAATTGGGTTGCCTCCCAAGTAGCTCTAAGTTTTTATAGGGTCTTCAGCCAGACCCACCTTCACTCAGATTTTTGGAAAGTGAAGGCATGAACACACCTTCTCTTCAGGTGGCTCAATCTTTGGGGTTTTGAAATCAAGGAGTGAGTTAACATGTTGAAGATTCAACAAGCTAGGAACTAACCTTGTTGGTTTAGATGGCACCCCTTGAGGGATTTCAGACAAAGTTAAAGAAGAGACTAACTCTTTCGAGTTAGTGGATTGCAATAAGCATATGGTCTCCTCTTTATCCGTGAAGATGAGCGCCTTGAGATTGGTCTGCATGGGTGCATATGAGACTTCATTTTCACCACTTCTCAAGGTGATACGTTCAACCTCCAGATCGATTAGAGCCTTGGCGGTAGCCAGAAATGGACGTCCTAAAATGATAGGATGGAATTTATTAACAGGAACGTCAAGCACTGTGAAATTTGCTTGAAATTTTAGATTCTCAATATCAACTATTATATCCTTGACAATCCCCTTGGGATTGGTATATGATTGGTCAGCCAGTTGAATACTGAGACTTATTGGCTGCAATAGGCCTAGCTCGAGCTCTTTATATGTTGAGTAAGGCATGATGCTTATGCTAGAGCCTAAGTCTGCCAATGCATCTACGGTGGATGAAGATCCGAATCCGTAGGGAATAATGAAACTGTCCGGATCCTTTAGCTTTTCCGGTAGTTCAAAAGAAGTTTCGGGCAAAGAGGCCCGAGGTGAACTTTTACGATTAGAAGAAAGAAACTTAGGAAAGGAATTGATTAGAAGATAGCCTTCGTATGAAGGCGAAAAATCTTCTCCATTAGCGTCGCGTTCAAGAATGAGATCGAGGAATTGTTGATTGTCTTCCTTGTTTTCTTCGTAGTATTCCTCCAACTGCATCTTTTGAAGTGCATGTGTGTGGTCTCTCAGTTGGGCATGCTTCTTTTCAAGCTAATCTTTTTCTAAATCAATGATGGAGATCATGTTGACATTGGCATTAGGGTTTACCTCAGTGTCGCCAGGCAATTCACCCTTGTATCTTTCGGACAAAAGATTGGCTATTCGTCCTAGATGTCTCTCCATATTCTGGATACTAGCTTGCTGATTTTTAATTTCAGTATCGTGTTTACTATCAGCATTCACTAGACTTTGGCCTAATTTTTCCAATTTATCCAATTTAGATGGCTCGCCTTAGTTACAGTGAGGTGGTCGATAAGGTTGATTGGAATTATTGAAATTGGAATTTGGGTTTCGCCAGGAGCTACCGGACTAATTCCTGTTATCTGAGTTAAATGGTTGACAATTAGATTGGTCGAACGAGCGACCATAGAAATTTTGAGTAGATTCAACCTGCTCAGTTAACGTAGCTGCGAAAACAGGACACTTATCCAAGGTATGAGCACTGCAACATGCATCACAACCGTTGGATTTAGTGGTTAGACGATTCACGTGGCTCGTTAGAGATTCGGTCTTTGCATTTAATGCAGTGACATCGTCTATGGCATGAATACCAGGCTGCTTAGAATTAGAGATTTGTCGACCTCTCGAAGTCTTACAATCATAGCTTGTGGCTGCTAGACTCTCAATTAATGCTATGGCATCAGCTAAAGTTTTGCTGAGAATTGATCCTCCTGATGAGGAATCAACGTGCATACGGGTGGAATTGCTCAACCCGTTGTAACACACTGCACTTGGAGCCACGATTCCATATTGTGGTGAGGACATTTGCGTAGTAACCCCTTATATCTTTCCCAGGCTTCATGTAGACCTTCCCCCTCGTCTTGGGAAAATGTGGTAATGTTATTATGAAGACGAGTAGTTTTTGAGAGAGGGTAGTACTTAACTAAGAACTTCTCTGCCAACTGATCCCATGTAGTGATGGAACCTGCTGGTAGGGTCTTAAGCCAAGTTTTGGCATTGCCTACCAGAGTAAATGGAAACAAACGAAGCAAGACTGCATCGTTAGTGAGACCATCGAGTTTGAAGGTGTCACACATTTTGAGAAAGGTGTCAAGGTGCTCGTGTGGACACTCCTCCACTAATCCGTGGAATTGCGACGTGTTCTGAAACATCTAGATGACTCCAGGCTTGATCTCGAACTTCCTTGAATGACGGATCTTGTGATGCTCGATTGCCCTCCTTCGAGTGTAGGCTTGGCATAATCAGCGATCGAACACTGCGCTGCATCCCCCATCCTTCGTGCTTAGTGTATAACGCGTTCAGGATCTTTGAAAGCTTCAATCAGAAGTGGACGATTCGCACGAGTGGAAATAGGAGGAGGAATTTTTTTGGGTTTTTAGGGTTTTTTGATTTTTTTGGTTTTTCTGAAATTTTGAAAGTAGAAACACAAAACAGAAAAGAAATACTACCTAAGCTAACTAACCTAACAAGGTCCAGAATGCCAACTTGCTTCCCCGGCACCGGTGCCAAAAAGCCTTTGATGCACACAAGTATATAAAAATATACAAAAACGACCTTTAAATTTATAAAATTAAATCATCTTGTAACTACGCATGCATATGTAGGAAAGCGGACCTATCATATTGTAGCACAAAGAGAAAACTCAGGGTCGACCTAAGGAAGCAATGGTGTAATCAAACTAAACCTAATTATCATCATTAGGATTCTGTCATAATTCCTAATAATTGTTAGAAAGAAAATAAGAAAACAAATTGAAGGTAGCAATAACGAAATAGATATAGAATCAGAGGTAAAGAACAGATATCATCTAAGACTGGTCACTATTCATGTATTACCTAGACCTGACATTAACATTTGTAAAGTAACTGTCTAATAGATTTATAGTCGCTAAACTCATAAATCAACACTTAAAATCACAGCCATAATGAAGTATCCACGAATTAATGACCTAGCTATAGGACACTAAACACATGATCTAAGACCTAGGATCATAGACTAGTCCTATTTTGATTAAACATGATAGACTATCAACTTATAACCCAATTACATGCCATAACATATGTAGTACATTTAGTCATTTCACTATTCCTTTTACCCAAGACATGGAAGCTAAGATTCACGACCAAACATAGAGACATACTTCAAACAAGACAGATTATTGAACATGCATAATCACCATTTCCTATCTAGGCTCGCTAGAGTTCCTAAACACATTGATATCGCTAGATTACCAACTAAGAAATAACATCAACTCAATAAGCAGAATACGTCTATTCTACCAACCAAACCAAATACTACTAGGAAAGGATTGAACAAATCATTCAACAAGATATCTTAACATGCAAAAGGAATCATAATCATTATACTAAAATCATTATGTAAAATATTGTCAATGTCAAATCAAAGGTAAAACAATAAATAGATCACATTGTCTTAGATGACATCAAGAGAATTAGCCCCTCGTAGCTAAACTAAAGAAAAAAAGCAATTGAGATGTAAGTAAACATAATTGTAAGCGCAAACCAAAGTCGATCAATAGCCGAATCTTCGAATGACTCGATATCACCACCAATCGAACACTTCTTGGCCTTGAAATCTTCGACTTCTAGCTTCTGAACTCTTCTGGAACCGAACTCTACTGGTCTCAATCGTGTAACCTCTTGAAATTATCAAATGGCTGGGTATTTATAGTGAAAGATTAGGGTTTTGAAAGTCAGGTGTAATGACTCGTTACACGGTCATGAGCCGTAAGCACCGCCATGAATTAACGGATTAGGGTTTCTCCGGTTATCCTTGAAACAGGTTGTGATGGCTATCGTGGGTCGTGACGTGGAGAAAAAGTCAGATCTTTGATTCTTGTTCATTTCAGCCCCAAAACTTCGTAAAATCCTCAAATATCACTTTGGCCCCCTTTAATTACCTGATTATGACATTTCATAGCAAACAAGGGAAAAATAGACCAAAATAATGCATAAACTATCAACATTCGTGGGTGTTTGACTAATAAAATGATATGTAATTTAAGGAACATCAGACATTTTGCAAGAGAATGCCCAAGCCCCATAATAGAAGGTCAGCCACAGAACCAAACACAGGCTAAAACTCAAGGAATCCATCATCAGAACAATAACAACAACAACAACAATAATAACATCAACACACTTGGTGCTTCAAGCTCACAACCAACTCAGCCAAAACCAAGCGGGAGTGGAAGTAACAACAGCAGCAACTCAACTACAGCTGTAGCAAATCAAACAGAATATGTTGACTGGGAGGAAGTCATTGTGGAGTTTGAGCCAACCAACCATGCTTTTATGGAAAAAGAGGAGTCATCATCCGCTCAGGTAAATTTTATCCTTGAGAAAGTGTTAGAACACTTAGGCTCTCCTGCATGTGTTGAACAAGTTGAAAGATACAAAAATCATAACACTGAGTTAATTGAAGAAGTGTCAAATCTGAATGAGTTAAAGGAATGCTTTAGAAAAACTGTAAACTCCTATATTTCTAAAGTTACTGTTTTGAATGAAGAAATTGAAGTCTTAATGCAAACCCACTCAAATTTAGAAACTCCGATAAATGATTTGATTTCTAAACTGAACACTTCAAGGAAAGAAACCCAACATGCTAAGGCAGATGTGGATGCTCTTGAAGTGAAAATAACTGAAGCTCAATTCACTTCTGATAAATTTCAGAAAGCTGAGTAACTGTGGAAAGGTGCCATGTATGGGAAAACTGGAATTGGTTATACATCTGTCAAACCAACTAGTGATTATTTACCAGTGATTGAACCAATTCCAGCCCCACAGACTGACATCACGATTAGTTTAGTTGTTGATGATATTGCTCCACAAACTGTTGTTAAAAAGGAATATGAATCTGATAAAAGTGAAATCACTAATGCAAGCACTTCTGTATCAACTGGTCGATCAAAGATTTTGAAACCCACATTTGTTGTTCCTCCACCTACTTTCTATGAACCTAAGGATTCAAAAGTTGGTGGAAAACATGTTGAGAAAGTTAAAACCAGTAAAGACCAGATGTTTGGTCAAATGGTTTTCAGTCAAGAAACCAGTGAAAAATCCCTGAGGTACACTCAATCTTATGACTCTTCCAGGGTTCCTGAGTGTATATTTTGTGGTAAAATTGGTCATTTGGTAGCAGTTTGTTACTACAATCATTTGAACAAAAATCAATCTTCAAAATCAAAAACTGTGAAAGGTCAAAACTTGTCAAAGAAACTAACAGGAAAAGTTTCACCTGTTAAAAGTCACACGGTTAAGTATTTTGAATCCGATTCAAACAAAGTTCTAATTGGAAATGAACGAAATGGAAGCTTTTATGTGTTTAAGCAAAATAATTTTCTGGCTGAACTTCAAGCGGAACCTTTTTCTGCTTGAACTCAGGTTCAACCGGAAAATAAGAAAAAATTCATATCAGCAACTGCTTTGAAACAAAGACTATCTGTCAAATTCAGTGACAATATTGAACTACTTGAAAGCCAATGAAAAAGGAATCCTTCAAGAGGAAAGGTTAATTTCTGTAACACTTTTCAAGAGGAGAAAAACTTTGGTCAAAATGAGTTCATTTCTAGTTCAAGCGGAAGCTCATCTTTTCCGCTTCAAGGTGAAAAAAATTTCAAAAATAGCTTTGCATCTCGAAAGTATGCTGCTTCACCTGAAAGAACTAGATTTTCTGGTCAAAACCAATTTCTAACGAGTGAATTTGTGAAAACTGAGTCAAACAAACATAGAAATTTAGAGAATTTAGGGAAAGAAAAGCACTTGAAAGAAAAACATGAATAGGAAGTGAGAGATCTCATCAGTCAAGTCAACTTCAAGATGTAAATTTTAAAATTGATGATTTGCTCACAAAACAACCTATTTTGAATACTTTAGTACTTGGAGAGTACAAGTACAATGATGCTTTGGGAAGACCAAGACCACAAAGGCTTGGCTCCCTTACAAAAATTAATCAATTTTTGATATGTGCAGGTGCAAAATAAGAGTCAAGATCGATTGTGGATCGTTGACAGTGGATGCACCAGCCATATGATAAGGAATAAGCACATTTTAGAAAATACAAAAATACACAATGGAGGATCTGTTGCATTTGGAAGCAACAAGGGGTACATCTTAGCTCAAGGAGATGTTACAAATGGTTTGGTAAGATTTGATAGTGTTAACCTTGTTGGTACTTTGAATTTCAACCTACTTAGTGTCTCACAAATGTGTGACAAGAGGTTAAATGTTTTGTATAATGAGAGAGAGGCAATCATACTCAAATCTGAAATTAAAATTCCTGAGGAAATGATCTTACTGAAAGCAACCAGGAAAGAAGGTTTGTATGTCTTGTATATGCCAGTTGATGCACCTACTAGTGGCGTTGCATGCTTTACATTCAAAGCCTCAATTGATGAGTCTGATCTTTGGCATAGAAGTATAGGACATGTAAATTATAAGAATATGAACAAAAATGTCAATTTTGGTTTGGTCAAGGGTCTTCCTGTCAAACAATTTACTTGTTCTGAGCACTGTGTACCTTGCCTCAAGGGTAAGCAACACAGGTCATCCTTCAAGCCAAAAACTTAAAGTTCTATCTCACAACCCTTAAATTTGCTACACATGGACCTTTTTGGGCCAACAAGGGTAATGAGCTTGGGAAACAAGTCATACTGTTTTGTAATTGTTGATGATTTTACCAAATATACTTGGGTTTTCTTCTTAAAAACTAAAGATAAAAAGTTGATTTGTCAAAAATTCTTGTGATCAAACTGGAAAATCAATCAAAATTTAAAGTCAAAACAATAAGGTGTGATAATGGCACATAACTTAAGAATCATGTTTTAAATTCTTTTTGTGAATAAAAAGCGATAACCAGGCAATTTAGTTCTCCCAGAACTCCACAGCAGAATGGAGTTACTGAAAGGAGAAACCAAACACTAATTGAAGCTGCTAGGGCAATGTTGGCTGATTGCAAACTTCCTTTTATATATTGGGAAGAGATAGTAAATGTTGCTTGCTATGCTTAAAACAGGATTTTGATTGTTAAAGGCAAGAACAAAACATCTTATGAACTTTGGAGAAATAGAAAACCAACCATTTATTTCTTTAAATTCTTTGGGTGTCCTTTTACAATTCTTATAACTAATGAGCTATTGCCAAAGTTTGCTGAAAAGACAGATGATGGATATTTTGTTGGATACTTTAGAGTATCAAAAGCATACTTTTTACAAGAAGAACACAAAAATCTTTTATATTAAATAAATTATAGTTCAATATAGTTAACACAAAGTGTTCCAGTCCAGCCGATGAAATCATTCAATTCCTAATGGAGGGCTCTTGGTTCGAATCTACTAGGCTGTGTCTTTTTGTAAATCGGCACACCACTCCTCTAAACTGATGTAGAATTGATTCAAACCACCTAAATACTTTAATTTTTTTTCCAATTCAATAAATCTTCATATGTAACTCCTCTAAACTCATGTAGAATTGATTCAAACCACCTAAATACTTTTTTTTTTTCAATTCAATGATTAAATCTTCATATGTAACGTGCTTTATCTGTGTTACGTCATCTAGATCCGTGTGATTTCCAGTTTCATTCGATGAAAATGTATGATTAATCATTTTTTTTTTGTTACAACTAGAGAACTAAAGTTGTTGAAGAAACTCTGAATGTTTTCTTTAATGAGAAATCAAAGAATAACTTCACTTGTCAGCCCACTTGGTTATATGATATTGATGCACTAACTACTGCTTTCAACATAGCTGTTGAGAAACCTGTCAGTAATTTTGTGCAGGAACAAGAAATTAGAACATTAGCTGATGAACATTGGAGGATGAACACAAAGAGCTTTTCAATTGACCCTCCATCCTTTTCATCAATAAGTTCCAAGCCACTGAAGCCAACTGTTATGAATAACTCTACTGAAGTGATCTTAATTGAAGCAGATGCTCTTCCGGTTCAAAATCAAACGGAAGCATCCCCGGCTCAAGTTCAAACGGAACCCGCTTCAACTGAATCTCTGGTTCATCTTTAACCGGAAAACGGCATTTCAGGTTCTTTGGAGAAATCTGACTCTGGATTCACTGAGACCTTAAACTCAAATGATTATGTATCAAATGAGCTCAGTTTTGAACATGAATCCTATGAGTCAATGCCTAGTTCTCAAGAGTTACATACAACACCCGTACCCATCTCACCCATTGGTAATGTTGAGCTTGATGTGATACTCCCTCAACTTAATTTTCCTACCAATGGAAGAAGCCATGAATTTACAATTATTCAAGATAGAAGAATCAGCAATTATCATCCTTTGGAGAATGTTATTGGAAATGTGTCAGCTCCTGTGTTGACAAGAAGCGAATATGTTGATGCAAACATCTACATGCATGCTTGCATGCCACCACTATGGGGAAGTAGCGTCTCTTCATTCTTCATATCCTTCGAAAGGTTCGCCCGCCACTGCAATTGTCACCCTACGTTGTCGTAAGATAGCTTTTGCGATGTCCGACTGCCACTCCGTCTATACACGGTTCCCTAAGCCACCACTATGGGGAAGCAGCGACCATTCGTCTTTAGTAGCAACACATGCTCTAACTCTAATAAGTCATAATAGAAACTCATGCTTTAACTCTATTAGATTCTAGTAGCAACTCATGCTTTAACTTAATTAGGTCATTTCTCATCTTAATGACTTAGTCACCGATCATCTATACTACCCACCTCTAGTTAAATAACCAGATGCTTTAGGTTTGTTATTAAACAGTGATAAGGCATTCATATACTGCAACAAATGGACATCCCCCAATTTACCGTTAGTGTATGTATACAGGATGTACCAGCGACGTATCCTCCACACTTCCAATATACCGGGTAACTTATATTACTATGTATATATATAGGATGTACCACCGGGGTATCCACCCCATATTAATCCAAGAAAATGCACCACCTGTTCTCATATAATCATACATATTCACTATATGTTTACTAACAACTCCCTGGTCACTTGGCTACTTAAATTTAAAGCAAGTATATACACATGCATTATAATCAACACAATTGCATAACACGTATAAGCAATTTAGCAACAAATTCATCATATAACACGTATATATCAAGTCACAATTATCAGTTGAATATATTTTAACAATTATGTATGTATACCAGCCTGAAAACGTTAAAAGTATTTTAAACATTTAATAGTGGACTCATAGGACTCACTATATAAAATAGGGCTTGTAGAACTCACCTTATATCTCTAACTGGTTATTCAGACAGAATCTCCGTTATGGTCCACGATTAACCTAATCACGTATCGGATTGCATTAATGCAAGGTTATTATAAATAATACCTATGTTTATTTATATCTTATTATCTTAATAATATTTTATTAGGGTTTATCTCTTTTAAGGCCAAAATTACCAAAATGGCCTTATAGGCATAATAACTTTTTTATTGACAATATGAAGACGCGCATTCCTATGAGTAAACGATCACCCCGGGATCGCCCAGTAAGGTACGCCAGGTTCTAGTTCGGATTTATGCGACACCCCTGCTTTTCCAGAAACCCCAGTGTACAGGCGCTTACCCTTCTGGTCCGTACGAACTTCTAAATATCTGGTTAACTAGATATTTTTAATACTTTATTATGTATCTATTTTAACTTTATATATACTTATTATATATATAACATGTTACCATACCAAAAATCAAGTCCCCATACCCTCCGGATTATTTATTAATTATTCTTATTTTGAAACCCTAATTTCCCGTTTTCTCATTTCTTTATCAAAGCTTGTTTTTAATTCAACTTAACTTAGGGTATTGTCCATTGGGCAGAACAACGTTACGAAAACCCTATTTTTGACCCGTTAACAAAATCATTACCAAAACTTTTCCAATTATGAAATAAACTTAGGGCTTTTTTAAACCACATTATTTTAGGACCACCTACAAAAATTTAGACCCTAATTCCCACCCAATTATCCAATTTTAGCAAAACAAGCTTAAGAACCGTATTTTTTACATAATTCTAGAAACCATACTTAGACACAATATTATCAATAACTGAAATAGGTTATTGTTAATCATACCTAATACTGCTTGACTGCAGAAATTCAGCTCCAAACTCCAAACGAGGTGTGCGAATTGGGGAGAAGAAGATCTGGTCGTTCTTTAGGGTTTTTAGATAGGAAATTCAAGAAATTAGTGATGTTATGTGATGAATGCTATCTGTTTATATAGTGATTAAGGTCGCCTATGGTTCCTCCACGTGATGAGGTGAATAATCCGGCCAAAATCGACACATAAGAGAGTCAATTTCTTTAAAACTTGGAGCAAAAGTCGAAGTCGTGGCTTAATCTCACCCAGGTCCGGGAAGCGTATCGCGAAGGTGTGGGAGCCAGGTCTCGCGTACCGGGATGTAGTTTGGCAGATTGACAGTTTTGGCCCTCTTGCTTTTTAATTACATTTTAGTCCCCCAGACTTCTACCGATTTGTTATTTTATGGTATAAAACACTTAAGGGTATATTTCTAATAGTTTCTAAGGTTTGGGATAGGTTCGATGATATATATATATATATATATATATATATATATATATATATATATATATATATACGTTTATATATTTATACAAAGTATACTTTTAGTCCTCCAACTTCTATCTAATGCATATGAACCCTTTATCTTTTAATGTAGTTATTATTTCATGTCCTAAAACTTTCCTACATATATTCCTAACATTCTTGAAGGTATGGTTATGTATAACAAGGAATATAATTACGTATTTATGTATAAATATTATATCTTTATCCATTTTCTTTCTCGTTAACTAATATTTGTGTATTTTTCACATACGAATGTATTTACTAAGCCTATAATAATACATATACCTCAATACTTTATCTTGATGATTACAAATATGTATTTATATTTTAACACGTATTCATATATTTTATCAATATTTCACCTTGTTATCTTTTAAATAGGTATTCATACATTTTATCAATATTTCACCGTTTTATCTTTTAAATACGTATTCATACATTTTATCAATATTTCACCGTGTTATCTTTTTAAATACGTATTCATTACGTATATATCTATTGGGGTTATCATCACCTACATTTCACATGTATTCATATATAAACACATATAACATAATCTTTTAAAGACGTATAACCACGTCTTTGTAATATATATATATATATATATATATATATATATATATATATTATATATAATCACGTATTTACCGTTTTATGAAATTTTGGGATGTTACAACTCTAGCCCCCTTAAACAAGGTTTCGTCCTCGAAACATGTTTAACCCGCAAACAACTCAAGATGAAAATCTCTCACCTCGCCTTTTTATTTCCTTGGTCATTACCCAATCTTACCTGTGTATCTATCGAGTTCTAGACGTTCGAACTATCTCGTTTTGAGCTTCCTTCTTATTCCGGCTAGTCTGCTTGTAGAACTTCTTTCAGCACTGCAACGATATTTTAAGATGGAAAAATCTACTAATTCTTCGGGAAGATGTGTCTCCATGAGATTCCTAATGCTCAGCTTCACCATTGCGCATGCCAAACGTCTGCCTCCATACTGCATGTCCTAATATCTATTATTTATCTAATAAACTGGTTTTAGACATCCGATGCATAACCTAGTATTAATAATGCCTCCATCTTTTGAGTGAAAACGCCATTGCTGCAAATTTCAAATCGTCAGGCTCATCCGCATATCATCATTTGTCTTGAGATCATCTAGCTCGATGGCTTCCATTTATCCTAAGGAAGGCGTAATCCTAAGCTTTCTATGGTAGCTTGACTACGAGATCCTTGACAATGCTTCTCCTATTCTATGCTAAAGTGTGTTCCTTATGTAGTTCATCAAATCATCATGTGGATCCTTCCCGCCATTTGTTGAAGTACAAAGTTTTCTGGGACGTAAGTTCTTCTTGGCCTACTCTGGACCTCCATTCTTGTAATGTTTCTCCTAGTTTGAACGATGGTTGACAAGCGATCTTCCTGCCTATACCTAGAGTAGCCGGTTGCTCCCATCCTGTATTCTCGAATTGATCCTCCATGCACTTGTAGCTCCTAAACTCGTTGTTGATTCTTGATCCATCTTGTGGTAACTTCCGCCATTCTTCTTTGAACTATTCTTAACTTTAACTACTTCCGCTTCTAGCCTTCCGGCCTATCGCCTATAGTGATTTCCTATGGTCTTCCAAAGATAGGAACGTAGCTTGGAACTTTGTTTCCACTTAAGGGTATATTTCTAATAGTTTCTAAGGTTCGGGATACGTTCGATGATATATATATATATATATATATATATATATATATATATATATATATATATATATATATAGGGTTAGGTTCAAATGAGAACTTTTTCTTTAGAGAACTTTTGAGAACAAAATCTCAACCACATATTTCAGGGGGGACCACTACAATTCATGGGAGGGAGAATACATGTAAATAAACTTGTGGCTAAAATTAGTTCTTTTTAGTTCTCAAACCCAATTGGTTCTCAAATGATCCTCTCCCTATATATATATATATATATATATATATATATATATATATATATATATATATATATATATCATCGAATAAACTTGTGGCTCAAATTAGTTCTTTTTAGTTCTCAAATCAAATTGGTTCTCAAATAATCCTCCCCATATATATATATATATATATACACGTTTATATATTTACACAAATTACACTTTTAGTCCTCTAACTTCTAAGAAATGCATATTAACCCTTTATCTTTTGATGTAGTTATTACTTCATGTCCTAAAACTTTCATAATTATATTTCTAACATTATTGAAGGTTTGGTTACGTATAATGAGGAATATAATTACGTATTTATGTATAAATATTATATATTTATCCTTTTTCTTTCTCATTAACTATTATTTATGCATTTTTCACATACGAATGTATTTACTAAGCCTATAATAAATTCATATACCTCAATACTTTATCTTGATGATTACAAATAAGTATATTTATATTTTAACACGTATTCATATATTTTATCAATATTTCACCGTGTTATATCTTAAATACGTATTCATACATTTTATCAACATTTCACTGTGTTATCTTTTAAATACGTATTTATCTATTGGGGTTATGATCACCTGTATTTCACATGTATTCACATATAAACACATATAACATAATCTTTTAAACATGTATAACCACGTCTTTCTAATATATATATATATATATATATATATATTTATATATATATATATATATATATATATATTATAATCACGTATTTACCAGTTTACGAAATTTTGGGATGTTACATCACTTCCCCTCCATCTAGTTCTATATCACGTTTTTCTTTTGAGCCATTTGTTTTCGTGTTCTTGTGTCTTCTCGTCAAGATTGTAAGAACTTTAACTTGTGTAGTTAATGAAATGAATTTGTCTATGAATCTTTCATTATCTCTTAAGCTAATCTTTAAGCCATGACTCGTCAAATTCTTACACTCATTCGGGGATAAACATGTCTTTGGTGGTCTGGTAAACTGTTTTTGTACTCTTGCTCTAAGGTGGAGCTAATGACTTTATAAAAATCTTTTAATTGAAAGTTTATTATCGATTTCTTTGAACAATGGTGCTCTGCATATCACAGACCATTTGAGGAGTTGAAATCTCATCAACTAGACTTGTGACATATGGTTGGGGGACGATGCATGATCCTTCAGTTGACTCACGTCCCATGCTACATGATACGTTCGGGGTCCTTATATCTATGTAAGCAAAGCTGGCTGACCACGCATGTGCGGGATAAAAGTATTTGGTTGAGAATATGGTTGGTAATATTTTTCACTTCACGGAAGCCGAAAGGTACGTGTTAGTAAACTGGGCTCCGGTTACGATAGATATGCATGCGGGAGAACGGTGCATGATGAGCCGGGCCTTAGTCCCTTGAAAAGACAACTTTTATAATAAAATAACGCGACACGCAGGGTTGTTTCCCTGCTGGTTCACGACGGCGTGTCGATTGTAACGGTGCCCTGACCTAGGAGGCCTACAACTAAGTGGCATTAGCACCACTACATTTGTTTACTATTAGCACAGTTCCCCAGGGTTTGTACCTCTCATGGACGATCACCTGGGAGATTAGTGATACTAGATTTGAGGCTGAGAGGCGTTCTAGTTGACTGATAGTAAATAATCTTACGGGAAGAATATAATCTCTGAAAAGCCAGCACCACCACTTTTAAGTCCCCCAAATGATATTATATTCAACTGAGCTGAACAAGACACACCTTTTTATTAGTATTAATATTTTTAATATATATATGTATATTACTAATCTTCACTTGAAGAATGGTCAGGTTAGACATCAGCAACGATAAAGTATCAAGAGCCCTCATTTTCTATTGTTTCCTTGAACGATCGCGATTCAACTTCCCACTACTATACTGCTCTACGATGGGTGCACTTGCCCGCGAATGTGGTGAAATAGTAGTTGTTTAAGTAGATCGTGTTTTATAAATTTAAAAGCTTAACGCTAAAAAGTTGTCACTAATATTGAAATATTTTATATACACCATAGCCACACCAAGCTTTTTGGTGCCGTTGCCGGGGACACAAACGAGGATTTTGAGAAAAATCTAAGTTGACGACCTAAACTTTGTAAATATATATTTGTATCATAGTTATTCTTTTCATACTTTTCTTTTAATTTAGATTTTTATAGAAGTAAGTAAATGACATATAAATCTAACATTTTATTTTTTATAGAATGTACATCAGCCTAGGAAGTGTCCTGATTGAACACAACTTAGATTGATTTTTTTATATAATAAAGATTTGGTTACTGCAAATTCTTGTCTATTCTGATCTCAGGTAGTGCATGAAAATACAGCCAAAAGACTTATTGGAACCACTCCTTGAGCTAGAATAATTTCGTCATAGCAGACTTCGATCCCGTTCCAAAACTGTTGCTATTGTCATCAAGGAGCCCATTTCGATGGCAAACGAGTGGAACGTTATTGAGTACTTAAGACAAAATGCAGTCAACATTGGTGATGCCATTGCCCCGCCTGGTGTCAAAGCTAACAACTTCGAGATTCGACCCCAGTTGGCGCAGATGCTCTAAAACTCTGCAACTTTTCACGGCCTGCCCGATGAAGACCCTCACTCTCACATCATAAACTTTCTCAAAGTTTGTGAGACATTCAAGTCGAATGGAGCCTCTAACGATGTTGTTCGACTTCACATGTTTCCTTTCTCACTCAAGGACCATGCGAAAACATGGCTGAACGCTCTACAAAATGGATCCATTACCACTTGGGATGAGCTTATTCAGAAGTATCTTTACAAGTACTTCCCACCTGCCAAGACGGCCAAGCTCCTCACAGATATTTATCTTATACTCAAGAAGACGGAAAATCGATGTATGACACTTGGGAACGCTTTAAAGAACTCTTGAGGAAATGCCTTCATCATGGTCTCGTAATTTGGCAAAAAATATCCATATTCTATAACGGTTTGCATCCGCAAACCCGCCAAATTCTCGATTCCAACTCCGATGGCATTTTGGGAAATGGAAGTCCTGAGGAAGTCTTCTCCAAAATAGAAGATATTGCTCAAACCAACTTTCAGTGGCACACTTCTCGCAGTGCAAAGGCAAGAGCCCAGGTATGCATATTCTTGATGAAGCAACCACACTAAAAGCCAACATCGAGTCTTTGTCCTCGAAGATTAAGAAGCTTAAGACATGCAAATCTTCGGAGGTTGACCCAAATTGAGACGGGTGTGGAGGCCCACATGAGAAATAGAGTTGTATGGTGGAGCATACGACAACAATTCTGAATGGCGGAACAATAATCAGAATTCTGGGTGGAGAAGCAACGGGAATAACCAACAATCAAGAAACTATCAACAAAATAACTTCCAGTAGCAACCGAGGCAAAACAATAAGCACCAGGGTAGTATCTCGTATGAGGGGCCATCGTCTTAAAGAATCCATATCTGGATATTCGCGGAAGCTGGGAGGAAAATGGAAGAGAAGTTCAAAAGCAACGATGTTGAGCTTCGAAACCAAGAAGCCCCTATCAAAACACTCAAGAAGCAGCTTGGCCAAATTGCTAAGACGATAGGTGAAAGAGCTCCCGGCTCTCTCCCTAACAACACTGAAAATAACCCCAAAGCCATGGTTAATGCTATCACTCTCCGTAGCCGAAGGGTTGGACCCGAGGAAGCTGCTCCGAGCAAAGAAACTATTAACTCACCCCACCAAGCACAAACTGAATCATCTATCCCTGTAGCAGTTGAAGAAGTCATGAAAAGTCCGAAAGTTCCTTACCCGAGCATATTAGCAAAAGTCAAGAATGACGAGCAGTTTGGTGAGTTCATGAACCTTCTAAAGTAGTTACATATTAACCTGCCTTTCGTAGAAGTTCTTTCACAAATGCCGAAATACACAAAATTCATGAAAGACTTTCTAACCAACAAACGAAAGATCGTTGAACTCAACTCTTTCAGCCTAGGGGAGGAATGCTCTGCCAATCTATCCAACACTATTCCCCAAAAGAAACTGGACCCTGGCAGCTTCATGTTACCTTGCACTGTTGGGGATATCTCGATTACTAATGCACTTACAGATCTTAGTGCTAGCATAAACCTTATGCCATCCTCCATGTTCAACAAGTTAAACCTTGGAAAACCCACACCTACCAGGATGAGCATCCAGTTGGCTGACCGGTCAGTAAAGTATCCTTCAGGAATTGCTGAAAACCTCCTAGTCAAGGTCGGAGAGTTTGTGTACCCTGCATATTTCGTAGTCCTAGATATGTAGGGGGATAAGGAGGTACCACTTATCCTTGGAAGACCATTCCTCGCAACAACACAGGAAGTGGTAGACATGAGCAGCGAAACACTAACGATGAAGTTCGGTGAAGAGGAAGCAACCTTCGACGTGGGAAGGAAAGTAGATGGAACGGTACAGGTGGTGGACTGTATTGAGTCGGGTCTAGACTTCGCATATCAAAGAATGGAGGAAGCCTCTCCCCCACTATCATCCTTCTAGACCCAGGACTGCGGGTCTAGCCAGCAGACCCATAAATAAATGTGGCACGACATGGCAGCTAACCATGAATGTCTAAGGTAAAAGTTTAAAAGGATAGGACGAACTCCATAGAGCATATCTTCAGGATGGTCAGAATTTCATCCCTTCCTTGTTCTTTAAAATTTTATTTTTGACAACTATCCTACTTTAGCTTAACAGTAATAAAGTAGCTTAATTTTTTTCAGTATTAGTATTAGCACTAGTACTGGAGATCGACGTTCGCCTTGTGTAACTCCGAAACCTCGGACCAACATGGATACTCTTGCTGAGATACGAGCAGATTTACCGGATCTCCAGGAAGTATTTTATAGTTTAATTTTAGTCTTGTAGGTACAAATAAAGAGATATAGCAAGTTTGGAGTAGGCAAAAATGTCAGTAAGCAACTCTCATCGGTCGTCCAGGTTCAGGAGCAACAACTCAAGCTGAAAAAGTGACTATGACCATTTCTTTCCCCTTGAATTATTTAAACTTACACATTTTCTTTCTTTATGCAAAAACAAGCACATTGAGGGCAATGTGCCATTTAAGTGTGGGGACAAGATTAGTCAATTATGGAGCATGCTAAAACACTGAACTTTTTTCCCTGTCCAGAAAGTTTTTCGAAAATAAGCCAAACTTTGCCCTCTGAAAAATAAAAAAACCTGTTATAAACAATAACACATGAGCAAAAGCAATGTTTCCCAAAAAGAAAATATTCAAAATCCATTTGTTTTATTCGAGTATACATTGAGGTGTTTTTAGATATAGCATGAAGAACCAAAAGTTTATCTTTATGCAATTAGTACATAAAACCCTATTTCCCACATGTTCTGTAAGTGTTTGAGCCAACCGCATGTATATAACTAACATGCTCATCCTTTATAAAAACAGTGAGAAGCCAATAAAATGATTCAAGCCAAACTTGGTAAGGGTATACAGTCCAAGATGGACAAAGTCGGGAAACACGTTATCATATGATTGAGGCACCTAGGAAACCCATCTTTTCTTTAAACCCAAACGTTTCTTTACCCCCCAAATATGGCCCTAGATATCCCCTTTGAGCCTAAACCTTTTGTTTCTAATCCCACAAATTCATTTGCACTTATAACCCCATTACCCCCAAATAGCCTTTTTCTTTTTACACCCCTTATTTTCGCAAAACAACATTTTCAAGAAAATTTCTAAAAAAAGTGACCTTCCCATATCACCTGCTTGGACAATTGTTGCAGAAATTTGTCCACATATGGTATGCATTTGTCTAAAAAAAGTGTCTTTATTTTTGGAAATAAAAAAGCAAAAGCTCTCTAGTTAGCACCATATGGGTCACAAACACCTCAGGTTGAATTTTTTTTGAAAAATCAAAGTTTTACACCTTTTAAACCCCCCTTTATTTTGACTATCAAATTCCAAACCTTTAAAACCCTAGCCTACCCTTGAAACCCATAAGCCCCCTTGATGATCGCATGGATTTCGGCGAGATCTGTGGCGGATTGATCTCTTCACACGCCTATGACCCTTGCTTGAATTTACATTGGTATGAGCGACCACTCAAAGTTTGTACATATACTAACCCTAGAGTCGAGTGATCCCTTGTTAGGTGTACAAAATTGCATAAACCTAAACTTAATAGTAGCCTTGTCTGTAACTTTCAATAATTCAATAAAAATAAATCCCCCCCCCCCAATGGAGAAAAGGATCAAAGTAATTGGAAGACAGAGCTCTGACACGTGATCAGTTCATACAGGTAAACCAAATCAGAAGAGAGTGAATGGAGGCTATATTCAGATTTTACTTAAGGGACAAGCAAAATTTCAAGTGTGGGGATGTTTGATGTGCACTAAAATGTACATATTTATTAGCCAAATACCACATGCAAAACGGGATAAAACTGACTACCTATTATAAGAATACAGTTGTTTTGTCTTCTTTTTAGTTTTTTAGGTTTATTCAAGCCAAATTCATAAAAGAAGCAAAAATTGAAGAAAATCAGATTAAAAAGATCAAAACTATGAATCTTGGACTTCGAGACGACCCCGTGCCCACCTCAGCAGGACCCCGTGCCCAGCTCCGGAGGTGTCCTTTCAGCACTGAAAAGCACGACCCATGCTCCTGACACGACACGATCCATGCCCAACTGACACCATCAGCACGACCCAGTTCCACTGACACAGCACAGCCCGTGCCACTGACAACTTAAAGTCCTCTCTCTTCATTGACTAACACGACCCCGTGCCCTGATACGACACGACCCCGTGCCGACCTCCGGACTTGCCTATAAAAGGGAGCTCAAGCTTTCATTCCAACTCGTTTAGAGCCTAGCTCACTTCTCCTCCATCTAGTTTTATATCACGTTTTTCTTTTGAGCCATTTGTTTTTGTGTTCTTGTGTCTTCTCGTCAAGATTGTAATAACTGCAGTTAATGAAATGCATTTGTCTATGAATCTTTCATTATCCCTTAAGCAAATCTTTAAGCCATGAATGGCCAAATTCTTACACTCATTCGGGGATAAACATGCCTTTGGTAGTCTAGTAACTTGTTTTTTTACTCTTGCTTTAAGGTGGAGCTAATGACTTTATAAAAACCCTTTTAACTGAAAGTTTATTATCAATTTCTTTAAACAAGTGTGCTCTATGTATCACAGACCATTTGAGGAGTCAAAATCTCATCAATCAGACTAGTGACACCTGGTTGGGAGACGATGCATGATCCTTCGGGTGACTAGAACCCCATGCTACATGATACGTTTGGGGTCCTTATGTCTATGCAAGCAAACCCGGCTGACCACGTGTGTGTGGGCTGAAAGTATTTGGTTGGGAAAATTGTTTGTAATATTTTGTCACTTCATGGAAGTTGAAAGGTACGTGTTAGTGAACTTGGCTTTGGTTATGACAGACACGCATGCGCGAGAGTGGTGCATGGATGAGACGAGCCTTAGTCCCTTTAAAAGATAATTTTTATAATAGAATAATCCGGCACGCAGGGTTGTTCCCCTGCAGGTTCATGACAGTGTGTCAAGTGTAATGGTGGCCCGAGCAAGGAGCCCTAAAACTAAGTGGCATTAGCACCACTACATTTGTTTACTATCAGCACAGTTCCCCAGGGTTCGTACCTCTCATGGACGATCACCTGTGAGAGTAGTGATACTAGATTTGAGGCTAAGAGGCGGTCTAGTTGCCTGATCGTAAATAATCTTACAGGAAGAATATAATCTCTGGGAAACCAGCACCACCACTAATAAGTCCCCCATATGATATTATCTTCGACTGAGCTGACCAAGACACACCTTTTTATTAGTATTAATATTTTTAATATATATATGTATATTACTAATCTTCACTTGAAGAATGGTCAGGTTAGACATCAGCAACGATAAAGTATCAAGAGCCCTCATTTTCTATTGTGTCCTTGAACGATCCCAATTCAACTTCCCACTACTATACTGCTCCACGATGGGTGCACTTGCCCGTGAATGTGGTGAAATAGTAGTTGTTTAAGTAGATCATGTTTTATAAAGTTAAAAGCTTAACGCTAAAAAGGTGTCACTAATATTGAAATATTTTATATACACCACAACCACACCAAGCTTTTTGGCGCTATTCCCGGGGACACAAACGAGGATTTTGAGAAAAATCTGAGTTGACGGCCTAACTTTGTAAATATATATTTGTATCATAGTTTTTCCTTTTCTCTTTTTTCAAATTAGACTTTTTATAGAAGTAAATAACTGACATATATATCTAACATTCAAATTTTTATAGAATGTACATCAGCCTAGGAAGTGTCCTGATCAAAGACAACTTAGATTTTTTTTTGTATAATAAATATCTGGTTACTGCTAATTATTGTTTTTTCTGATCTTAGGCAGTGCATGAAAATACAGCCAAAAGACGTTTTGGAACCACTCCTTGAGCCAGAACAATTTCTTCACCGTAGACTTCGATCCGTTCCAAAACTGTTGCTATTGTCATAAAGGAGCCCGTTCCCCTTAGCTTGGTCTCTCGTTTTTTAACTTTTAAGACACTTCTTTGGTGTTTTAAGTATTTCTTTCATGTTTGTAAGAACTTTAACTTAATTAGATTTTGATTTGTGTTTGTCTTTAAATCTTTCATTATCTTTTAGGTAATCTTTAAAGTCATGATTGGCTAAATTCTAACACTTACTTAGGGGGAAAAATATTTGGTGGGTTGGTAAAATGTGTTTATGAACTCACCATAAGGTGTGTAATAATGAGTATATGAAAACTCTTTATATTGAAAGTTTATTGTTAAGCTTTTTGAACAAGCGTGCCTTGTGTATTGTACACCATTTGAGGAGTCGGAATCTCATCAGTCGGTCGGTGACAACCGACTGAGGGACGATGCATGATCCATCTGGTGACTCGCACCCCATGCAAAGCAATACATTCATGTGTTTTTTTTGTCTATGTAAACAAACACGGTTTTCACGCATGTACGGTCTGAAGGTATTGATTGGGATGAGAGTTGGTAATTGTTTGCCACTGCTTAGACGCGGTAGTGATACGTTAGTGGACTTGGTTTAGTTACAACAAACCATGCATGTGTGAGAGCGGTGTATGGAGGAAACGAAACTCGGTCCCTTATAAAGAACTTCTCTTAAAAAAAATAATCCAGTGCGTGGGTTATTCCCCTGCCGGTTCATGACAACATGTCCCGTAACGATACTTTGACCATAAGGTCCTATGAGTAAATGGCATTCGAACGTACTTTATTTTTTATTTACAGATAGTCTTGTCTAACTTGGAAATAACAATCTTTACGGGTGACTAACGGGAGGGTCGCACGATGAGAATTTGAGGCTGAAAGGCGGTCCTGTCTAACTTGGAAATAACAATCTTAAGGCTTCGTTTATTTACAATATTAACTAATCCCAACATCGGCGAGACCTCCCAAGTAATATTATCTTTGACTGGATTACTTAAAGCTCACTTTTATTTTCTTTTCTTCTTTTCCTAATTTTCAGTTTAATATTTACTAACCCATTTTCTACCTTTAGATCTGGTTAGACTTTAACAAAAGGTGAAGTATCAAGAGTTCTCATTTTTCTTGTATCCTTGGAAGACCTCAGTATCTTACCATCACTATACTACGCTAATGATGGGTGCATTCGTTCGTATCTGTGGTGTATAGTTATAGTTCGTTATCGGTGTTTTATAAATTTAAAGCTTTGAGCAATAGTGCTATTGATACTGACCCATAATTGTCATATTCTAATATACACCAAAACACACACCACTTGTTTAGATGAGTGTGATAGATATAGTCAGTGTAATTGAAAAAAGACTTAATTCTTTCCTTCCAGTTATGATAGTTTGAGACCTTATCTAGTCATGGAGGCTTGTTCCCCATTCCAAGTTTATTTTCATAGTTCACAAATGTAGTAAGAGCCATTGCAACTTTCTTGAAAATAATATGCCCACCAAAAACTTTATTCAAGTGAAAAATTTTCAAGACAAAAATTTTAGCAGAAAGTTTTTTATAAAAAGAGATTATAATTATGACAGACAAAAAGATACAAATACAGAAGAATTTCTTATAAAATATAATATCAGAAAGAACAAACCTTTGAAACAAAAGTATTGAAAAAATTAGAAAAAAACTTTCGATCAAACTGAAAAGATAAAGTGGAACAAAGTTTCCATAGAAACTTAATATTTCGAACAGAACTTTCGCTTACAACTATAAGGAAGCTTCAATCATAAGAATGTTTTGATCAACTTGACACTAAATGTTTCCAATATCGTAAGAGCCAAAACGTTTTGAATCTGATAGAGATAATGCAACATAAAGTACCACGTTGTGACTAGAATAATAGGTAGATGCTCCAGAATCCATGTACCACATTAGATCTTGATAGAAGTTGCATATTTTGAAATGTGGTTCCATGGTCATTAGGGCTAAGTGCATTGGAAGCCTGATTCGGTGCATATGATTGCATCATGTAAGTTGGTTGGCCCATGGATTTTTGTTGACTAGATTAATAGGTCGAAGATGACATGGCAGGCCCATCCGCTTGATATGGGGCTGAAGGATACGGAGATGATGGATTTGTCCACCCAAAACCACTTTGGAGCTGGTGTGGTAGATTACTAGCCCATCCTTGTTGTGAGATCAACTTGGTGTCGTAGATTATTAGCCCATCCTTGTTGTGAGATCATCTTGGTGTGGTAGATTATTAGCCCATCCTTGTTGTGAGATCAACTTGGTATTCGAATTCCTTCCTCTGCCCCGGCCACGAATAACACACCATTGACTTTGGCTATGACCCAGGGTGGTTCGGGTCAAATTGTTGTTGACCGTAGTAATGTAGGGAGTTTGGGTCGTTCTGATGTGGTTATCCGCAAGTATTAGTTATAGGGTAGTCTACGCTTGGTTGAGTTTGTTAAATTACCATAACGTTTAATTAGAGTTTTTTCCTGCATATTTTCTTTCTTGATTAAGCTGCAACATGTATTAAGTAAACATATATAGAGTTGGGTTATAGTAAAAAGTGGTTTTTTTATAGGAAGTTTAAGAAGAATTTTGGTCATTGAATGAGTTTTTTCAGGGGTTTAGATCATAAGTCAACTACAAAACTTAAAAGTGTTAAGAATAAACATTTATTAATTAGATAAAAAAAATTAATTAGATAAAGAAAATTGGATTTAAATAATCCCAACTATCCACTGTTGGACGGGAATAATCCCAACTGAAGAAATTCTTCCTGGCAGTCCCAACTATTTAAGATATTTTTTACAATAAACTTTTCGTTAAGTTTTTTAACCCCCGTTACATGTTGCTTACGTGGACTGCCTACTTGACGCATTTTTAAATGACGTGGCATTAATTAAAAAACAAAAAGGAAAACTAAAATACCGTATAATATAATCCCAAATCGTTTGCCCTATTTGCCCTAATTCCTCAAATCGTTTGCCACTCCAATCACAGTGAAGAGATCTCCGATTACAATCCGATCATAGTGACAAATGTAAAATTGATGGCCAGTGATACAATGAAGATCTGATTGCATTACGGAGGCAAGGTAGTTGAAGATCCCGTCATAACCTACGTTGGTGGTAAATGGCAGCTGATAAAGATCAATATGGACAAAATGTCGCTACCCGAGATTGTTGATTGCGCCGCTGAAGTATGCTCTTACAAAAAAGGTACGTTTAGTATTTATTGGCACTTGCCAGATATGGCAACTGAAAATCACCTGGTAGAATTGAAAGATGATAAAGATGTTAAGGACATGGTTTACGTTTTTGGTGATAACCCCTTAAATGTCATTACTGAACTTTATGTGAATCTCATCCAAGGGGAAGCCCAATCCAGTGACCATGAAGCCCAACCCGGTCTTCTAATGACCCATACGAGCCCAATTAGGTCAGACACTGGTTCCCATGACAACAACAGTGTTGTGTCGGGTGATAACTCAGAAGATTGTGAATATGTGGCTGATAAAGATGATGACTTTTGTAGTGATAAAGATGACAACGATGATGATGAATGGATCTCTTCAGTGATTGACATAGATAAAGGTACATAAGAATAATAAGTTGAAACAAAAAGAGCTTGTTTAATCAATATTGGAAAAACCAGATCTTGGATTTAAACCTGATGTAGATGAAGTTGTTGAAGGTGATGTAAATTACAGCAGCTATGAAGACTCTGATGGTGATGTGAACTCACCTGGTGATAGTGAGGATGATGATACAAGAGGCCAAAAGTATAAAATTGAAGTTCCAGTTGTCACTGACCAAACAGATTGGAGTAAGTGAAAGTGGATAGTTGGTACCAGGTTTCCCACAAGAGATGATTTCAAACATGTTGTTAGGATGTATGCAGTTGCAAATGGTAGGGATCTGTCAGTTTTTATAAGTGACAAGAAGAGGCAGGGTAGGGTTAGTGTCAAATGTGTAAGTGGTTGCCCCTTTAGAGTATATTTGTCATTTGCTGAAAAGAAATCTTGTTTTATGGTTAAATCTGTCAAAACTGAACATACCTGCCAAATAAACATGACTATAAACAGGCAACTAAGTTCAGAATTTGTTGCAAATGAGTTTTTACCAATTTTCAAAACTGGACCCCATTGGCCAGCTAAGGAAATTCAGGATGCGGTCAAAGAAAAGTTTTAACTTTTTGTTGGGAAATGGTTTGCCTATAGAGCTAAGAGTATAGCTCAGCGCAAACTTCATGGGTCACTGAAAGAACATTATAGCAAATTAGGTTCATATTTGGAGATTTTGAAACATGAAAACCCAACATCTACATTTGAGTTAGTAACAGTCCCAGCCTCTTACCATGGCTATGATAGCCAAGTTGAAGTGTTCTTTAGGCTATTTGTTTGCTTTGATAGGATTAGGAAGGGGTTTATCAATGGGTGTAGGAAACTGTTATGCTTAGATGGTTGTTTCCAAAGACATTTCTGGAGGTATGTTATTGGCAGCCATAGGCAGGGATTCAAATGACCAAATGTACCTTGTTTCCTGGGTAGTAGTTGGAGGAGAAAATAATGACAGCTTGTAGGTCCAGACGAACAATCAAATCACGATATTGCTATCACAAACGAGTGCGGAATCCTCGTAGGTGAATGATTCAAGAAGAAAGTAGAAGAAACACGAAGAATACGATGATTAAACGTTAAAAACTTGATCTTTGCACACAAGAAAACTTGTCGGGTACAAATACAAGGAATCGTAAACACTCTTCTCTCTCTGAAATCGTAAACTCAAGCTCTCCTAGAAATGGTGAACTCTTGGGGTATATATAGTCCCCTATTGGGTTTACTATTGGGACCCCTCTGGATCATAAACCCAATAGTAAACCCAAGCCCAACCATAAACTAGCCTACTAATCTAATTAAACCCTCTAAGCCCAGCCCAACTTATTTAATATTACAAGCCTCATAATCTAGCCTCTACAATCATCCCCTAGGCTTGTGATATTAAATGTCTTCGATCTTTGAAAATCTTCTTCTTGACTGGGTGGCAAAGACGTTGATGAAGATTCTTTCCGCAGAAATCTTCATTGGGTTTCATGACGGGCACCTGGGACTTCCTCTAGATCAGCATCAGCTAGAACTTCTTGAAATGAACAAGTTAATGAGATTGAGGATTCTCATTGACTTGCTTCTCTTGAAGGAATTGGTTCTTTGCTGAATCTTCGGTAACTGTCTTGAATCTTCATAAATTAGAGGGTTGAAATTTTGAAAGCCCCTAACTTTGAAGAATTTGATTGTTGAACTTGGATCTTCATGATCTCTGACTGCTCTCTGCATCACTTTCTTCAACGAGACTTGAAGTCTTCAGCTTCCCCTAAACTTGTGAGCATTTTCTTTGAAAAACTTTTGAAGCTTTTAAAAAACTTGTAAAGACACCAACAACTTCCCCTGAACAGTTGCTTATTCAGATGGAAGTCTTGTCCGGCTGGTGTCTTTAACTTGAGCAATAGCAGCATCTTTCTATCATCAACCTGTCTGACACACATTTGAAAAAAAAATATACTCCACCAGACATTTGATGACCGGTCTTTGGGTTAGGAGGTAATTATCATTTGTTCAGTTGATTCAAATTAACATAATTTTAACCAAAAACCCTAATATAGATTACGGGTTTTCTATAAAACTTCCCCTGAACCCAAGACCTCTAAAGACTTCCCCTTAACTGATTACTTCCCCTCAGCTAAGGACTTCCCCTGAGATAATACATATTATCCTCGAGTTCCCTTCGGATACTATGTATTATGGAAGTCTTTTCGGATAATACTTATTATCCTCCCTCCTTCCCCTAAAAATTTGTCAAGATCTGACGGAGGAAGTCTTTTCCATTAGATAATAAGTATCATCCTCGAGTTCCCTTCGGATAATACTTATTATCCCATACTCCTTCCCCTAAAAATTTGGCAAGATCTGTCGGGGGCATATTGTCATGCATTAAAACCCATGAAAAACATATTTTGACTTCTCAAATCAACTTGTCTAAGACGAAAACACACCAAAAAGAACTTAACGACTCACACACGAAGTATAAAAACTAAACAAATACTTACCAAACCAAACATGAGAAAGTTTACAAGGGATCAAACCGTATGAATCTGACTGACGAACCCTTTTCAGCTTCAGTTACTCGACTAGTCCAGGTGATTGCCGGTATGTTTGTCCGCTTTAAACTCAAACCCGTTTAATCCCAAACGAATGCGTCATGCTTAATATAGTACAATATTACCGTCATGTTTAATTGTCCCCACACCCAAGCGTACACAGCAAAACCTACCCAACCTCAGAGTTTATTGAGGATTCACAAACCTCCAGCTTGAGGAACCATGCAACACCGTTATGACTACCACTTATTTCATTAACCATCAGTTGGTGATCAGGTCGACCGCTAAGCACGCAAAGATGACTAACTAAGTGATTATTTATTCTCTTTTCTTTTTCATTTTTTTATTTCTTTTTCATATCTTTTTTATATCTTTTTCATTTCTTTTTCTTTTCTTTTTATTATGTGGTGTAGTCATGACAGCAGAGACATGGCGTGTGAGAGAGTGAATACTAGGTAATTACCGCTCTCAACCCATTTTTGTCGGGACTCGGTCTTTTAAAACATGCAACCTGGGATGTGAAACTAAACATATATATCTTTTAAGTTCACTGCACTTTCATTTGAGGTCATAAGTTTAGGTCGAGCCTACCGAGCATATCACCGTGGAGCTTGCCTTTCACTTCCGCCTTACGCGTGTCAGCCATCTCCAACCCGGACATTCATTTTACTTCCCCTAAACTTCTCAAAAACAAGACACAAACAATTAAAAATTGAAAAGCACACTATTTTTTAGGGGTCAACTTTTTCTTCATCTTTACATTTCTTCCCCTTGCTTTTTGATTTTTAATGTCACAATCTTGTGAACATCATTTTTTAGTTTTTTTTAAATCAAAAATAAAACACACAAACACACTTAAAAGAACAAAACACAAAATTTTGAAGATATCTGGCCAAGCTAACTTTCAAAGTATTGATTTGAAAATTTTGAGAAAATTGGGTTTCATGACATGCACACTTCATTGCATTTGAAGTCAAACACATAATCAATCAACAGCTTAATTGAAACTTTAATGAAATAGGTTTGACTCAAAAGACCCTTTGTTGCCTCATCATTCAAACAACCAAGTTAAGAACAGTACCTTTCATGCTTATTTTGACCTTTTACCTCTCAATGAGACATACCTTCCATTTATAGATTACTTGACATGACATGAAGATACGTCTCCTAAACTGTGCCTGGAACAATCACTTATCAACAAACAGATTAGTAATTAAAAACGTTAGTGATAATCCTCCATGATCGTTCCTGCACAGAGTGAGAGATTAGTTAGCCATTGGTACCCAGGCCATTGTTTTTCTGGGTACACCTGAGGAATCAATAAAGGATACTTCTTGTAAGAACATCCCCTTTGAAAAATCAGGAAGTTGGGATGGAGCTACCTTGATTTTTGGTTTCCAAATTCCGGGTGATTTAAGATTTGTTTTAGTCACCTTTGGAGTTGTGACCTTAGGTATTTCAACCTTCTTCGTTTTAGATTCACTTTTCAAAACAGTTTTTGTTTTAGTCACCTTTTGAGTTGTGACTTTAGGTATTTCAATCTTCTGCATTTTAGAATCATTTTTTGAAAACAATTCTAGTTACCTTGGGTTTTTCAAGCTTTGGTTGTTTTGAAACTGGTTTCTTCACCTGTTTTTGAAAATTTTTGTAACTTGGAAAGCTATTGTTTTGATTTATAGATTTTCTTTCAGCTTTTGCAGCGCCCCAATGTTGATTAGAGGGTTTAACCTTAGGAGTAACAGTCTTCATTTCCTTAGGTTTCTGCACCATCATCGGCTTAGACTTCACAAACTCCTGAGATGAAACCCTTTGACTTTTCGGAAAATAGGGTTCATAGGGGCGATAAAGACAGTTTCTAGCAATATGACCAGCAATGCCACAATTAAAGCAAGTCTGCTTCTTTAGATAGAAGTCAGACGTGTACCCATTTGTCTTCGGTGGCTGATATGGAGCTGGTTTGCCTTGTGTATGCTTCTTTGGTTTGACTGCAGATTCAGATTTGACTTTCTGCTGGTTTGTCGAAGCCTGTGTCGAACCTGTCTTTACTGTCTTTGTGCTTCCTTGATTCTTTGACGTTGAAGCACCATTCTTGCAATTACAACAGCAACTGCATGATCCAACTGAAGAAATGGGAGACACCGCTACTCCCTTGAGTTTTTCATTCTTCACTCCAGCCGTTGGTTCCATACTCGGATGCTTGATGGTTATCTTTGGCCTCTCAGCTTTAGGTTCACTTATCACTCCATCAGTTATTCCCTTGAACTTGGAGGAGAAGGATTGTAATTTATATCCAACATCTGGTTCTTGGTCAAACATTGATCCGGATGTCATAAAGATCTTCCTCTCAGGCCGTGTCGTCAAGATCACCTTTTCCCTTTTGACTTCGTCAATTACTTTGAAGCATGGGGTTTCAATTTTAGGGTATGGTTTCAACTCTATCCCAGCATAATCAGACTTAGAGTTATGACACCTGTCATATTTCTGACACTTAGCATCATTGTCTGATATATCCTTTACTTTCCTTTCACCATAAGTCATGTTTGCTTCATTATCAATTTCTTCTTGAGTCAATGGTGTAGTTCCAGCCAAGACACTATCAATAGGAGGAGCAGCTTCTTTATAATCAGACTCGGTTCGTTCAACTTGATCCTCACTAAGAAGTATTCCTATAATGTCTCTGGGAACTGGTGGATGAATGATGTTGTTTGCAGACAGAGACTTATCAGACTTTTCAGACCCAAACCTAGTTTTATCTTTCCCAACTTGACCAGTCACAACAGCATGTGACAATTCCTTTTCAGCATCGAGCATTCTTTTGCTTCTCATTTGATTCATATCTAGTTTCACTTACAACTCATTGTTCTTATGTGTGAGCTCATCTACCTGCTTCCTAAGCTCAGCTATTTCTAACTTTGCATTGTCATACAGTAGAGATTTCTCAGTAGCAAGTTTTTGATATTTCACAATGTCAAGTTTCTGAGCTTTTACCTTCTCTTCATTCTTTTGCCATCTACCCTTAAAAGAACTCCTCTCGCATTTTATCTCAAACAATTCTAACTGATAATTTTTACAGATTTGTCTAAGTCCAGGAATTATACGAGCACAAGTGGGATTGGGGCATATCTCAATTTTGTCAACTTCATCTGTGAAATCATCTTTGTCCTCAACTATATTCTTTTCTTCAACCACTGAACTCATTATGCAGCTTCTGATAATTTTGAAAGATCAGCAAAAACGGCAAAATCGGCAAAATCACTATTCAAAGAATAGTGTCAGAAACTTAAAACTGAAAAACGGAGGCCTTCGGAGTGGAATTTGGGGGTCCAAACGAGCTCCCCTGAATGTTAGTGTGGGATAATTCTGGGGCTCGGTGTCACGAGCGTCGTGTTCAAATTTGAGCCTCTAACTCCAAACGAGTCAAAAGTTACGTCCGTTTCCGTGAAAGTGTGAAGAAGTGACTTTTTGCCGCAAATCCTGTTTCCGATCGTAAACCCTGTTTACGATCGTAATCACCTATTTACGATCGAGAACACAGTGAATCGTAAACACCTTCAGTCGTAAACACCTTCAATCGCAAACACCTTCAGTCGTAAACAATGATTCCGATTGAGTTGAGTCGTAAACGGCGAATCCGATCCAGCACAGTCGTAAAACCCGATTACAATGAGTGTTTTCGGTAAAGAAATGTCGTAAACACCTGATTTCGATCAAGTACAATCGTAAACTCCAACTTTCGGGTCGTAAACTCGTAAAAATCGAAGCTTGAAGTCATAAACGTTTTTCCGATGATGATCGTCAAGAACTTGCAGTCGTAAACACTTCAAAAACCCAGAAACATGATCGTAAACACTAAAGAACAGCAGCAACCCAGTCGTAAACCTTCAAATAACCTTCAAATCTTCAAAAACTCAAACTTTTTCCAGCAAAAACTTGAATCCAATATCGTGAGAACCTCGAAACACTTGTTTCTTGGCTCTGATACCAATTGTAGGTTGATGTGCTCGGAACGACACTAAAAACACTAATAAAATAGACCTAAACTTAGACCTAAGACACACCTAATTTTACCGAAATAACCTAAACCGAACCGAACCCTAAGGCAGTGAACCTGTCGGATTATAGTAAAGCTAAGGCAAGACCGGAATATCGAACCTAGGACACTCTATATACAAGACTTAACCTAGACCTAGAAAATGGAAATACTGAGTAGTTTGGGTTTTTGATTAAGATTTGATTTAACTGAAATTAACTAAAACCAACGAACGACATCAAAACAAACCTTGAGAAGACTACCGAGTGAGAGAAGACACCACCTAGACCTTGAATCCCCATTAACATCTATGACCAAACCTGACCTTGACAATTCTGATGGATCCTAGTTCACCTTTTAAGTCCTTCCTAGTACTTGCTTCTAACGCTCGAACAGGAGTTCACCTTTTAAGTATTTCCTACCTCAATTAGACCTAACCACCTCTGAACCTAATCTCGGGCACCTTAGACCTAACAGGAGCTACCACTAACCTACGATAATGACTCAGAATAGCAAGCTAGATAACTAACTTAAGGAATTTCCTTTTGGGACAACTCGATCCTAAGCAATTAACCAACCCGACTATCCGATAGCTATCACCCTTTTAAGTCTATTTAGCTAGCAACACACAAGAATCAAATAACCAATTATCATCTAAACCTATGACTACCATAAAGCAATCACATTGACATGCAAGTTTGACCCTACAAGTTAATGAATTTACCCAAACCGGAAGACATCCGCAAGCAAAGCAAGGTTCAATTAATAACTAGAAACCTAAATCAAGCATATAAATGCATCATCATAGCAAATTAATGGAATTTAATAGAAAACAAACATCAATCAAATTTTCCAAAGTTAAGCTTAGTCACAAATATCAAAAGTTCATCAATCGGTCTAGGTGGTGGTATAAAATTAGCCAACCACCATAATCAAAGCAAAATCAAAGACAAAGTCAGAAACTTTAACCCTAAACATGGTTTTGAACTAATTGAATACACTAATTGAAAGAATAGACCAAACCGGATGATTGAATTTGTTGTAGATTAATGACTCCGGGTTGATCTCCCCTTGATTTCACCTTCTCTGCCTTCGAAAATCGCCTCTCAGCCTCTCTCTGATCGTATGCCAGTGCAGAATTACGAATACAAACCCTAAAATCGATTTTATACGGAATTTACTTCTTTTGCAGGTTTTAGACCTCCAAGCGTATCGCTTGGAGGTGCATCCTTGCTAGGCGATACGCCTACTGCCTATGTCGCGACAAAACAGTCGGTCAAACCGACTTATGACTTCTGTTGACTTCCTCCTTCTACGCGTGTCGCTTAGCACTTCCAATTCTCCAAGCGATACGCCTAGAGACCAATCTTCAGCTCTTCTCTTTATTTTCTTCTTCAAAGTTTATCATCTTCACACTCGGCCTCGGGATTCTACTAAACACCTGCAAAACTTGCATAAAACATAAAAACGACCCAAAGACCCTAACTTAACTAAAAATAACTAAAACTAATGAAAACCGACTCAATTAGACTCAAATACATAACGAAAGACTTAGGAAAACCGGATGTGTTTGCAACACATCAAACATCCCCACACTGACTCTTTTTTCGTCCTCGAAAAATACAGCAATGGAATCATAACCAGGAACTTGACTTCTAAACATTTGACATTTCAAAATTCAACAGCCACCAACCAATTCCACAATCCAAAACGTAATAACACACTAGCTACGATTGCCAATATTTCTATCCGATTAAACCCAACCACCAACCTTTTCTTTCGCCCCCATGTGTTTATAAAATTACCAGATATAAGTTCAGTCGCCTATTGATCCCACTAAAGAAAGCTCTAGTTCAACTTACTACCGAATCATATTCAGTCAAAACAAAGGGTAATACTGATTTAAATTTATATATTTTCTCCAACCCCCCTTAAACCAGATACTAAGATGTCCAAAGAATAACTAATTATTTATATGCAAATTCTTGAGCATTTATTCTCTAAACTAACATTTTTCTCTCCTTTTTTCCTTTTCTCATTTTTTTTCATTTTTTTTCTTTTTTTATTTTATTTGGTTACTTTTACCTAAAATTACCAACGGACATCATCAGAGGTATTCTTTCACAAGGTCTTACCCCCGAAATCATACGTGAGTATTTTGCCCGCGAGATCCAGAACATCATCAGAGGTACTTACCACGGGATACTATCCTTAGTTTGTACATGAGTATTCTGCCCCTTCACTCTAATTCATTAGCCAGATTATTAACTACTATGCTCATTGGATATTCTAAGGACATAAGAGTATCTAGCCTAAAGCGGTCTTTTTCCTCCTAATCATCAAATTTAGTATCCCTATCACTCCTAAAATGGGAACCCACTAGCAGACTGATTAGCATATTTATACAACAATAAACACACAGGCTATTTAAGCTACTCCTAGGTCAGATGGGCCTACCGACACATCATAGACTAGTAATGTTTTCCATTCAACCATACTTAACACATTTCCCAATTATTTATTATTTAACAATCAAGCACAATTCCCAGTTTTACCTATCATTATCCATTTAAATTGCAGCCAGAATCTCGGACATTTTTGAACAATTTTTCAAAGTTTTTTCAAATTTTTCTGACTCAATAAACAAAATACTCAATACGAAAGTATCCCATCCCCACACTTGACTCACACATTGCCCTCAATGTGGAATGGAAATAAAACTAAAGCAGAACTAAAAGCACGAAAAATAAAAATAAATAAAATAAAACAAGATAAGTTGAAACGTGTTCACCTGAAACTCCAGAGACTCAGCACATCAGCCGCAAACGAACCACCGCAAACTCGGTAAACATAAATAATAAATATAAATGAGAATTAAAAATTTCTGAAATACCTCCCCCAGGCGTATCGCCTACATCCATGCATGTCCCAAGCGATACGCCTGGAACTGCACACATCCAGCCCGCATGAGACTTCCACGCGTATCGCCTATAACCAACCAACCGCCAGGCGATACGCTTGGAACGTGATTTCCAGGGAATTTTTGGAATTTGACCCAAAAAATTTTCTATCTCTTTTGCTTATACCAGCTCCTTTAATCGCAAAACTCAGTTCAAAACTGCAAATTTGGCCTGCACAACTCACCTATTCCAAATCATGAATCTCCAGAATTACCTGCAAACACTAAAAACACAAAACCAAAAGACGCAACATGCACGAAAAATAAAAATTGCAGAAAATTAAAGACACAACTACACAAATATACAACCCGGGCACTGCATCAATTATCACAAAACTGAACCACAACCTCCCAAACCATCCGGAGGCTTCGATTTCAAATCTCTAGTCACAAAAATACCGGCTTTCACCCGGTTTCTATCCAACCAACCACTAACTAACTTTCTAAACCACAAAGAAACAAACTTTAGAAAATTCAACAAGTATTTAACCTTCCAATGCTTGTATAGACCCGGAAGAAATCTAATCTTCTCTAAAAAGCTCAACTTTGGGTCATTTTCACCAACAACCACAACTAACCTCCCCACACTTGGATTCAGCACAATCCTATCATCAAACTGTGACGCCCGGCCCCTTGCGGGCTGGCGCCACGTCGTCGGATTTACTCATCAACACGTGATTTAATCAGAGATCACAAAAACTGGGGAAAATTAAAACTTTTATTTATATACTCAGATGATTCTTACACCGCGGAAGCATAAACGTAACATACGATATATTAAACATAAGGTAAACTAAACGTAAGACAAGATATTCCAGCAACCAGCGTCTTCACCGTCTCCTCCTAGAGCGTGACCAAAGCTTGACCCATAGGTGCGTCAGAACCTAGCATACATACTTTTAAAAAGTCAGCTTACGCTGGTGAGTTCTACCGTTTAGTCCAAGGACCGTTTTAGGTGTTTACCTGATTTTTCACAACACACATATATATATATATACCACAGATTAAATCCTAACACATAAGGATTATATTAACCGTGACCCTAGGGTTAACTTCTAGGTCACTATATTTATCTGACTCTTTTATTATGAGCAGACCTGCCACTGCATTCTTTAGGGAACCCCTATTGGAGAAGCAGCGCCGTCCGTACACGGTACTCTAGGGCACCCCCATTGGAGCAGCAGCGACTCCTCATTCTTACCAGTAACCCTAGGCTTATCATCTGGGTTACCGACTCTTCCTATGAGAAAACCTGACACTACATTCTCTAGGGCACCCCCATTGGAGAAGCAGCGCCGTCCGTACACGGTACTCTAGGGCACCCCCATTGGAGCAACAGCGATTCCTCAACTTTATCCACCAACTTTATACTTAACTATATTAGGTCATTTTCTCGTCTTAATGACTTAATTTCCGATCACGTATACTACCCACCCCTAGTTAAATAACCAGATGCTTTAGGTTTGTTATTAAACAATGATAATGCATTCATATACTGCAACAAATGGACATCCCCCAATTTACCGTTAGTGTATGTATACAGGATGTACTAGCGGCGTATCCTCCACACTTTCAATATACCGGGTAACTTATACTACTATGTATATATATAGGATGTACCAGCGGCGTATCCACCACATATTAATATAAGCAAATGCATCACCTGTTCTCATATAATCATACATACTCACTAAACGTTTACTAACAACTCCCTAGTCACTTGGCCACCTAATTTCAAGCAAGTATATACACATCACATTATAATCAATATAATTGCATAACACTTATAAGCAATTTAACAACAATTTCATCATATAACACGTATATATCAAGTCACAATTATCTTGAATATATTTTCACAAGTACTGTATGTATACCAGCCCGAAAATATTTAAAAACATTTAAAACATTTAAAAGTGGGCTTGTAGAAACTCACCTGATATCTTTAATCAGTTATTCAGACAGAACCTCCGTTATGGTCCACAATTAACCTAATCGCGTATTGGATTGTATTAATGCAAAGTTATTATAAATAATACCTACGTTTATTTATATCTTATTATCCTAATAATACTTTATTAGGGTTTATCTCTTTTAAGGTCAAAATGACCAAAATGCCCTTATAATAACCTTTTTATTGATAATATGAAGACGCGCATTCCTATAAGTAGACACTCACTCCGGGATCGCCCAGTGTTGGGGTGCCATTGCCCAGATGGGATGGCGACACCCCCGCTTTTGCCAGAAACCCCAGTGTACAGGTGTCTACCCTTCCGGTCCGCACGAACTTCTAATATCCGATTAACTCGGTATCTTTAATACTTTATCATTTATTCATTTTAAACCCATATATACTTAATATACATATAAACATGTTATAAGACCAAAAAGCCAAGTCCCCATACCCTCCGGATTATTTTAGATTAATTATTCATATTTAGAAACCCTAATTTCGTGAATTTCTCGTTTTATTATCAAAGCTCATTTTTAATTCAAATCAACTTAGGGTGTTGTCCATCATAACATTTTATAATACCCTTTAAAATGGCAAAGCTTAATTCAAAACCGTTTAGTCAATTTGGGCAGAGTAACGTTATGAAAACCCTAATTTTGACCCGTTAACAAAACCTTAACCAAACCTTTTCCAATTGTGAAATAAACTTAGGGCTTTCTTAAAGTACATTAAATTAGGATTACCTACAAAAATTTAGACCCTAATTCCCACCCGATCCCCCGATTTTGACAAAACAAGCTCAAGAACCCTAATTTTGCATCATTTCTAAAAACCATACTTAGAGATCGATTTTGGAAAAACTGAAAGAGGTTATTGTAGATCATACCTAATAAGGGTTGACTGCAGAAATCGCCTTCTAACTCCTCTTGTGCAGCTCGTATTGCTCCGATGAAGTTCTGGCTCGTTTTTAGGGTTTTTGGGTTATGATTTACGAAATTAGCGAGTTTGGAGGATGGATTCGGCCTTCTATTTATACTAACAGGTGCGAAACAAGTTCCTTACACGTCCATGGGTGACTAAGCATGCCAATTCGACGCGTAGATGGTCAATTTCAGTAAAAAACGTAGCCTCCAAGTTCAAAAAACGTAGCTGTCAACGAATCTGGCCTGAATTTGGGCCGCGTATCGCGCAGGGGAGGGGCTGGGGTGGCGCGTTCCGCCTGGTAAGTTTGACAGAATGACAGAAATGGTCCCTCTACTTTATAATTGCATTTTAGCCCCCAAACTTCTACCGATTGTTATGTTAGGCTATAAAACACTTAGGGGTACATTTATAAAAGTTTCTAAGGCTCGGGACACGCTCGATGATATACGTATACATACGTATATATATATTTATATATTTATATATATCTTTTGTTATTTTACGTTCTAGCCCTTCAAACTTTACAACACTTATTATTTCATGTTATGGATTATGTTAATATATATTTTTACTATATTCTAAGCCTTAAAATGTTTATAATAGTTATAGATACGTATAATATCCATATACGTTGATAACTTTATATAAATTATATTTTTAGCCCTTCTACTTTTCCATTAACTACTAACACACGTATTCACATGTATACATCTATCAATTCACACATATATCATCATGTTATTTGTACCAACACATATCCATCTTATATTTTACTTTCTTTGCCGTTTAACTTATCCGTTTATGCATTTTTCATCATTTTAGCTATAGAATACGTATTTCTAACACATGCAATCTATCTAATGCATAGTTTACCATATTTATCAATTAAACTCATGTAGTGATAATATAAACACGTATTTATCATGTACCTGTGAAATTTGGGGTGTTACACAAACTCACCTATATCACCAAGTGTGGCTCTCCTACAACCATTCTCAACTACCAAACATTCTCCAACCACTAACACATCTCCGGGTTCTACTAACGGGTCAAAAATATCATTTTTATCAATCAACTCCTCTAACCCCCCCGGGATCCTCCCCACACTTATCCTCCACTATCGGTTCTCCTTCCAACCTATTTCCAACTACCAAGTCCTCACCAGTGACATAACTAACACAACTATCCACCATAGACATGAAAGATCCTAGAAAGCACACGGACTCGTTGTTCTTGTCACTCGACCTACCAACCTTAAACTCAACCGACTCATCCTCAACCCTCAAAGTGATGGTGCCCGCAAAAACATCAACTAACGCCCGGGCGGTCCTAAGGAAGGGACTACCTAAAATCAAAGGGCAACTAGCATCATATGCACTGTCAACTACCACAAAGTCTATAGGGAACAAAATTTATCAACTTGAACAAGTACATTTTTCACTATTCCCTTGGGTCTAACTACCGACCTATCAGCTAAAGAAATCGTCATCCTAGTCGGCTCTAACTCGCCTAATCCTAGATGCATGAAAACAGAATATGGCATAACATTAATAGAGGCACCTAAATCAGCTAAAGCACAAGTAACAGACGAATCACCAAACGAGCACGGAATTGTAAAGGTACCAGGATCATTAAGTTTCTCAGGCAATTTATTCTGTACTACTGCAGAGCATTGAGCATCAAGTGTAACATCAGAAAATCTTTCAAGCTTCTTTTTATTTGTTAACATGTCTTTTAAAAATTTAGCATACTTAGGCATTTGTTTTATAACATCAGTGAAAGGTAAGGTAGCCCTAAGTTGCTTAAGAAGCTCTAAAAATTGCCCATATTCACACGCATTCTTCTGTTGAATCAAACATTCAGGATAAGACACCTGCTTCAAATCATCGGCCGTGATCGGGTGAGGCGCAAAACGAACTCTTTTTTTCTCTCTCACCGCCTCCCACTTCAGTGACTTCTCTCCATCCGATGATCTCTTCACTCCTTCAGCCTCGACGTTTGGTGCGGTACTTGCTAGCGTCACGCTCTCATGCACCCTCCCGTCAGGCGTCTCCAACACAATCTCCTCATCAACCGGCTCCTCATCAACAACCACCGGTGATAGACTCTGAACGACTCTCCCGCTCCTAGTAGTGATGGCATTGACATTAATTAGCATTGGGATTCTTGTAAGTACTACCAGAAAACTGACCCCCACGGGAATTGAGTTCCTTCAGCTGCTTCGCGATATCACCCACCGAACGCTGCAAATCGAGGAACGAAGCTTGTTGATTCCTCAGTAACGTGTCATGCTCAGCTAGCTTCTTCTGCGTCCCTTCATCTCTCGCCACAATCTGCTGCAGGATCTGGGTCTGGTTAGCAATAATCTCTCTGATCTCCTTTAAACCAGGCCCGTCATCTCCTCCACCATAGTTATTCCTCGGTGGAAAACCAGGTGGGTTACCTCCCTCTCGCCATCCTGAATTCTGGCCACTCCTCCACCCAGACTGGAAAGAATTACCGAACTGGTTTCGGTTTCCAATGTAGTCCACCTGCTCAGCGGGAGCAAGCGGGCAGTCTCGAGTGTCATGAGCGCCTCTACACAGCTCACACTTGGTTTTGATATGGAGTTTGATTTCTTCTAAAGCTTTGTAAATATTCTCTAACTCCCTAGGTGGAATGGTTTCTGAGCCAATGTGATTGACACCCCGGGTAGATGTAGATGGTGTGAGTGATCTAGTCGGGGCCAAGGTGGCTCTCCGACCTCCGGGTGCCTGCTATTCAGCAAGTGCGAAGCTCTCGAAAAGTGATTTGCATTCGTCAACAGTGAGCTTCTCCATCATATGTCCTCCAGCCGAAATGTTGAACTCTTTCTGAACAGAGTAAGGAAGTCCGTTGTAGAACTTCTCTATGATCGCCCAGTCCGTCAACCCGTGTTGCGGACATTTGCTCAGGAGAGTATTGAATCGCTCATAAGCCACAGAATAAGGCTCGTCGGGATCCATCCGAAAGGAGTGGATTTCCTCCCGAGTACGCGCAGCTTTGGCTGGAGGATGATATCTTTTCAGGAATTTAGCAGTCAAATCGTCCCAGGTGGCGATTGAATTTGGCGGAAGCGTCTCAAGCTACTCGGCGGCTCGAGACGTAAGGGAGAACGGGAACAGACGCAGATAAATGATTTCGTTCGCGACTCCCGTGAGTCCGAACGTGTTGCAGATTCGGGTAAAGCGTGAGATATGCGTCGGTGCATCTTCTTCCTCACGTCCATGAAACTGAATGGAATGCGTCAAAGCGTTGATGACGTGGGACGGAACTTGCCAATTCGCGGTGTTGGCAATATCAGGCTGAGCGATAGCAAACCGGGCCTCGGTGACTCCGGTGCTGGCCTGCTCGTGGACGGTGCGACGTGCCGCCATGGATGATAAATCGGGGAATGGAATGGGTTTGGTGTCGCGTGTGGTTTGTGTGGAAGAAGATGGTTTGGAATGAGCGGTGGAAATGATGAAAGCCTCTAGCTCCGTGCGTAGAAGGCGAAACCGCTCACGAATATCCGCGTCGGGATCAGAAAGTGGTGACAACTCAGGAGGACCTCGTGAACGGGTGTGGGGCATAAAATGGAGAAACGACTCAAAGAAAAATTAAAAGAAAAAATAAAAGAAAAATTAAACCTAAAAATCTAGACTCAAGAACGGAAATCCTAAGACTCTAGACACGGAAGAACCGAAAAGACTCAAAATTTCCTAACGACGACCTAAGTTAATCTTGCTATTGCCAAGTGTCCCCAGCAACGGCGCCAAAAACTTGATATGCTCGGAACGACACTAAAAACACTAATAAAATAGACCTAAACTTAGACCTAAGACACACCTAATTTTACCGAAATAACCTAAACCGAACAGAACCCTAAGGCAGTGATCCTGTCGGATTATAGTAAAGCTAAGGCAAGACCGGAATATCGAACCTAGGACACTCTATATACAAGACTTAACCTAGACCTAGAAAATGGAAATACTGAGTAGTTTGGGTTTTTGATTAAGATTTGATTTAACTGAAATTAACTAACACCAACGAACGACAGCAAAACAAACCTTGAGAAGACTACCGAGTGAGAGAAGACACCACCTAGACCTTGAATCCCCATTAACATCTATGACCAAACCTGACCTTGACAATTCTGATGGATCCTAGTTCACCTTTTAAGTCCTTCCTAGTACTTGCTTCTAACGCTCGAACAGGAGTTCACCTTTTAAGTATTTCCTACCTCAATTAGACCTAACCACCTCTGAACCTAATCTCGGGCACCTTAGACCTAACAGGAGCTACCACTAACCTACGATAATGACTCAGAATAGCAAGCTAGATAACTAACGTAGGGAATTTCCTTTTGGGACAACTCGATCCTAAGCAATTAACCAACCCGACTATCCGATAGCTATCACCCTTTTAAGTCTATTTAGCTAGCAACACACAAGAATCAAATAACCAATTATCATCTAAACCTATGACTACCATAAAGCAATCACATTGACATGCAAGTTTGACCCTACAAGTTAATGACTTTACCCAAACCGGAAGACATCCGCAAGCAAAGCAAGGTTCAATTAATAACTAGAAACCTAAATCAAGCATATAAATGCATCATCACAGCAAATTAATAGAATTTAATAGAAAACAAACATCAATCAAATTGTCAAAAGTTAAGCTTAGTCACAAATATCAAAAGTTCATCAATCGGTCTAGGCGGTGGTATAAAATTAGCCAACCACCATAATCAAAGAAAAATCAAAGACAAAGTCAGAAACTTTAACCCTAAACATGGTTTTGAACTAACTGAATACACTAATTGAAAGAATAGACCAAACCGGATGATTGAATTTATTGTAGATTAATAACTCCGGGTTGATCTCCCCTTGATTTCACCTTCTTTGCCTTCGAAAATCGCCTCTCAGCCTCCCTCTGATCGTATGCCAGTGCAGAATTACGAATACAAACCCTAAAATCGATTTTATACGGAATTTACTTCTTTTGCGGGTTTTAGACCTCCAAGCGTATCGCTTGGAGGTGCATCCTTGCTAGGCGATACGCCTACTGCCTATGTCGCGACAAAACAGTCGGTCAAACCGACTTATGACTTCTGTTGACTTCCTCCTTCTACGCGTGTCGCTTAGCACTTCCAATTCTCCAGGCGATACGCCTAGAGACCAATCTTCAGCTCTTCTCTTTATTTTCTTCTTCAAAGTTTATCATCTTCACACTCGGCCTCGGGATTCTACTAAAGACCTGCAAAACTTGCATAAAATATAAAAACGACCCAAAGACCCTAACTTAACTAAAAATAACTAAAACTAATGAAAACCGACTCAATTAGACTCAAATACATAACAAAAGACTTAGGAAACCGGATGTGTTTGCAACACATCATAGGTCCAGACGAACAATCAAATAACGATATTGCTATCACAAACGAGTGCGGAATCCTCGTAGGTGAATGATTCAAGAAGAAAGTAGAAGAAACACAAAGAATACGATGATTAAACGTTAAAAACTTGATCTTTGCACACAAGAAAACTTGTCGGGTACAAATACAAGGAATCGTAAACACTCTTCTCTCTCTGAAATCGTAAACTCAAGCTCTCCTAGAAATGGTGAACTCTTGGGGTATATATAGTCCCCTATTGGGTTTACTATTGGGACCCCTCTGGATCATAAACCCAATAGTAAACCCAAGCCTAACCATAAACTAGCCTACTAATCTAATTAAACCCTCTAAGCCCAGCCCAACTTATTTAATATTACAAGCCTCATAATCTAGCCTCTACACAGCTGGGGTTGGTTTATAAATGAACTTTATAAGTGCTTAGATGTTACAGAAGGTGGCAAGGGATGGACATTGATTTCAGATCAACAAAAGGTACGTAATTCTTGTAATTTTTAGCTAAATAAAATGTATGTATTTACAGTTCAATTGCTTTAACAGGGGTTGCTTAATGGAGTTGCACAATATTGGGGTAATGCTGAGCATAGAAACTGTGCCAGACATATCTATGCAAATTGGCACAAGAAGTATAAAGGTGATGATTTAAAATCTGTTTTTTGGAAAGTTGTAAGAGCATACTCTGAAGCAGACTACAAACTGGAAATTGAGGATATGAAGAAGATATCAACTGATGCCGCTACAGACTTCATTAAACAGAACCCCAGGTGTTTTTGCAGGTGTTACCTTGTAACAGATAGTAAGGCTGATGTGGTGGTCAACAACATGGCAGAGACCTTCAATGGCTTTATCATCCAGTCAAGGTCTAAGCATATAATCAATATGCTAGAAGACATTAGGGTTGCTATTATGACCAGGCTTGTTAACAAGGAAAAGGAAATAGTTAACAAGGATGTTATTGTGTGTCCAAGAGTCCAGAAGAAGATTGACAAGTAGAAGGCAAAAGCTTATAAGTGTAATATTTCCCCTTCCACTAAGGTTTTGTTTCAAGTATGCATTTGATAACTTCTCCTCAATTTTTTGCTTGGATAGTTCTATGTTTGTCTTCTTCAATTAAAGGTCTTTTGAGTTGTTTATGTTTCAGGTCAAGGAGTTGGATGAAGTTTATGTTGATATTGAGAAGAAAACATGCACATGCAGGAAATGGAATTTAACAGGAATACCATGTTTCCATGCATGTGCAGTGTATGGGTTCTTACAGTTGCCTGCTGAAGAATATGTGGACCACTACTACTCTAAGAAAATGTATTTGAAAGCCTATGAGAATTCCATTCCTCCTCTACCCAGTGAGAAGTATTGGCCACCAGTCAATTTACCATTGGATCCTCCACCAATCAAGATTGGACGTGGAAGACCAAAAAAAAAACAGGAAGAAAAACTCCCATGAAGATCCTAAGAAACCAGGTAGGCTGACAAGGCATGGGGTGAAAATGTCTTGTAGTGTTTGCAAGGCTAGGACCCATAACATAAGGACATGTCCAGACAAAGGGAATGTACTAATCCACCCAAAAAACCAAGAGGCAGGCCAAGGAAGATTCCAAAAATGTTGAATGAAGAAGGACCAAGCTCAAATGCTTCCACAACTGTTGCTAGTGAGAAGCCTAAGAGAGGACGGCCAAGAAAAGTACCAAAGTCAACTGTTGCAACACAATCTTCATAAGTGACACAAGTTTAGTGATAAATGAATTAGGATCTTTTCATTGTTATCTTTAAGGCTATCTAGATCTTTTTTTGGGATGTTATGTTTAAAACCACTTGTTATATTTTATGTATGGTTAAAACTATTTGGATCTTTTGATGGGATGTTATTTTTTGGGATCTTTTGCTGTCATATGTTTAGCTGCTGCTGTTTACATGGCTATGTAGCTGCTGTTAACAAATGGTTTTCAAACCTAGTGCTAAGTAGTTGCCGTTATATGGGTCATAAGACCATTGCTTCACAATTTTGCCATTTTACAAATCATAAGTCCATGGATTTGTGAAACATTTGACCTGCTGTCATTACATCTATGCAAATTTGGTAAATTTTCATTACAAATGGATCATATGACCTGCTGTCATTACATTTAAACATTCCAAAGGTCCATGGATTTGAGAAAGTGCATTGCCATTACAAGTAAACCGTCATTACATGATGATCTAAACTGTCATCACATCCAAAAATCAAACTACTTAAACTGTCATTAACTTACAACTACTTCCATACATAATTTTGGCAAAGTACATTGCCCTTACAACATAAAGTGCCAATAAAATTAAGTTTTTCATCTTCAATATTGACTTTGATATCTTCTCTGCAATTTTTTTTCTCCTCTTCAAGTTCCCTCTTTTTCACTTCTAAGTCAGTTATAATATCTTCTAAAGCCATGTTTTTAGCTTCTAGCCTCCCGTATACTTCGTTATTACGAAACGCCATGTCGACGTCTTCCTTCCAAATAAAGAACCCGCATTTGAACTCCTAACAGAAATAATCAATCAATATGAGATAAAATTTCTAATTTCCAAGTGTAGATGCTTACCGGCATTAGAGAGCATCCGTATAATTCGTCGCCTGGTCTTGTGGTATGACTTCCAGCAATCCTCTTGACCGCAACAAACTGGTGATGACAGTATAGATTACCGTGTTACCAAGTTGGAACAATTTGGTACGGTTAGAAGAAGCATACGAGAACGTAGATGACGATATTATATTCAGTGGTTGCGATTGATGAGATGTGCGATTGATGAGATGTGCGATCGTCTCTGCGTGAGGAGATGGAGGAAGGTGAGCTGCGATCTAGGGTTTTCATATGAATTCTCCCAAATCCGATTTGGGGTTAGTATGCCATATATAAACAAATCTGGGATAAAAAGGAAAAAAGGAAAAGTAATGCCACGTCATTTAAAAACGCGCCAAATAGGCAGTCCACGTAAGCAACATTTATCGGGGGTTAAAAAACTTAACGGAAAGTTTATTGTATAAAATATGTTAAATAGTTGGGACTGCCAGAAAGAATTTCTTCAGTTGGGATTATTCCCGTCCAACAGTGGATAGTTGGGATTATTTAAATCCAATTTTTCTTAGATAAAAGGGCAGAAACGTCTTTTTCATTAGAGTTTAATGTTAGAATGGTTTCAAAAAATGTAATAAATTTTAGAAACTTTCACCATGTTTTTTAAAATGTAACTAACTTTTTAATATATTAATATTTTTAAAAAATATACCATAAAATTGATCACTTTTATCTTTAATTTGAGTATAGTATTGTTATATAAATATAGATATAGGAAGAGGATTATTGGAAAACTACCTAAATATTGGAAAATCTGGAAAACCTTGGTATTTTAGTAAAATACCTATATAATATTTTTTTGTTGTCCAACTTTGATTTGAATTTCATTATTTATCTCTCCAATTCATCTCTCTTTTACGTATAACACCAGAAAACCTGGTTATTATTGTTACACATATGTAATATAGCGATGATGGTTACACTCGTGTAACAAAAATGACTATTTTACACCTGGTGTAACATGTTTAAATAAGGTGAAATTTCTTGTTTAGAATTAATGTTACAGTGGTGTGACTGGTTTTCTAGATTTTCCAAAAAGATGGGGGTTTCTATTAAATCTGACCCTATATATATATATTTGAACATAGTGTTTTAGATTTGAACATAGTGTTCTATTTTTTTCCCTAGCGTGTTAATTTATTATAATATTGTCTTTTAAGTATTAAACATTAGGGATCAAACCTCATACATTGTCTATATAAACCTAACGCACTCCACAAGACATTCTAACTCGCTCGAATTTTAAACATGATGTTTAGATTTCAACATGGTGTTTTAATTATCAATATGGTATTTTAATTTTTTGCCCAACTGTTTTAATTTGATACAACAAAGTGCATTAAGTTTTAAACATAGTCTATCAAACCTAACACGTCGTCTAAACAAACCTAACATATTTCACATGGTATCCTAACTCACTGCATAGCACGTCGTAACTCACTATACACCATAACACATTAAACACACTCTACAAGATATCATAGCACATTACACAAGATATCCTAGCTCACTTGAAAATTTAAAAATAAAGAGAAAATGATCATTTTATGAGGGAGTGAAAAATAATAATTCTTTAATATAAAAATATAACTGTATCATATTAAATGCAATTACCAATTTACCTAGTTACTCTTTATCTTTAATTAAATGATATTATACGTGGCGCACTTCCTATACTTCTTACACAAAAAATAATTTCTTATTATAACCCAACTCACATGTATAAATTACTATATATTCTTTGTTGTACATTTGTTCAACTTTACAAACACACGACTCATGAGAATGAATCGAATTCTGTTATCGTACCGACTATATTTTACAGGCAACGAGATTACAATTGCCATAAACATAAATACCTAACAAGTATATATTACAGAAAACTCATTTGACTAAATGACTTGTCACATTGTCTTGATGCTTCCATTTTCAAGAGACACTAGCACGGTGAGCCGTTGAAGAAGCAACTCAAAGTCATCTTGGCTCTTGATGAGACTAAGTCGTGTATAACGATCTTCAGCACTAAATGAGCTGCCAGTGCGGCCTATGATTTTTCCTGCTTCTAGCACTGCACCACAATCGTACTCTTCTTCTCGCTCACACTTCACCCATGCGTAAGCTGCACTCATTTGCGATTCATCTAATATTATACCTTTGAAATTAAAACCAACGTTAAATATATGAATAACTTCAACTTACCTGGAGATGGTAGCCTAGTTTCGTTGAAGAAATTACAATGTAGAGGATGCCTTTGCTGGATTGAAAATCTTGTAGACTTAGACATGACAGAAGTCAACCGATCCCAACGATCGCTCATTTTTTTATATGAAAATCTGAATAGCGGTTTTCCATCGCCTTCAATTGCTACTTTTAAAAGCTTCAAAACTCTTAATTGGGTATCTTTTGAAATTCCCAAATCGGCAAATGAGATATAATTTAAAACCTTCTCATATATATCTTTATCTTTTATAATCGCCCATCTATATATAGTCATCAACATAACATATATATGAAACGTTTATTAATACATAACCAATTTAGTTAAAATGAAGACTAAATACAGAAACATACATACCCGAAACGTGTACCGGCATGACCTGTGAGCTTAGAAAGAGTAAAGATCATTACATCATGATCCGAAGGGCCGGGGATGGGCGTAAAGTGTGGCCAAAAATACGCGTGATCATATATCGTCTTTCCCCCAAGAACTGGCTTCTTCAACTCTCCATCTGGATTGTTTGGAGAGGTTACAAATTCAATCACATCCATGTTATTTGTTGAATTGTTTAACTGCCATGAGTTTGTGTCACCTTCAAATTGAAAGCTCTCCGAGTTGAAGAACGCGGTTTGAGCCTTGTACATCTATAGATCTCGAAACAACAAATCATAACAATGAGGTAAAAATGGGAACTAAATTAATCATCGTGTTTTAGTTGTAGAATTTGGTACCGGATAGAATGGGACCGAAGCGAGCACATTGGAAGGTGAAGAAGAGTTTTCGGAGGAAAGGGCATACACGGCTGCATTAAGGAGTTGAGTCGACCCGATACCAAAGACTAAGTATCGCCCTTCAGTAACAGCATTCCCGACGACTGAATGCAATTTACGGATGTAGGTTTCGAGTTGAGTGGACATTGTAGTGTAGTCGGCATATCGGTAACTCATTCGATGCCAACCCGATATAACAACTGCACTTTCAGTTGCATGTTGCATCCAGAAGGGCTCCAAGAAAATCGGATCCCCACTGCATCATAAATATTAGAATCAGAGCAACTAGTGATCTTATGAGAAATCAAATCTAGAGCATGTAAAACCATATTATGTATTTTGATGTAATCTCTACTGATTAGTGAAATGAGTTTAGGTAACTGAAGAGAAACATCAAGACAAGTACGTAATAAAACTGTGCTTTTTCATTCAAGGTACTGCTCATGTAAATTCGTCTCTATTTTACATATGATTATTTAATGATTATTTGGTTTATATTTGCTAAACATTTATTGTTTTTCTTGTTATATATACTTTAGAACACGTAATTATTAAGAAGTTCATAATTTTGTTAATCCATCTAAGGTATCTAATCCTTTCAAAATGGAAAATCACCAAAATGTCCACTTTAACCAAAAAATTTGTCAAAATGATCACACTTATTTAGCTTACAAAATTATAACCATATCCACTTTCAACTAGTAAGATAGCCCCACGTAGACTTAGAAGGCTAACAAGTAAGATAGCGTCACTTGGGTGTCACCTCCTTAACCTATGTGACGCTATCTTACTAGTTGATAGTGGATATGGTTATAATTTTGGAGGCTAAACAAGTGTGGTTATTTATGCAAATCTTTAATGATTTCCCCCCGTACTCTAGACACCTTGGGAGGTTTAGAACACTTAGTTTAGAACTACTATATATTTGATATTGATTATTCAAACTAATCTATTTTTTCGAGTAGGTTAACCCAGGATTTAGACTTGTTAAATGTAAATGGATCAAAAAGCAGAAACAGGGCATATATAATGTTACACGTACAAATAGGAACTGTCTTTGTTTGTTAATATTCTTATTTGTTAATATACTTATAAATAAATGGTCGGTTGAAGCAAATCTAAAGGAACAAGAACCAACACACCGACCCAAACTAAAGTATTCCCTCATCGTTCTGAAATAAACTTTTCTTGTTTAAAATGAAAAAGTCAACCCAACCACCCACAAGATCAATCTTGAAACACGTATTTCTATTTCTATTGTACCGATAGATATGCAAATTAATTTCGAGCACTTTGGATCTGAATAGCATCTAAACACAAAGTCAACAGAAAGCAGGAATCACCTATCAGCATCTGCAGCACATCCGGGGGATAATTCAGAGCAATCAGTTCCACCATAGCAATCGTAGCACTCACAAACTGGTTTTCCGTCGGAAACTATACCGTCGACGTAAGCTCTGCCGTGGCCGGAGCATGAGATTGCCGCAACCCCCTCCGCCTCCGCCGCTGCTTTCTCACTCCAGGTCAACGGCCGGCCACTGATTTCCTGACCTCCACCCAGATAAAGATTTATGGTGAATAGTATATTGATAGCTATAGAAATCAGGAAACACAACCCATAACAGTACTTCTTTGTTTTCCCCATGCCTTTTTTTTTAATGTGCTGGGGCTTATTTTTTGTTGTTGGAGATGGAGAATGAATTGAAACAGGAAACGTTGTTATTGGTCTACTCTTCTTAATAGTTTAGTGAGATGCGGGTCTACCTGTCCAATGTCCAATACACTCAACCACCAGTTCCAAAAAAAAAAAAAAAAAAAAAAAAAATTAAGGGACATGTGCTTCTCTAAACTAAAAAAAAAAAATGAAAGGAGGAGATAAAACAAATGGGCCACGTTTTTTTATTTTTCTCACCAATTTTAACACGACAAATATGTCCTTGGTCCCCACAAGATTTGAATCGTATAATGTTACAAGAGTTTCTAGATATGAAAAATATAAACATAACTACTTTATTTTTTTAATTGTAAAATTTACACCTATTGTTCATCTATCTATGATATTTAAAACCTTAACATCTAGAAGAGAAACATCCTATTAAACACCACATACCATTAAACTAAAAGCTCTTTTGTTTATAATTACTTTACAGTTGTCAAGGACATAGCGTCACATGGTACGATGGTGACAATGATAGGGTTAAAGACCTACATTGAAGAATAAAGTTGCAATCAGGGGCGCCTTTGAAGGGGCCAGCGGCGACCCCGGTCGCTATGGTTTTTTTGCTTAGAAGTCCTTAACGTACGTGTAATTCGTTGAACAATTTTATATGCATTCAGTCAGTCAATACTAAAATTTATATGTAGACAAAACTATGCAAGTATGTAATCTAGATCAGGTGGTAGAGTGTTGGTTTTCAATCCAGAGGTCACCAGTTCGAATCTCTGTAATCCCGTTTTTTTTAGCTTTCTTAAACCCTCTAAAACTAGAAGGACTTGATTAGTAATTTATAAAACTAGAGGACTTTCTGGAAACCCTAAATGCCTACAGCGATCCTCATCGACCCAACAACTACATCGACCCAAATCAAAATCGCAAAATTCTGTGTTTATCATCGTCCCCATCTATTGGAAATAGGGTGTCCTGACCCGACGAATTAACGAACCCGACCGATATTGACCCGTAAGAGTTACACTCGGGTCAACGGACTATAAATCTAATTACCTGCTAATTAGTATTGAAACGAACTGTATGGCTAATTAAATAAATACTTGATTATTTATTGGAAAATTGGATTATAATAATCCAAGTTATTACCAATTGGCCAATATTAATCCCAATTTCAAAATTGGCCTACATTAATCCCAATTATTAAGGTGTTGGATTTCATTGGACCCCCGTTAAGTTTTCCTTAACTCCGTTAGTTTTTTGCTGACGTGGCACTGATTAATAATAGCCACGTGGCTGCCACGTCAGCAAAAAACTAACGGAGTTAAGGAAAACTTAACGGGGGTCCAATGAAATCCAACACCTTAATAATTGGGATTAATGTAGGCCAATTTTGAAATTGGGATTAATATTGGCCAATTGGTAATAACTTGGATTATTAAAATCCAATTTTCCTTATTTATTTAATTAAATGACAAAACATTTTACGGCTAAAAACGCTCGCAAATAAATTAAACGGACTGATTAGTTGTTACTGAATTAACAGACTGGTCAGTTTTGGTGGACTAAAGGAAATCACGACCGGGCCCAGTCCGTCAGAGTCCCGGTCCGTGATTCTTATTATTAAAATAGGGATTGGAGGAGTAGAGATATAATAATAGAAGAAGGAACCCTAATCTCCACTCTCTTTCCCTCTTGCGTCGACCCCAACCTGGCGTCGATCGCCACCCGACGCAACCGCCACCATTCATCGCCTAACCGATGGATCCCCGTTTAGCCAGTATGTGTTCCCGGCTCGAGAAAGAAGCTGTAGCCGCCCGAGCCGAAGCCGCGACCCGAGCCGCAGCCGCGACCCAAGCCGTCGCTGCCTTCGCCGCACCGCCGGTCGATTGTCGGCCGGTGGTCCTCGCGCTGTCGAGGCCACCACGCCCCGTTCCCTCGTCGTGGCCCGCGCCTCTTAACCCGCCGGCCACTGTCACCATGTCACCGCCAGTCTCCGGTGACGAGATTTTTGTGGGAACCGTTCCTGTCGCGATCCCTGTGGAGAAAGTTTTATCACCACCACCCGTGGTAACCCTACCACCACCGCCACATTTGCCGCCACCGCCGCCACCATTTTCGCCGCAGCCGCCGATGGCCGCCGCCACAGTTGACGACCTGACTCGTTGTTTCGAGTCGGATGTCTCAGTTCGTACTAGCGAGAGTCCATTGAATCCGGGTGTCTCGAGCGGTTGCTCGAATCCCGCCAAGGTATATCTAACCTACTTACATATATATATTTTATTTATTTTAAATAAATATTTTTCTGTGTTTATCGTGTACGGTGATTGATCCTGTTACAGTAATATTCACGTGTTTAATTAAATCGTTTCCACTGCTAAATTAATCTGGTATTAACTTATATATTAAATCGGTTTTAATCGGATAAAAATTAAAATCGGTAACTCGGATATCCACTGTAAATCCCAACAGCGGTATTAGAGCCATTATTACCGCGCGCAAACTAGAACCGGTCTTTTCGTAACCGGTAGTTCGCAATTTCAACTTATATCCAAATTGCGAATTAGAATTAATTTACTTGTTTAATTTTAATTCTATTAAGTTTTATTATTGTGTGTTACGGCCGGCCCCTTGTTTGAAATTGCATGATTGTATGTGACGCGGCGTGTTTGTTTTTCTCTGGTTGACCCAAATGTTTTGGCCCATTTGTGTTTTCGAATTTTTGGTTTATTGGACCCGGTTTTAGGGTTTCAAAGTTGTACAAAATTTAGAGCTAGGTTACTACTTTTTTTTTTGGTAATTGTAAATTTTGTAAAACCAAGACTCGAAGACTGGACACACGCCGGAGGGATGTCGAAGCAAGTGGGAGCTGAACCGGATCCAAGAACGCATTGAGTTGCCTACTTGGTTGTTCACCATTGATTTCATTTAATTTATTTAAATAAGTCCCTCATGATCTCGCTTGTATGGCCCGAGCGAGATCAAGACCTTATGCCGTTTAACACACAATATGCCATTCGCGACAACTTAGTAATTTTAGTTAGGCTAAATTAATTTACTAGTCCCGAGTGGTGATAGGGTTTATCGTACGTGTCTGACGATAATTAAATACTAAAAGTAATTAATATCCCTATATGGTAATTATTAAAAACTGATAGTTCGTGCCATCCTATTTCAAGTCGAACTTGGAACGTATTTACCGGAGCATCAGTGTTGGAGTATTTCAACACCGCACTTGGTGCCGAGGGTACCTTCTAAGGTTAGGATATTAGAGTATTTTAACACCGTATCTGTCATATCGACCATTTAGGATTGCTATCACTTTAGACGTATATGTTCGTAGTGTTGGAGTACTTCAACACCGCGCTACGGGTGTGTATTGCTAAAGTGGGCACTGATGATGCTAAACGTATCGCAAAATACACTAGCATGTATATAGCATCCTCATGTCGAGAGTTGTGACTTGAGTCTCACAATTGACAACTGTTGTCAGTTTGTTTACACGGCCTTGCTCCTGAGGCTCAATTTTGCAGCCTCAAGCAATGTCGCCTAAACAAATTCTCGATTTTTAAAAAATAAACTTTACCAACTTATTTTTAAAGAAATATAAAATATCGAAAATACTAATTTATATCTACTTTGCTTATTTCAGAAGGCTAATGAAAACTCACCTCCATTGAGTTCAATGGTACAACTCGACCCCTTCACTGAGACTGGCTTTCTCGCATGGCAAACTACCCTGAGGAACCTTTTAAGGCTCTTCAGGAAACTTTATGTTATTGACCGACCTATCGCGAGTATTCCATCTTACTTGTTAAATGAGAACTCGCGATCTGAGCTCCAAAAGCACACTGACGATGATAAGGACGTCACTGATCTGATGTTATCTAGCATGACTCAGGATTATCGGTACAATTTCATGGGGATGTCTGCTTATGACATTATGCGTAAACTTAAGGATTTATTTGAGTTAGGTCAAAGGACTGAGCGAGCCGAGGCACTTTCACAATTCGTGAACTGCCCCATGCCCAGTGAGTCCTCGCTGTACGATCATGTCATGCTGATGAAAGCATATCACGGCAGGCTGATCGACCTCGGCTACCCCATCTCATACGGGATGGATTTTGACGTAGTGCTCAGATCTTTGCCAGAACATTATCGTATTCTTGCGGTTAATTGTTTGGCTCAGTTAATTGAGGAGGTTATTCCGTTGATACCCGACATGAAGATTAGGACCACGCCGGACGTGCTCAGAGTTGCCAATACAAAGATCTCTAAAGCCAAGACGGTTAAAGAAGGCAAAAGCAAGAAACCACAGGTGCAGCCTCCTGAGGAGCGCATGTGCTATGAGTGCAACAAAATGGGACACTGGCGTCGTAACTGTTTCATCTTGCAAAGCTGAAGATGACCAAGAACCCTAATAAGGGTTGCTCATTAGGTATGTCAATAAATGTTATTGAACTTTTCACTGTTTCCTCCAATTCATGGGTATTTGATACTGGATGTGGTTATTACATCGTTAATGTTTTGCAGGAACCTAAGAAGTGGAAGAAAACAGAAAAAGGCTACATGGACCTCATCGTTGGTGACGGGAAAAAGGTCCCAGTACTTGCTACCGGCACATATTCTTTTTCATGCTCTTCTGGCCTTGTAGTTACTTTAGTTAACTGTTTGTATGCACCTGATTTATCCAGGAACATTATTTATGTCTATTCATTGTTTGAACAAGGATTTCGGTATAAATTTAATGGAAATTCGATTCCTGCTTACCTTAATGATATCTTTTATTTCAAGGCTAAACCTCGACATGGTATATATGAGATAGATATTCAAACAAACGATCAGCTCTATCATGTTTCTAAGCAATGCTGAGAGTAACGAGTCCTCGTTATGGCACCACAGACTTGGTCACATAAGCAAGGCTCGCATTAAGAAGCTTTAAAATGCTTGTATTCTCAAGTCCCGAGATGCAGATGCCTTCGATCAGTGCGATTCATGCTTATCTGGTAAACTAACCAAGTCACCCTTCACCCATATAGGTGAACGGGCCCAAGGATTGTTAGGCATTATTCATACCGACGTGTGTGGACCCTTTCGAATCGATAAGAGGAATCGCGAACGATACTTTGTGACTTTCATCGATGACTATAGCAGATATGCTTACGTCTATCTGATGAAACACAAACATGAAACTTTTGAAAATTTCAAAGAGTTTCAAAACAAAGTACAAAATCAGCTGAGTCGAACTATTAAAATACTTTGATCTCATAGAGGTAGTGAATACCTAAGCGCTGAATTTTGAATCATCTGAAGGAATGTGTAATTGTTTCACAACCTACTCCTGGCACACCCCAGTTAAGTGGGGGTAAGTGAAAGGAGGAATCGAACTCTGCTTAGCATGGTTCGATCGATGATGTGCGGGACCACCTTGCCACACTCCTTTTGGGGGTATGCCATCTTAACCGCCGCTCGCCTAATAAATCTGGCACCAACCAAGAAAGTAGAGAAGACCCCATATGAGATATGGCATGGATCTATTCCTAAACTATCATACCTCAGGGTATGGGGATGTGAAGCTTATGTCACTAGCGAATCTGACAACAAGCTCGATCCCCAAGGCGAAAAGGTAACTTTCGTTGGATACTATGTGTTTTGGTCAAAAATTCACAAAGGAATCTTGTATTCCAAACTTAGAATGTGAGGTAGTGTGTTTAACAATCAAATGAACAAATAATCCAAGTTAGGGTGGTGACACGATGATGTAGCGAGGAAAACTCCTGAATCCTTCGAGTTACCTCTAGGAATCCTGGATAAAAACCTCGGGTGCCGGCCGAATAGCCTGCCTCCTAGTCAATATTATTGAATACGAGAGATTACAAAGGGTTGGAGGTTTGATCGATCAGAACTATGTGATACAATGTTTTGCAGTAGTAACTGAGCTAGAGAGTGCCATGTGTGTGTTCCTATTGATCGAATCCTCGACTTAATATAAAATAAATGAGCTAACTAACAGTCCGGGATTCCCGGGATCTCTTCCTCCCACTTTTCTTGACCATTGAAGGAGGATTGACCCACTCGCCCCACGTATGAGTCAGTTTAATCCGAGTCTTCAGGAGTTAGTTGAGAGTCCGTTACCACCTGCAAACAATTAAGCACGAGGAAAAATAGAGGTTAGACATATATCGTAAATTCAGGATACCTAAACTTAAAGGATTCCCAAACTGTCTTCGGATTCCTGAGCTGCTTGAGCTTCTTGATGAGCACCCTGAAAATCAACCCCTAATAATTGCCCCTGAATCTCGGTGGCTGTGGATAAGATTTACAGCTGTCGAGATTCAAAAACCCTCTTTTTAACGGCGTTTGAGACGGTAAATACGGTTACGATTGGACGTAATTCACGGCTTCCCATTTGATTTGATTGCCACCATGACTCTCTTTAAATACTAGTTATCCTAGCCATAAGTTCTTCACTTTATTTGAATGGAAACTGTAACATCCCACATTGGTGGGGAGGGGAACTAAGCATGCCTTTATAAGGGTGTGGATACCTCCCCTACCAAGACGCGTTTTAAATCCGTGAGGGGCGGATGCCTGAGGGCATGCCGGCTGCCAAAGCGGACAATATCTTGGTGCGACGGGTCTGGGCTGTTATAGATGGTATCAGAGCCAGTCGTCGGCCAGTGTGCCAGCGAGGACGCTGGTCCCCTAAGGGGGGAGGATTGTAACATCCCACATTGGTGGGGAGGGGAACTAAGCATGCCTTTATAAGGGTGTGGATACCTCCCCTACCAAGACGCGTTTTAAATCCGTGAGGGGCGGATGCCTGAGGGCATGCCGGCTGCCAAAGCGGACAATATCTTGGTGCGACGGGTCTGGGCTGTTATAGAAACCCTTCGAGCTTCTTCGCCATAACCAGGTCAGTTTCGATTTCCCTTTCTTTCTTTCAATTCTGTAACGGCGAAAAAGGCTACTCGATCTGCTTCTTCCTCCGCTTCTCCCAACATCGACGATTTCATTGATCAAGGGATTCTCACCTCTTGCGACGAGGAAACCTGCGATTTTAACGACCAGGAAATCCAATTTTTGAAGAATTCCGGTCTGATTCCGAGGTCGATGATCATTCGGAAGTTCGATTCTCTTTTGAAGGCTGATTTCATTTCTGCTACCTGGGTCTGTTTTCTCTATTACCCTTTTCTTGACATTGTAAACAAGTTCTTTGAGGTCACCGGCCTTTCCTACTCCCAAACAATGCCCATGGTGTGGCGCATTCTTTTCTCCCTTAATAATCTAAACAATTCCAAGGACCTGGACATGGGAATCCCCGAGGTCTGTTCTGCTTATAACCTGAGAACCCACAGCTGCAGTCGCTTCGTACTCCAAGCTCGCTCTTCTAACACCCAACTGATTCCTCGTGCGTCTCACAATGACCACAACTGGAAGAAGAAGTTTTTCTTTGTGAAGCGTGAATCAATTCCCGATGGCAATGATTTACCGATGAAGTAGGTTTTGAAAGGGTAGGATACCGAACCACGCAAACTAATTAAGAATCCCAACGGTTACTAACTTGTTTTTTTGTTTTTCTTTTTCACAGCTCCCAAGTTCGAGAAGTTGGTCAGTGTTGGTAAAGATTCCACTGAGAAGCTCGCATCCTTCCTGGAGATCCCGGTTGCTGAGATGACATTCGCTATTGAGAGCGCAACCAGTGAGCACAGCTACTCTGTCGATCATACCCAAGCCGACATGTCTGGTAAGTATTAAGATTCCTGATGCTCTGTGATGTTTCTGATTACGAGCATCCCGATATTGACAACCTTTTATGATCAGGTTTCGGATTCTCCCTTGACTACTTTTCCTCCTTCCTGATGGTGAAAGATGAGAAGGCTGAACCTGTAACCAGCGTCCGGCCGCCTACCAGCAGACCCAAGGCTACTTCCTCCAGCAAGAAGAGGAAGAGTTCTAAGACCACTGTACACCTGGAGAGCTTTGATGGGCTGAGCCCCGCTGAGACTAGTAACAAGCTTCTGAGCCTACACTCAACGACAAAATTAGTAAGTGTTAGCTTAGGATTCCCAAACCTTAGCGGCATCCGACAAGTGGCTGAGTTTCCTGATCACATTTTCCGTTTCCTTTTTTGCAGGGCATTGAGCAGCTTAGCGCTGCATGCATTGAAGCTGAAACTAGGCTGGCAGTGGTTCAAAAGAAGCTGGATGAGGCCAGGGACACCATCCGCATCCAGGGGGAGATAACTGAGGGTAAGACCCGCCATTATGAGCATAAAATGAAGGAGTAGGAGCTGAAGTTCCAGGCTGCCGCGCTAAAAGAAGATGCCATAATGAAGCAGTCGGCTGCTCGCAGTGTTCTTCAGGCAATGCTGAAGATGGCAGCGGAAGCTGAGGCCGAGGGGTCCACCTGTTCTAAATAGACGGTGGATGCCTGGAAGCTCTCCTTGGAAAGACTGAAGAAGGCTGAGAAGCCGGCCAGCAAGGATGAGCTGCCTACGATAGAAGCTGCTGGTGCAGATGCGGGTGAGAAGGAGAAGGAGAAATCGGGAGAGAAGGCGGACGAAGAAGGTGCTGGCAGGAAGCCGGAGATTCCCGAGGAGGCAATGGGCGATGAAGATATGTCAACGGTCTGAGCCCACATTTTTAGTCTGCATTTGTTTGTTAATGATGTTGGCGTCCCAAAACAATTTACTTTCTTTGTCGTTCCCTGAAACAATGTAGAACAAGTAACAACAGACAATGGTTGGGAATCCTGGTGGAGGGATCTTGCGGTTTGCAAGACGAAGCCATGATTCCTAACGAACTTTTGACCTACGAGCTTCCCGAGTGGAGGGATCCTGAGGTTTTCAGGACGAAGCTTCGGGAAGCTCATACCCAACTTTAGTATGTTAATAATATAACCGCATTTCGTTTATTTCAAATGTGCTTCGTATTTTATTGTGCCTTTTTGAAATTTGTCATAAATAGTTAATCTCGAAAAATTACATAAGTCGGTTACTAATTCTGAAGTGAAATTAGAAACCTTTACGTGGCCAAGGTCAAATAATTTAAACGAAATAACCATAATAATATCCTGACCTTTTAGATTTACCTTAGGCATCATCCTTTGCATAACCGAGAATCCTATTAGGAATCCTCGCAGGAATCCTAATAAGTTACCTTATAGGTCTTAGAGTACTCTGCCTCGGGATTCTGACAAGAATCCCGTTCACGTCGAGTTTTATAACCTTGTGAGTATCTTCCCTCAGGATTCTAACAGGAATCCTAATCATGTAAGATAAAAGGATCTTCTCTACATCCTGCTTCAGGATCCTAACAAAAATCCTGACCGAATAGATTGGTAGAGTCTTTTCGGCATCCTGCCTTTAGAACCTGTAAAGCAAAATGTAAAAGGATCCTGGATAATAACCAAGGATACTTTCTACACAGAATTAATAATATACTGGGGTTACACCCGGAATTCTTGGGACTAAGCCAATAATGGGGACAAGCCCATCAATTCTGGGGACAAGCCCGAGGAAACCTGGGACTAAGCCAACGTAAGTGACATGTAATCGCCAAAACCTTAGTTAACACGTTAGTGCTAAAAAACCTTGAGATTCTTGGGACAAAGCCAACGTAAGTGACATGCAAATGCCAAACCTTAGTTAACGCGTTAGTGTTAAAAACCTTGAGAATCCTTCTAGCAGCCTCCAGCGAAAAGATTGTCAGCCACCCCTGGAGTGGACTGGTCCGGCCACCTTAAGCATACTGGTGGACAACGTGCGCTCCTGGCGAGGGTCGTGCGCTACTGGTGATTACCCAAACGTAGGAGAGGAGTCAGCCTCTCAAACTTTAGAAGGTATGCGGGATACCTTAAGAGTGGAAGAGGTGATCAGCCTCTAACTGGGGATATACCCAAAATACTCTAGGATTCTCAAAATCTGCAAAACACTCAACACTTGGTGAGGGGTGGGTGTTAGCTTAGCTAACATCACTCCGATGCTTAAGTCAGTAATGTGTCATAGGGATAATATGAATAAATTGAAATAGGATTAGTATACGTACCTTGAATTATTTAGACAGTGAGGATCCTTGGGATTCTGCCTGAGATTCTATAACACCCGTTACTCCATTTTCACTTTTTATTTCAACGTTTGCGGAAGATAGGCCCATTTTTTTTATTTCCATAACATGATTTATAAATCCCACTTATACTTAAACGATTACATTTATACAAAATTTCGGCATGACCTATTCATAAGTTCATGATCCTTACGAACGGCTACCTATTTTATGAACTTAACACAACTTTTAAACAACCAAGAAATTGATAGAGTTAAACTCCAAAACATAACAAGATGGTTAACAAGACCCCTTTTAACTATAAATTAATTACTCTCATCGTTAAGTTATAAGATGACCAACTTTTAAAATAATCTGCTACGAGTGTTCGGTTCTTGCGGCTTCATAATGATCATGCCTCAGGATGCTTCTCCAAATCACCTATCACAAACACCAGTAACACGTTAGTGTATGTGATAGCCAGCAAGGTAACTACATATGGTCTTCAACAAATACAACAACATAATAAAACTTTGAGACCGAGCTCCCTTGCGTATAGTGACCGAGCCCAGGTGGCGGAAACTCTTTGGTTTTTGCTCCTGATCCGGACCTGGCCAAAGTGTTGGGTTTCCAACTTATCTTTGGTCTCCACCCTGGTTTTTACCTGCATTCGACTTGAACAACTTTCAAAGTATTTGCAACCACTTCAACATAATATTAAATCCTTTTTATCTTTCTTTTAGTTACTCCCCTCTTGCCTAATTCTCGACCCGTTGACCCATTAAAACAAATCTTATTATAGGTCTAGTGTTTCTACCAACTTTCTTATTATAGGTCTAGTCTTTCTACCAACTTTCTTGTCCAAGGTCTTTAAGATCCTAATTTACAACTATCTATATAACGCAACAAGATGCAACTTTATCAGCGTACTTGAATAGGGTTACAGTAATCCTAAATCACAACAATGTTCAACGATTATCAACATGACTATTTAGGGTCACTATGATCCTAAATCTCAACAATTATCATCTTCAACACAACAATGTTCAACAATTATCAACATGACTATTTAGGGTCACTATGATCCTAAATCTCAACAATTATCATCTTTAACACAACAATGTTCAACAATTATCAACATGACTATTTAGGGTCACTATGATCCTAAATCTCAACAATTATCGTCTTCAACACAACAATGTTCAACAATTATCAACATGATTATTTAGGGTCACTATGATCCTAAATAACAACAATTATCAACATATCCTTAATCACAACAATTAAATATAACCGAGTGATTAGGAGTACAAGAAACAACAGGAAATAACAAATGCGGACGGAGCTACCCCTCGCGTATCGCGAGGGAAGCTTCGCATACCGCGAGCAAACTAGGCGTATCGCTTGGAACTAGCTTTGTCCCAAACGATATGCTTGGAATGAATTTTATAAACTACTAATGTTGCATAATGCAATACTAATGTTGCATAATGCATGACTAATGTTAGAAGATATACATGAATCACATACCACTTTTTTCATTTAGTAAAATCTACATTTTTGGAATATATCTAGCTCCCAACATATTTAGATTTCTTTCCCCTTTCAACACTATTAACAAGGACGACTTATTCAGGTAGAGCCCACATGATTATATCATTGCATTATTGTTTTACGTATAAAACAACAACCTTACATTAGGATCAGTTCACACTAACAATTCATTATGCTTGGCTTCTCCACACTATTTAGATAGTAGATGTTACCTACAACATCTAAACTTTAATTTTCACAACAAATTTATGTTCTATTGATATAAGCACATTACAAAAACATAACAACTACATAAGTGGAACTAGTCACCTAGAGGTTTAATGATCTATTCGGGTGACTATCCCTAGCATGGCCAACTACCATCAACTATCATATTTGGATGCAAGGATCCTCAACTCTTACTGGGAGGTGTAAAGGGGTTATCACCCTCATTCGACCCAAACACATCAACACAACATATGGGTCAAAGACCCCAACTTTTGGTTTGGTGTTGTGTATGATCTTCATCATCACACACCATTAACATCAACTTAAGGGAATCAATCCGGGCTAATGTCCATGCCACTACGCATCCTAGCCGATGATTTCGTCTAATGAGGTAGGCTAAGTTAATCAACATTTAAGGCACCTACATTATTGTCATAAAATATAATCACAGCTTACCTCAATGTTCATATGTTTCTTAACAATTAAACATCAACTATGTGATACATACCAACAAAATTTGACAACTATTATGCTCTAACTAGAATGATGGTTATACCAATAACCAAGCCACAATGCTACTTATTTAGTAACAAAATAAAATACAACTTTCGTGTTACCTCAATTCCTTACGTTGAAATTTATATAATAGCATGAATTTTCTTTTTGACCACCTCGTCTAGTTGACACCACACTTAAGGCTTTCCATTGACATTTATTTCTGTAAATCAACACCATATAACAATTTCTATGTCATCTTTAGTTAGTTAAGCAATATTCATGAGACAACTTATATGAATTTGCTTAGCTATGTACTACATTCATCATATCTTAGGATAATTCCATACAAACTTAGGGTTAGCAACTATGAAACATCAACATAGCATTTAACCCAATATGGTCTCCTTTCCCAAATTCCAAACTCAAGAACCCTAACTTCAAGTTCTTGCATATAATTTATAACTTCAAAAGAAATGTTTAGGCCTAAAAATAATCGTCATATACAATGCTTACAACCCAAACAACGACCAAATTAATGCTAATTTTCGATCCTCATAACCCTAGGTTCGCAACATACATGGAATCACCCATGGCGGGAAGAAATATAAACTAAATTCGATTACCTCATGGCTTGAATCATTAAAAATCGAAATCCCTGTGTATGATTTAGGCAAGAATCGTCGATCTCCAGCCCCTCTCCTCCCTCTTGCTGCTCGATCGTCGCCCACAGGGGTCTCCCCCTGTTTTCCTTTTCCTGATCTGCGTAGGTCGCAGATGCGACCCTCCTCCCCTTAATTAATTTTTTTGTTTATTTATTTATTTTACAACTCTAACCTTCTAGTCCTTCAAAAAATCACAACTTTATAATTTATGCTACAATTTATACTTACAATATAGCCCGTAAACTTTCATACCTATTTATTGGTTACTTTTAAAATTTGCAACCAATAAAACATCAATTACTTTATGTTGGGTCATTATTTAAAATGCCACGACACCCAAAGTAATTTATTTTAAACAAACAAATTTCGGGATGTTACAGATTCTCAATGGGATCCTCACATAAAATACGCTTTAAGGTGGACGACATTCCAAGCTCTTGGCAGAGGTTCTCCTTCCATATTTACCAAACGGTATGCCCCCTTTCCTTCTTCAGAATCTATAAGGTAAGGGCCCTCCCACTTGGGTGCTAACTTCCTATCAGCAGGATTGGTAGTATTCTGGAAATCCTTCCACAAGACCAAGTCACCTACTTGGAATCTTCTTAGACTGGTGTTCTTGTTATTGGACATTGCTATCCCCTATTGATAAGATGCCATCTGGATTCTGGCCATATCTCTGAGTTCCTGAACCGTTTCGAGATCCTAAAGGAGATTCTGGCTGTTGGTTTCCGGATCCTGGCAGTTGACTCTGGCTGTTGGAAGTACCATCTCTGTAGTGATCACAGCTTCTGCCCCAAACACTAATAAGAATGGCGTTTGGCCAGTAGCATTCTTAGGTGTGGTTCTATCTGTCCAAAGGACAAACGGTAGCTCCTCAGCCCATTTCCCTTCCTTGGAGCCCAACTTTTTCTTGAGGTTGTTCATTATGATCTTATTGCTGGATTCGGCCTGTCCATTAGCCTGAGGGTGGACAGGTGTTGAAGTGATCATCTTGATGCCCCAGCTTTCACAAAAGCTTGTAGTTCTCTTGCCGATAAACTGGGAGCCATTGTCGCATATGATTTCTGCCGGAATCCCAAATCTGGTGAGGATGTTCCTTTTGATGAAGGATATCACTTCTTTCTCTCTCACTTGAACATAGGCTTCTGCTTCAATCCACTTGGAGAAATAATCCGTCATGGCAAGCATAAACATTTTTCCTCCGGGAGCCTTTGGCAGCTTACCCACAATATCCATGCCCCACTTCATGAATGGCCATGGGGATACTATAGGATGCAGATGCTCAGCGGGTTGATGGAGGATATTGCCATGCCTTTGATAAGCATCGCATTTTTGTGAGAAGCTCGCGGCGTCCTTCTTCATAGTTGGCCAATAATATCCGAATCTGAGAACTTTAGAAACAGCGCTCTGCCCCTGGTATGGTTCCCATAATCTCCACTGTGGATGTCTTCAAGCACCTCAAGAGCTTCTGACTTCTCTAGGCACCTTAGATAGACACCTGCAAGAGATCTTCTATATAGGATATTATTAATAATAGTATAGGGTACTACCTTTGTGCGAAAAGCTCTGGGGTTTTCACCTGTAACAACCCGATTTCCATAAGAATTAAAATATATATACACATATATATTTTAGTATGTTGTCTTCATAAAGTGGGTTATTTTATTTAAAATAGTATTTAACGAAATACTGTTTTATATTTGTAAGTAAAATAAAACAGAACGCAAAGAGTTATTGATGTTATGTGGTTAACCTAATTTAAAAGTTAGGGACTAGAGTTGTCAAGAGGAAAGTTAATCAAAGTTAAGCCTAAGTTTCACAAGATGAAAACTAGGGGGGGGGGGGGACCAATTTTGTCAATCTTCATATTAATAATAATAATAGAAGGGGGCTTATTTGACAATTCACAAAAAAAGAATTAAGGGGGAGGAGGGTCGCATCTGCGATCAGAAAAAGAAAAAAAAAACAGGGGGAGACTTGAGGGAATTGATGTGTAACTTTCAATTAAAATGTTTACTTTAAAAGTTTTTAGTAAAAACCCATGTAAAATGAGTTTTATGCTTTATGTGTTCAAAATGGAACTTGAGGGACTTGATGTGTAACTTTCAATTAAAAGAAAATCTGCATTTCTTCCTCCATCCCCCTCATTTCTCACGATTTTCTTCCCCATCTCTCCCTCTCGTTCACGGCTTCCACACACACCACACACACACTCCAAATTTCTTTGAATCTTGCATCAAGAAGGTGAAATTCCAAGGATTTAAGCTTCTACAAGGCGCAAGGAAGCTCCATTTTCTTCCCCACTCCTCCTATTCGCGATTTCTTCTTCCAACTTGTAAGCCCTAACTTGTGAAATCCGAAATTGTTAGTTGCATGTGTGTTATTTTGTGTTTTTGTGCTAAATGTGGTGTTGGTGTGCTCATGAAACTTGATTTAGCTCAAGATATGTTAGTTCACGATTTTGGACAGATTTGTGGGGGGGCTTGGATCTGGAAATTGAGGGTTGGATTAGGCTTCATGTGTTCCAAATGATAGGTGGGTGTTTGGTTGTGGAATAATGGGTGTAATGTGCTTAATTGCTAGCTACATGATGAGATTTTGCTATGGATTTGGTATGATCATGTTAGGACCAGAAATCTCGTGTTATTATGATTACAATTGTGTTAATGTATGTTGGATAGCTATATGGTAGCATAGAAATTGAAATCCTAGACTTTTGCAAACTTGAAATTTCTAACAGCTTTGACCAGAATTTTGGGTCAACTTGCAGCAGCCATAACTTAGCCAATTTTGCTCGAAACTGATTTATTCTTTTTCCCTAGTAAAGTAGGATGTCTTAGCTTTACAACGGCTACTCGCACACTTTCTAAAACCTCCGTTTGGTCACTCAAAATACTGCTGCAAGTTGGGTACTCAAAGCTGTCCAATTTAGTAAAAAGTGGACTTTTCAAAATGGTTGGGCATGTAAACCTTGTTTTAATGGTATGTTTGCTACTTGAAATTGATGGTTATATGTTAAATGTAGGATCTGGAGAATTTGATGTTTAAATTCCAAATTTTGAATGTGTTATGCAAGTTTTCATTTCCTTTAACTAGTTTGCTAAATGTCAAAAAGTGTCAACTTCCGATGTGCATAACTTTCTCATTTCTTAACATTTTTACTTGGTTCTTTTTGCAACAAGTCCTAAATTATATGTAGTATATGCCTGTAAAATTTAAGGAGTTAACTCCAAGTAATGTGGATTTTAGCTATGTCACTAGATAGGTGCTTGAAGTTTGACTTTCTGGGTCAACTTTGACTTAAGTTGAAATTACTTGATTTGCTCCCAAATTGGGACTTGTATGTGCATAGTATGACTTGTATGAATGCATGAAAGTTGTTTGGGTGCTTATGTGTTATTATTAGTCCTAGTGACAACTTCTACATCCAGTTAGGCCATATTTACCCAATTAGGTCGATCTTGACCAACTTGTAGAACCAAGTGCCGCGTACCATTGCACCCTAAGGTGAGTTTCACTTACTGTTATAGTTGCATCCGGTAAAGGATGGCAGCAACACGGTAAAGGTATTTCTTTACTTAAGTAGTTATCCACCATATATCACATGTTTCACTGAATTGCTTTTAATATCAAAAGTCCTTACTTTATCGGGCCATTAATATAGAATAGCGAGGTAATGTTGAGTAGATCTACTGGGGATTGACACCCCCGCTCAGCGGTGCACAGGATGCACCCTCCCGACTGGCGGTCGGACTGAGACCAATATTAGCCTAGGACTACCGTGATCGGGAAAGACACGGGGAAGGCAAACTACATAGGTTATGCCTGTGATACATTGTCAGCTTTGGTTTCGAACGTTCAGGTGAGCATAAGCATAGGCTAGCTACGTATTGATACGGATAATACTTGCAACTTGTATAATTAGATTACGAATTGTTTCTCTACTATTCGTATGCATTTTTGGTCTACATGGTGTTGTGTAGACTGTATTAGTGAACTCACCAGCCTTTAGCTGACACTTGATTGATGGATACTTTTCAGGTCGTTAGGTGAATCCTGGATGGCACGGATGGCGGCAGTACACTTGATTTGCAAACCTTTGGGGAATATGCACTTTGAACATTTAAACTTGTTATATTTGTCAAACTAAACATGTAATCTGTTGATGTGCTTCCGCTGAACTATTTAACTAAACTCTGCTCCATTTTGTAAAAAGTGCTTTAACTTATGATAAATTACTGTTATGGCTTGGTTGTAACTAAAGTCTTGGATCCTGGTCTGGTTTACACCCCACACGGTTATACTCCGTTAGTGGAAATTGGGGGTGTTACAGATTGGTATCAGAGCCCTTGGTTACAGCGAACCAGAACATTTTAAAAGTAAAAATTTCTGAACTGTAACTGTTTTTGAAAAGATTTTGTTACAACCCATTCCCCAAGAGTACTGCCCCGCGTGCCGAAGATGACCCACATTTAAGAATTCCTGTCTTGTGTCAGTATAGGAAATGGATTTTTGGGTAGAAATTTTTCTTTCCCGAGGCTTAGAAATTTCTGAGTTAGAAAATTTTTTCTAAATATAAAGCTTAGCGTACTTATTACATTCCTTCTTAGCGAACTTCACATTGCTCTTAGCGGACTAGAATTGTTCCTAGCGCACTTGACGTTAGCGTACTTGATCCATGTGCTTAGCGAACTTGATGTTGTTCTTAGCGAACTTGATTCCTTCTTAGCAAACTTCTGTTAGCGAACTTGAACTTTTGTTCTTAGCGAACTTCTAGCTAGCGGACTTGATTATAATTCCTAGTGAACTTGTTAGCCTTAGCGAACTTGATGATGCCTTTAGCGAACTTGTTGGCTTCTTAGCGAACGTGATGAGGCCTTAGCGAACTTCATCCCTTCTTAGCGAACTTGATGAGGTGTTTAGCGAACTTGTTATGTTCTTAGTGAACTTGTATATGCTTAGCGAACTTGTTATGTTCTTAGCGGAGTTGTTACATGCTTAGCGAACTTGTTAAGTTATTAGCGCACTTCAGGCTGTTCTTAGCGAACTTGTACGACTGATACAATGTTACCTCAAATTTGTGATACAAATATAACTTGTACTACGTGATTACGTGTTCCTAACATTGTTACTACCTTGCTACAACTTAAAATGTATTGTTCATATGAATGAATGTTTTATATAACTTATACTCGTGTGAGACATCCCTCGGTATCTATGACTTCTTAGTATCGGGTATACTAACCTTTGGAAGGTTTGCATTAATTGTTAGAAATCTTGCCTCCTTGGAGAAATAACGAACACAACCCGGGAAACTTTATTGCTGCTCAAGTTCAGGACATGATCAACCAAGGAGTTGCTGCAGCCTTAGCAGCCGCTCAGCTCCAGTTCCAAGGACAAAATCATCATCCGTGCACCTTCAAAACATTCATGGATTGTAAGCCCCTGGTGTTTAAGGGTGATGAAGGTGCTGTGGGCCTACTAAGATGGCTCGAAAAGTCGGAGAAGGTATTTGTTATGTGTAACTGCCCGGTGGGGGATCGGGTGAAGTATGTTACTGGTACACTTGAGGATTCTGCATTGACTTGGTGGAATGCTCAGATTCAAATGTTGGGAATTGATGCTGCCAATGCCATGACATGGCAAGAGTTTAAGGACGCTATCATGGAGGAGTACTGTCCTCGTGATCAAGTAAAAAGGCTAGAGGGTGAATTTATGAATTTAAGGATGGTTGGCTCGGAAATAGAGGATTATACGGCCCGCTACCATGAGTTTTCAATACTGTGTCCCTCAATGGTCGATGCTGATTTCAAAAAGATTGAAAGGTATGTGGACGGCCTGGCTCCACAAATTCAGGGAATGGTAACCTCCACAAACCCGCTTAATGTGCGGCAGGCAATCAGATTGGCCCACAAGCTGACAGATCAGGCGGTAGCCCAAGGGACTCTACCACCAAAGGAATCTCCAAAAACTGCTCTCGATGGGAAAAGGAAAAGGGATGAAGAACCTAGCAACAACAACAATGCCGGTAACAACTCTGGAAGGTTTTCGGGCTCCCAAAACCAGAACAAAAGGTTTGACAAATCCAAGGGTGGTTTCAATAACAGTGGAGGCGGTAACCAAAACCGTTAAAGCAATAGTGGTCAGAACTCGAACCGGTACAAGGGAAAGGCACCCTACTGCAGCAGGTGCAACCTACATCACACTGGTGACTACAACAAACCTCCATGTGACCGTTGTGGAAAAACAGGGCACGTGGCCAAGAATTGCTGGAGTGAACTACCGAACCGATAGAGGCAAAACAATGAAGGCCCCAAGGGATGTTATGAATATGGAAATCCGGGTCATATGAAGAAGGATTGCCCCCAACTTAAGAAAACAGGAAACAACAGCCACCCCAACAACAACAACAACAACAACGGTGGAGGTGGTGGTGGAAACGTGGGAAATGGTAGAGGACGCGCATTTGTCATGGGGTCGGGTGAAGCAAAGAATGATGCCAATGTGATAACTGGTAAGTTTCAGCAGCTGTTTTGCGAATGTGCTCTGTGAAACTGGTGCTGGAAAAGTTTTATTTCAACTAAGTTTGGCAAGTTGATAAAGGCCAATACAAAACCTCTAGAAGCTAGGTACTGTAGGTCCAGAAAATCTACCAAGTCACGATATTGATATCACAAACGAGTGCGGAATCCTCGTTAGTGATTGATTCGAGAAGAAAGTAGATGAAAGAGACTTGATAAACAATAAAGATCAAATCTTGAATGAAACACACTACCTCTTTAGCAATTGACAGCTGATCGTAAACAACAAGAAATCTGGAAATCGTGATCAAAAGCCTTCAGAATCGTAAACATTAAGGGTTTATATAGTACCCATTACAAAGCCCTAAAATGGATCATAAACCCATAAGCCCAAAACGTAAACTCTAATAACCGGCCCACATGGCCCAAATGTAATCTATCTAAGCCCAATAACTAGAAAGCCCACATCTAATGTTCATGCCTCTATATATAGCCCAACAATCTTCCCCTAGGCATGAACCATTAGACCGTCTACGGCAGCAGCAAATCAAATCTGAATGTATTCTGCACATTGCTTGACCACCACTCATTTGCTACAATCCGGTTTGCTGTTCCATGGAAGATCCCCACCCGTATAGAATTTTCTAGATCGTTCTCATCTCCGAGAATAGGTTGGGAGGCGAGGAGCTTGATATCTCTTTCACCAAACCTGAGCAGGTCAACCGGATCGTAGAAGCGAAACTGTCTCATCTTCTTGCAAAGTACCACCGCTTCATGCGTCGTTGGATCATAAAACCAACAATCAAAGTTTTTGACTAAGGTACCATCTTCAATTTCATCCAACAGGTTTATTACTCTTGTGCGTTTGGTGGGTGGTCGCCTTGCTTCACCAATTGGATCGCCAGTTACTGGGTCAGTTCCAGTCTAAGGCCAATGCGACAAAAGCTGTTCCATGCAGTTTGTTAAGCTGATCGAAGCTAGTTCTCTTTTCCAGAAAGGATTTCTGCATATAGTGAGCCAGGCACCTCCAGTAGTGCGGCAACAACTTCTTGAAGATGGGCGGGAACTTTCCTTCATACCCTAGAGATTGAGCACCCTCTAAAACTGCAGCCTTGGGATACTCAATTGGATCTGTAGCTGTGTCATTAATGTTCAGTCCTTTTCTGATGTCTTCTTCAAGTATCACTATCTGCCTGTTCTGAATTGTTGCAGAGATCCTTGTCTTATCATCACTCGCTCTAGCAGTTCCCCAGAACTCCCTTACAAGCTGCTCATCAATAAGGACGCTTGTTCTCTGAGCGTGATTAATCTTGCAGACGTTCATCCCGGCCACCAAAGAATAAAATAATTGCATATGCTTCTCTGGTGGGTCTTCAAGATATGCCGGGATGCAGTGATCTCTTTCAAACTGAATCTCTTCATCAAGCATGTCGTCTGCCATCTGAGAAAGACAAGACAAATGTATCAGACTTGTTCATCAACGCTTAATTATGTTTATTAAGACTTTCTTGAAATTCAATTGAATATCAAATTTTACTTCTGAAGTTCAGAAAAGTATCAATTCAGTCTTTCAAGAAAAATATTTGATTTGGATTCATAGATTCACAAACACTCAATCAATTTTATCTCAAAAAATGGTTAAGTTTAATGAGATTTCTAAAAGCATTAAGTGTTTATGATGAAACTTATGAATTTACGATCCATTATTTGGGTTTGCGATCCATTAATTGGGTTCACGATCAGAAAATTGGGTTCACGATCGGGTCAATAAAAGTCCAGTCGGAAATGTCTCGCCCAATCGTAAACTACTAATTATCGTAAACACTGGAATCGTGAACACTGAATGATCGTAAACACGAGGATCGTAATCATCGATCGTAAACTTGGATCGTAAACACCAATCGTCGTCTTCAACCTCTCGACGATCGTAAACGTCGAGTCCGCCATGGATGAACCTGTAACAACCTCGGAAACACATTAATACCCATCAAACATGTAAAATGAACATCTATCACTAACCTTTTTCGATTAACAATCACACCAGCGGCTCTTAAACACGAGAAATCGACTTGAAATGCGAAGAAAAACGGAAAAAGATCACCGAGTGAAGAAAAACACAAAATCCAGAAATAACCCGGCGAGATGACTTGAAATCAGTCGATTGAGGTGTGGTTTATGGTCGGAAATCGATTACGAAGGTTTTGGTGAGCTCGGGTTTCACACTGGGTGGTCGGTGGTTGCTCAGATCGCTTTTCCGGCAAGAGGACGCGGCGGTTAGGGTTTTCTGTGGAGGCGGTCGTAAACGCAGAGTGAGAGAGGTAGAGTGAGTCGTAAATGATGAAAGGGGATCGGAAATGTGGGTTTTGTTGTAAACAAAATTTACACTAAGGCCCCCTCAAGTTTTGAAAAACATACAACAAACTCCCAAACCTCTAATAAATGATAATTCTCTTAAGAAAATGTTAATTTTGACAATTTTGAGAATTTACAACACTTCCCCTCAGACTCATACCCCGAGTATCTGATCATGATCATAAAATTAATTTTTTTTTAAAAAAAATTTAAAGACTTGACAAAAATAAACCATAAAACACAGATAACCATATTGCAGAATTGAATATTCACTTGCCTCGAAGTTAATTGTTTTTCATGGATCATACCAGACGCATCTTTGACTGAGTAACCCTTTTCAGCTTCCGTTACTCGACGCTCTAGACGATTGCCCAAAATTTTGAAATCACATAAACTCACATCCAGATAAAAATTTTAAGTGCTTAAATATGATACTAGAATTACCGTCATGTTTAATAGTCCCCACACCCAATTGTTCATAGCAAAACCTACCCAACCTCAGAGTTTATTGAGGATTCACAAACCCCCAACTTGAGGAACCATGCAACACCGCTATGACTACCACTTATTTTCTTAATTATCAGTTGGTGATCAGGTCGGCCGCATAAGCACGCAGAGAAGACCAAACACAATAATTTATTTATTTTTATCATCATTTTTTATTTTCCTTTTTCTTTTCATTTTTCTTTCTCTTTTCATTTTTCTGTGATGTTGTCATAACAGCAGAGACATGGCGTGTGAGAGAGTGAATACTAGGTGAATACCACTCTCAACCCATTTTTGCTGGGTCTCAGTCTTTTAAACTATGTAAACCAGGATGGAAAACTAAACATATATAGAAGTTAAGTTTACTGCACTTACATGGATGATCATAGTTTTTGATTTAGCTTACCGAACCATCATCTTTGAGTCGTCTTTCACTTCTGCCTTACACGTGTCAGTCTCCGATCGTCTTGGAAATTTATATCACTTCCTACCAACTCAAGGCAAACAAAAGACATCATAAAAACCTCAAACAGATATTTTTTAGATTTTATATTTCTTCCCCTGTTTTTATGAGGCTTTTGAAATAAATACACCTTTTTTTTAATTAATTTTCTTAAAGGATATTTACAAGAAATTTTGATCAGATCATTCCTCGAAGGCAATCATCCTTAGGCCTTCGACACACATTTCAAAATTGGGACGAGGGAGGGGTTTTGTGAAGATATCAGACACATTTTGGTCTGTGCTCACCTTTTGGAGCTGAATTAACTCCCGATCATAACAATCACGAATAAAATGTACCTTGATGTCTATGTGCTTTGTTTTTGAGTGATGAACGGGGTTTTTCACAATTTCTAGAGCAGGAGCGTTATCACAAAAGATAGGAGTGTTAACAAATTCCATACCGTAATCAGTGAGCTGATTTTGTATCCAGACTACCTGTGAGCATCCAGCGGATGCTGCCACATATTCAGCTTCTGCAGTGGACTTTGAGACGGTATGCTGCTTTTTGCTCTGCCAAGAAATGAGTCTGTCTCCCAGATACTGACATCCACCAGTTGTTGATTTCCTGTCAAGATCACTGCCTCCATAATCACTGTCAGTAAATGCAAATAATTGGAAATCAGTGTTCTTTGGGTACCAAAGTCCAAGCCTAGGCCTGCCCTTCAGATACCTAAAGATACGTTTAACAGCAATTAAATGTGAAAGTTTAGGATTAGCCTGATAGCGGGCACACAGACACACTGCATGCATAATATCTGGCCTGCTTGCTGTCAAATACATAAGTGATCCAATCATCGAGCGATACATGAATTCACTCACTGGCTCCCCATCTGCATCTGCTGTCAGTAGAGGTCGGGATGCCATGGGAGTTGAGATTGGCTTGGAATCTTGCATTTTGAATTTTTCTAGAATCTCATTCACATATTTTGCTTGGTGAATAAGAATCCCAGATTCATCTTGTTTCACTTGCAAGGCTAGGAAGAAGCTCATCTCTCCTTGATCACTCATTTCAAATTTCTTTCTCATTATCTCTTCAAACTCAGTGCATAATACTTCGTTTGTTGACCCATAGATGATGTCATCTACATAAACCTGCACCATGATGATATCATCATTCACTCTCTTTCTAAACAAAGTCTGATCAACCACTCCTCTTGAGTATCCATTCTCCACCAGATGAGTTGATAGTGTCTCATACCACGTGCGTGGAGCTTGATGTAGTCCATACAAAGCTTTATCCAGAAGATACACATGATCTGGATGCTCCTCATCTATGAATCCTGGTGGTTGAGTCACATATACTTCCTCATTCATTTCTGCATATAAAAATGCCGTCTTAACATCCATCTGGTGAACTGTGAAGTTTAGATATGATGCAACTGCGAGGAATATCCGGATAGCCTCCAATCTGGCCACGGGTGCATACACCTCATCATAGTCAATTCCATGAATTTGTCTGTGACCCTGAACAATCAACCTTGCCTTGTTTCTGACAATTATACCCGTGTCATCCTTCTTGTTCTTGTATAACCAACGTGTGGGTATAACCTTCTTGTTCTCTGGCCTTTCCACTAGACGCCACACTCCCAGCTTTGAAAACTGATTTAATTCATTGTGCATGGCCTCAATCCAACTTGGATCTCTGAGAGCAACCATCACATTAGGAGGCTCAATCTGGGAGATGAAGCACGAATACATACAAAAATTAATGTCTCCTGTGCGGCTTCTAGTGGTGACACCTGCTGAAACTGGCCCAAGTATACTGCTAATCGGATGGTCTTTGTTGATCCTTGATACTTGAACATCTGGCACAGGAACAGAAACAGGCAGGTTAGAATTAACAATATTATCATTCATACCTTGGTTTTGTGAACTTTCTGAATCATTATGAGTTCCCGAAGATCCCGGAGTATCTGCATTGATATTTGTTGGAACTGAATCTGGTGCTTTCTCACTAACTTTTTCAACATGAGGTCTTGATTCAGATGATTGAGCAATAATGTCTTCTTCCTCACCCAAATGATGGAAAACATTTGAAAACTTGAACCCTTCAAACAGTGACCCATAATCAAAAATCCAATCTGGTCCACTCCCTGCATCTGTAGGATTGTCTTCAAGCCAGTCTACGTTAAATGCCTCAATGATTAAACTGGTGGTTTTGTTGTAGACACGATAAGCACTATTTGCCGAATACCCCACAAAATAACACTCATCAGCCTTAGCTTCGAATTTCCCCACATCGGACTGAATCAGAACCGTGCATGGACACCCGAATGTCTTGAAATATCCCACCGTTGGCTTCTCTTTATAAACAATCTCATACGGAGTCTTCTCATGACGCTTGTTTAAAAGAACACGATTCTGCACGTAACAAGCCGTGTTGACCGCTTCAGCCCAGAAGAAGATTGGCAATTTAGCTTCACACATCATTGTTCTTGCTGCTTCAATAAGCGTCCTGTTTCTTCTCTCAGCGACTCCATTCTATTGCGGAGTGTAGGGTGCACTGAACTGTCTATCTATCCCCTTCTCTCCACAGAACATATTTAACTCAGCATTTTTAAATTCTGTTGCGTTGTCCGTTCTAATAGCCTTGACCTTCTTGTTCAGCTGATTCTCGATAAGCGTGACAAACTGTTTCACTAAGAGCGGAGTTTCATGCTTGTTTGATAAAAAGAAGACCCAAGTGAATCGTGAGTAGTCATCCACAATCACGAGACAGTAAGAGCAATTTGCTGATGCTTTGTACTTGCATTGGCCCAAATAAATCCATGTGAAGAAGTTGTAATACGGATGACATTGAATTTGCTATCTTCGGACGGTGCGGCAACTTGTGCTGCTTCCCCTTCGCACAAGCCACACATTTTTCTACAGTAGAGAAATCTTTGATAGGCAGCTTTCTGACATGTTCTCCCTTTGCAAGCTTGGTCAAATTCTTCATGTTAGCATGCCCCAGACGCCTATGCCATAATAGAGCTAAGTTCTCATTTTGTTTGGATATAAGACAGGCTACTTCTGAAGTTGGAGGTTGACCCATATTAAGCTGATAAGAATTTGCTCTTCTCAGAGTACGCATCAAGATGCACTCCTATGGAATTTTGACACCTGGCTTGAGTATGATGCATTCCTTGCGGTTGAACAAGACAGAATATTCCCTATCACAAATTTGTGACACACTGAGCAAACTGTGAGATAATTCCTCCACAGAGTGCACATCAGAGAATGTCAAACTTCCACTTCTCACTACTCCTTTCTTGCTTATTCTTCCACCTACACCACCTGCAAATGATACACCTCCTCCATTGAAGTCTTCCACATCTTCCAAAAGGGATAAGTCTCCGGTCATATGTCGGGAGCAACCGCTATCAACGTACCAGAGATTGTTGATAGATCTTCTTGGCTGTCCCTACACAAATCAGAGATCAGTGAGATTTAGGTACCCAGGCCATAACAGATCTGGGCACACCTTTGGAATCAATGTAATTAACTAATTGGAGGGTCATTTCTGGCTTTGATTCAGGTACATTCACATTTTGAATGTTGACTTTTGGTTTCCAGGTGGTGTTTTTCTGTGGTTTCAACACATTTGGTGAGTTCTGGACTGACACAGGTTTCCTTTTGCGGTGATGTGGCCTTTTTACCAGATGGCTTTTTAACAGGTGTCCACTCAAGTTTCAGTTTTGTGTAAACAGGTTGTTTTGTTTGAGTGACATCTTTTTGTTTTAAAACCTGTTGCTCAACCTTTGCTTTGCCATTAGGTTTATTAATTCTTTTGACTTTAGCCATTTGTTTCTCAACAAATTCTGGTTTTATCTTATCATTTCTTTTGTAAACTCCTTTAGATACATAAGTGGGTTTAGGAGTTTTGGCCACATTCCATTTTTCAATAACAGGCTTTGTCACTGGTGCCTTTGTGTTTGAAACCTTAGACTGTTGAGTCTTCATTGGTTCCAAACACTGCTTCCCCTGAGACAAAGCTTGTTGCTTTTGCTTTTGCTTTTCTCCTGTCATCATTTTCTCCAACATACTAGTCCGTGGGTTTTGCGGATAGTATGGTTGAAATGGTCTATTCACACAATTAGCAGCAAAGTGTCCTGGTTTTCCACATTGAAAGCAGTTCATAAGTCTAGGCCCATTGACATGACTACAGAGGTATGAACGTCTTGGGTAAGACGACTTCCATTCTGGCTTATCATCCCATTTGTGTATAACATGTTTTGTGGTTTTTTCTGGTTGTGTGATTAAACAAAATTGTTCTGATTTAGACTTGTTTGTTCTATTGAAAGTCGACACAACCTGGGGATAAGCAACAAAATCTTTGGGCTTAGTCTCACGACCAACTTTAGTGTTAGGCACGCGAATTTTAAAACCATTAACTTTTTCATTGGAATCAGAAAGATGTTTTGACAACAAAGATACAACTAATTGTTTTGACTTGGACGTATTAAGTTCTGACACAGATGCCAGAACATCGTCCTTGGGTAAATCAGACATTAAACTACTAGACACATGACATTCATTGACTTTCAAACATTCAGCATCCTCCCCAGACACATCTTCAATACCTACTTCATCTGCACATGAAACAAACCCATCAGCAGGTTCAACACTATTGTTTAATGATTCCTGGGACGGACCCGATTTACTTGTGGATGCCATTGTTTCGTTCTGATTACCCAACCCATAGATCATGTGTTTTTCATTTTCAAATTCTTGATCAGTCATAGGTGTCACTCCTACCAGAACACTATCTAAGGGAGGTCCTATCTCATGTGTTCCTGTTTCAGATCTATCAACCTGATCCTCCTCAAAGATTATTCCTATTATGTCTCTAGTCTTATCTTGAGGAACATCATTCTTGTTTTTGTCTGAGAAGCTAATTCCTATTCCACCTTTGTCCTTACCCATTCTAACATCAGTTATGCAGGTGTTCAAAGACTTACTAGCCTCTAGCATTCTTTTGCTTCTCATATGATTCACATCAAGTTTTACTTGCAACTCATTGTTCTTATGCTTAAGTTCATCTATATGCTTACTCAGTTCAGCTATTTCTAACTTAGCATTGTCATACAGTAGAGCTTTCTCAGTAGCAAGTTTTTGGTATTTCACAATGTCTAGTTTCTGAGCTTTTACCTTCTCCTCATTCTTTTGCCATCTACCCTTAAAAGAACTCCTTTCGCATTTTATCTCAAACAATTCTATCTCATAATTTTTACAAATTTGTCTAAGTCCAGGAATTATACGAGCACAAGTGGGATTAGGACATACCTTGATGTTATCAACCTCAGCAGCAAAGGCTTCCTTGTCTTCCACCAGAATCTCTTCAGGTTTCTCATCAGTTACAACAAATGCATGCTCTTCCTCATCATCCCTTTCCATAGCAGCAATCATTGCATGCGACAGGCTAAACTCTTTCATCTGAGGAGTCCAGTCATATCCACCTCCTTCCTGTACAACCAAAGCACTTGACTCTGCCTTTCCTTTGTTATCACCTGCTTTCCTTTCTTCTGTTCTTTCTCTCCTCGGCTTGGTGCACTCTCTTGCGAAATGCCCGTACTCGTCACAGTTGTAGCACCTCAGCTTGCTCTTGTCAAACCCCATCCTAATCTTATCTTGATCCTTCCACACATTTCTCCCAGTCTTTGCCATGAACTTCTTTGCTCTGAAAACCGCCATTGCCATCTGCCAAGAGACATCTAACATCTCTACATCTTCAGGATTTATCTGGTTTAGCTCCCCCGACAGCATCTCAGTAGGCACTAAAGTTCCTGCCATAAGAGCATGATAGCTGTTCATAAATCCCATTCCGAGGGCAAAGTTGGGATCATTTGTTGCATCAGGGTTGACACCTCCACTTGCACTTGATTAAGGTTGTGTCACAAAAGCAGTTGACTTTGTGACAGAGCTCGGTCCACTCCCAGTTGACTTTCCATCTTGCTTAGAATCCATTTTTTCTGACAACAGTGCTTGGTTCAATTTTCCCGCCAAACTAAGAGAGCTTATATGGTTCAATTCTCTCTGCTTGTCATCAATAAGATTTTGACTTCAGTTTGTTGATCATCTCATCAAGAGATAGCTCACTCAGCTTGTTGTTGTCCTTAATGATGGAGATGTTGGTATTCCAGGATTTGGGCAAGCTATTCAGCAGTTTCAGATTCTTATCTTCCTGATCTGGTTCAACATTGTAGCTTGACATTTCTGCCATCAGAGACACGAACCTTTGCACCTGTGCTTCAAAGGATTCTCCTTGAATGTGGTTGAAGAGATTGAATTTCTGCTTCAGCATTTGCTTACGGCTTGCTTTTATGTCTGGATTTCCTTCATATGCTACTACCAAAGCATTCCAGAGTTGCTTTGCAGTCTTGCAGTGCTTAAATCCTTGTGCAATATCAGGTGTTAGAGCCATAGTCATAATAGCAAACGCCCTCTCAGCTTTGTTGCATCTTTCCCAATCATCATCATCAAACTCGTCTTCCTTTTTAGCCTTCCCCGCATTAACTCCTTCTGCATGTGTAGGCGTGTATGGCCCATGAATTACTGCTCTCCATAGTCTTAGATCAACACTCTTCAAGTGGTTTTCAAACCTATATTTCCACTCCAGAAAATTATCCGTCGAAGTGAGTCTTGGTGGACGAGTGATGGATCCAATCTCAAAATCCAATTTCTGATGCATACTCGGTTCGAAATCCATAATGTAACTTAGGAAAACTTAACAACAAAAGTCCAAAAGTCCAAACTGTGAGATTACGATCGTAAATGCCTGATTACGATCGAGAACACCTGATTACGATCGAACAGAATCGTAAACTCCTAATTACAATAAGAGGTGACAACGGGTCGTAAACCAATGAATCGTAAACACTGATTCCGATAAGAGCAAATCGTAAACTCCGATTACGATGAATGTTTCCGGTGAAAAATGTCGTAAACCCCGATTACGATCAAGTACAATCGTAAACACCAATTCTCCGGATCGTAAACTGATAAAAATCCAATCTTTATGTCGTAAACAGGTTTCCGATGAAGATCTTCAAACAAACCAGTCGTAAACACCCAGAAAAACCCAGAAAAAAATCGTAAACTCACAAGAACAGCAGCAACCAATCGTAAACCCGAAGAACACCTTTAAATCTTCAAAAACTCGAACCTTTTTCCAGAAAACCTCGAATCCAATACCGTGAGAGCCTCGAATCAGTGATTCTTGGCTCTGATACCAATTGTAGGTCCAGAAAATCTACCAAGTCACGATATTGATATCACAAACGAGTGCGGAATCCTCGTTAGTGATTGATTCGAGAAGAAAGTAGATGAAAGAGACTTGATAAACAATAAAGATCAAATCTTGAATGAAACACACTACCTCTTTAGCAATTGACAGCCGATCGTAAACAACAAGAAATCTGGAAATCGTGATCAAAAGCCTTCAGAATCATAAACATTAAGGGTTTATATAGTACCCATTACAAAGCCCTAAAATGGATCATAAACCCATAAGCCCAAAACAGTAAACTCTAATAACCGGCACACATGGCCCAAATGTAATCTATCTAAGCCCAATAACTAGAAAGCCCACATCTAATGTTCATGCCTCTATATATAGCCCAACAGGTACACTGTTGAACTAGCTAATGGTAAGCTTATAGATGCAACACATTTAGTCAAGGATTGTACCTTAGAACTCTCAGGTCATAAGTTTAGCATAGATTTGATGCCTTTCACCATCGGTAGTTTTGACATAATAATTGGCATGGAATGGCTATCCGCACATCAGGCAGAACTCGTCTGCCGAGAGAAGATCATACGTATACCCACCGCAAATGGAGAAGTGCTCTCGATTCAGGGTGAGAAGGGAGGTACTGTCTCGGAATCATATCGTACCTCAAGGCTCAGAAGTATCTACGGAAAGGACACATAGCCATTCTAGCAACGGTTACGGATCAGACCCTCACGGAAAAGAAAATTGAAGATTTCCCGATAGTGCGCGACTATCCCGATGTATTTCCAGAAGAACTACCTGGTCTACCTCCGCATCGACAAGTGGAGTTCGGAATTGACCTTATCCCCGGTGCAGCTCCGGTTGCCCGAGCTCCATATCGCCTGGCTGTGAACGAACTACATGAGTTGTCCACTCAACTACAAGAGTTACTAGATAAAGGTTTCATTAGGCCTAGCTCGTCGCCATGGGGCGCGCCAGTATTATTCGTCAAGAAAAAGGATGGAACATTCAGAATGTGCATTGACTACCGTGAGCTCAACAAAGTTACTATTAAGAATCGGTATCCTCTCCCTCGCATCGACGACCTCTTCGATCAATTGCAAGGATCTAGTGAGGCAGCGTAGGTGGGTCGAGCTGCTTAACGACTACGACTTGGCGATAACATATCATCCAGGAAAGGCCAATGTCGTGGCCGATGCACTGAGTAGGAAAGAACATGTTAAACCCAGAAGGGTTCGAGCCCTACAACTCACGATTCATGTAGGATTACCGGATAGAATCCGGGATGCCCAGGAGGAGGCCCTGATAGAGGAAAACTATGAGTCTGAATCCTTAAATGGCATTGATGGAACTTCAGAGGTTAAGTCGGATGGAATCCGTTACTACAAAGATCGTGTTTGGGTACCTCTACATGGAAACCTTCGAGAGCTGGTGATGGATGAGGCTCACAAGTCTCGATACTCGGTCCATCCCGGTTCGGACAAAATGTACCAAGATCTAAAAGGACTCTATTGGTGGCCCAGTATGAAGGCTGACATTGCTAGGTATGTCAGTAAGTGTTTGACATGCTCGAAGGTCAAAGGAGAGCATCGTAAGCCTCCAGGATTACTGCAACGACCGACAATTCCTGAGTGGAAATAGGAATAAAACTCGATGGACTTCATCACGGGATTGCCCCGTACTCCCCGTGGTAACGACATGATTTGGGTGATCGTGGATAGGTTAACCAAATCCGCCCATTTCTTAGCCCTCAAAGAAAGTGACAAGACTGATAAGCTGGCACAAATCTACATCAATGAGATCGTAAAGCTCCACGGAGTGCCCTTATCAATTATCTCTGATCGAGACCCCAGATTTGCTTCACACTTTTGGAGATCACTACAATCAGCCTTAGGTACTTGTTTGGATATGAGTACCGCATACCATCCTCAGACAGACGGCCAAACCGAACGTATAATCCAAACTCTTGAAGACATGCTTCGAGCTTGCGTAATGGATTTCGGGAAGAACTGGGAAACTCACTTGCCATTGGTCGAATTTTCCTACAACAATAGCTATCATACTAGTATTGGAGCCGCTCCCTTTGAAGCTCTTTATGGGCGAAAGTGTAGATCACCGGTCTGCTGGGCTGAGGTCGGTGACAGCCAACTTACTGGACCAGAAATGGTGTACGAAACGACTGAAAGGATCGTACAAATCAGGAACCGTATGAAAGCCGCAAGGGACCGACAAAAGAGCTATGCTGACAAGTGAAGAAGACCATTAGAATTTGAGGTCGGTGACCGAGTACTATTGAAGGTCTCGCCTTGGAAGGGTGTTATACGCTTTGGAAAGCGCGGGAAGTTGAACCCCCGCTATATAGGACCCTTCCCGATAACAGAAAAGATGGGAACGGTGGCGTATCGTTTGGACTTGCCACCCTGAGCTAGATGGGGTACACAACGTGTTTCACGTTTCAAACCTGAAGAAGTGCCTGGCTGATGACACATTGATAGTTCCACTGGAGGAACTCCACATTGACGAACAACTCCGATTTATAGAACAGCCTGTTGAGATAATGGGACGCGAAGAAAAAGCATTGAAGCGAAGCAAGATCCCAATTGTCAAAGTCAGATGGCACTCAAAGCGTGGACCGGAGTTCACGTGGGAACGGGAAGACCAGATGAGAAAGAAGTATCCTCACCTGTTCGATCAAGCCTCTGCATCAACCCAAAGTACTAGCTAATTTTCGGGACGAAAATTCTTTAACATGGGGAGGCTGTGACAATTGCAACTTCCCAAGTTAATTTCGTTAACTTTTTCTGTTAGTTCCGTTAGCAAACCCGAGACCCGTTATTTGATTAATTGCATGTTGTTCATGTCTATGTGCTAATTGGTGTTAGTAACTTGTTTTGTGAATTCGTTTCGTGACTTTACGTGTTATTTGAAAATTTCGCGTTTTCGGGTAAAACCGGACTTCGCGCGTAAACTGAAATCTTTATGTGTAAATGCTAAATTTATGTAACCCGACAAAATCTTATATGTTAAATAAGTTAAAAACAATTAGAGACATTTTTAGAATGTTTACTTTAAAGGTTTTAGGTAAAAACCCATGTAAAATGAGTTTTATGCTTTATGTGTTCAAAATGGAACTTGAGGGACTTGATTTGTAACTTTCAATTAAAAGAAAATCTGCATTTCTTCGTCCATCCGCCTCATTTCTCACGATTTTCTTCCCCATCTCTCCCTCTCGTTCACGGCTTCCACACACACCACACACACACTCCAAATTTCTTTGAATCTTGCATCAAGAAGGTGGAATTCCAAGGATTTAAGCTTCTACAAGGCACAAGGAAGCTCCATTTTCTTCCCCACTCCTCCTATTCGCGATTTCTTCTTCCAACTTGTAAGCCCTAACTTGTGAAATCCGAAATTGTTAGTTGCATGTGTGTTATTTTGTGTTTTTGTGCTAAATGTGGTGTTGGTGTGCTCATGACACTTGATTTAGCTCAAGATATGTTAGTTCACGATTTGGGACAGATTTAGGTGGGGGGGGCTTGGATCTGGAAATTGAGGGTTGGATTAGGCTTCATGTGTTCCAAATGATAGGTGGGTGTTTGGTTGTGGAATAATGGGTGTAATGTGCTTAATTGCTAGCTACATGATGAGATTTTGCTATGGATTTGGTATGATCATGTTAGGACCAGAAATCTCGTGTTATTATGATTACAATTGTGTTAATGTATGTTGGATAGCTATATGGTAGCATAGAAATTGAAATCCTAGACTTTTGCAAACTTGAAATTTCTAACAGCTTTGACCAGAATTTTGGGTCAACTTGCAGCAGCCATAACTTACTCAATTTTGCTCGAAACTGATTGATTCTTTTTCCCTAGTAAAGTAGGATGTCTTAGCTTTACAACGGCTACTCGCACACTTTCTAAAACCTCCGTTTGGTCACTCAAAACACTGCTGCAAGTTGGGTACTCAAAGCTGTCCAATTTAGTAAAAAGTGGACTTTTCAAAATGGTTGGGCATGTAAACCTTGTTTTAATGGTATGCTTAAATTCCAAATTTTGAATGAGTTATGCAAGTTTTCATTTCCTTTAACTAGTTTGCTAAATGTCAAAAAGTGTCAACTTCCGATGTGCATAACTTTCTCATTTCTTAACATTTTTACTTGGTTCTTTTTGCAACAAGTCCTAAATGATATGTAGTATATGCCTGTAAAATTTAAGGAGTTAACTCCAAGTAATGTGGATTTTAGCTATGTCACTAGATAGGTGCTTGAAGTTTGACTTTCTGGGTCAACTTTGACTTAAGTTGAAATTACTTGATTTGCTCCCAAATTGGGACTTGTATGAATGCATGAAACTTGTTTGGGTGCTTATGTGTTATTATTAGTCCTAGTGACAACTTCTAATCCAGTTAGGCCATATTTACCCAATTAGGTCGATCTTGACCAACTTGTAGAACCAAGTGCCGCGTACCATTGCACCCTAAGGTGAGTTTCACTTACTGTTATAGTTGCATCCGGTAAAGGATGGCAGCAACACGGTAAAGGTATTTCTTTACTTAAGTAGTTATCCACCATATATCACATGTTTCACTGAATTGCTTTTAATACCAAAAGTCCTTACTTTATCGGGCCATTAATATAGAATAGCGAGGTAATGTTGAGTAGATTTACTGGGGATTGACACCCCCGCTCAGCGGTGCATAGGATGCACCCTCCCGACTGGCGGTCGGACTGAGACCAATATTAGCCTAGGACTACCGTGATCGGGAAAGACACGGGGAAGGCAAACTACATAGGTTATGCCTGTGATACATTATCAGCTTTGGTTTTGAACGTTCAGGTGAGCATAAGCATAGGCTAGCTACCTATTGATACGGATAATACTTGCAACTTGTATAATTAGATTACGAATTATTTCTCTACTATTCGTATGCATTTTTGGTCTACATGGTGTTGTGTAGACTGTATTAGTGAACTCACCAGCCTTTAGCTGACACTTGATTGATGGATACTTTTCAGGTCGTTAGGTGAATCCTGGATGGCACGGATGGCGGCAGTACACTTGATTTGCAAACCTTTGGGGAATATGCACTTTGAACATTTAAACTTGTTATTTTGTCAAACTAAACATGTAATCTGTTGATGTGCTTCCGCTGAACTATTTAACTAAACTCTGCTCCATTTTGTAAAAAAGTGCTTTATCTTATGATAAATTAGTGTTATGGCTTGGTTGTAACTAAAGTCTTGGATCCTGGTCTGGTTTACATCCCACACGGTTATACTCCGTTAGTGGAAATTGGGGGTGTTACATTTTAGGTGGCTTTAAGCAAGAGGTAACCTTTGTTTTCACTATTTGTTCTTCCATGGTTGCTTAGCATGATGAATTTTCGAATTCTAGGGTTTGCCATGTCGAAAATTTGTTGAATTTGGGTGAATTCTGGATTCTATAACATCTAGTATGTTGGTTGTAGTGAGCTTAACCCATTGATTTGAAGTTATAAGCTTTATTTCTTCAAATGCTAAAATCAGGGTTCTTGAGCCTTGAATTTGGGGAAGATGACCCAACTTCTGTTGTAAAATGTTGGTAGTTGGTCTTCTATGGTTATGTAAACTCGTTTTTATTTATTAGAAGGACTTAAGTTGTTATCGGTTAAATTGTTTGATGGCTAGTAGTTATGTTTCAAAAATAAAATAAGAAGGGTTCGAGTGAAATGGGTCTAAAGTTATAGAAGTTGAAATTTATGCATAATAAATGTATGTGAATGCTATGACCCATATAGGAATCAAATGGAGATTTGAATGCTCAATCAAGAAGGCAAGTAAGTATGTTGTTAACTAGCCAAAGTGGTGAAGACGAAAATTCATGCTATCATGGAAGTTTCAACGCAAGGACTTGAGGTAACACTAAAGTTGTATCTTGTTTGTTACAAAGTAAGTTGCTTTGTGGCTCGGTTATTATTATAACCGTTATTCCGTTTAGAGCATAATAGTTGTCAAATTTTGTTGGTAAGTAGCACATAGTTGATGTTTAATTTTTATGATACGTATGACCACTCGTGGTAAGTCGTAATTATGCTATATGACAATAAGGTAGGTGCCTTTACTGTTGATTAATTTAGCCTACCTCATTAGATGAAGTGATCAGCCAAATGCGTAGTAGAATGGATATTTGCTGGGATTGATTCCCTCAAGCTGTTGTTAATGGTGTGTAATAGTGAAGATCATATACTACACCAAACCTAAAAGTTAGGGTCTTCGACCCATATGTTAGTGTTGATGCATTGGGGGTTAATGAGGGTAATAACCACTCTACATCCCAAAGTAAGATTGAGGATCCTTGCATCCAAATAGGGGAGTTGATGGTAGTTGGCCATGCTAGGGATAGTCACCCGAATAGATCATTAAACCTCTAGGTGACTAGTTCCACTTATGTAGTTGTTATGTTGTTGTAATGTGCTTATATCAATAGAACATAAATTTGTTATGAAAATTAAAGTTTAGATGTTGTAGGTAACATCTACTATCTAAATGGTGTGGAGAAGCCAAGCATAATGAATTGTTAGTGTGAACTGATCCTAACGGGTCAACGGGTTGGGTCGATTAATGTAAGGGTGTTGTTTTATACGTAAAACAATAATGCAATGATATAATCATGTGGGCTCTACCTGAATAAGTCTTCCTTGTTAATAGTGTTGAAAAGGGGAAAGAAATCTAAACATGTTGGGAGTTTGATATATCCCAAAAATGTTGATTTTACTAAATGATAATGTGGTATGTGATTCATGTATATCTTGTAACATTAGTCTTGCATTATGCAACATTAGTATTGCATTATGCAACATTAGTAGTTTATAATATTAATTCCAAGCATATCGCTTGGGACAAAGCTAGTTCCAAGCGATACGGCTAGTTTGCTCGCGGTACGCGAAGCTTCCCTCGCGATACGCGAGGGGTAGCTCCATCCGCATTTGTTATTTCCTGTTGTTTCTTGTACTCCTAATCACTCGGTTATATTTAATTGTTGTGATTTAGGATATGTTGATAATTTTTGTTATTTAGGATCATAGTGACCCTAAATAATCATGTTGATAATTGTTGAACATTGTTGTGTTGAAGATGATAATTGTTGAGATTAAGGATCATAGTGACCCTAAATAATCATGTTGATAATTGTTGAACATTGTTGTGTTGAAGATGATAATTGTTGAGATTTAGGATCATAGTGACCCTAAATAATCATGTTGATAATTGTTGAACATTGTTGTGCTGAAGATGATAATTGTTGAGATTTAGGATTATAGTGACCCTAAATAATCATGTTGATAATTGTTGTGTTGAAGATGATAATTGTTGTGATTTAGGATCATTTTTTTTTTGGAAAAACCAGTGTGATTTAGGATCATACTAACCCTAAATGACCAAGTTGATAATCGTTGAACATTGTTGTGATTTAGGATCATAGTGACCCTAAATTACCAAGTTGATAATCGTTGAACATTGTTGTGATTTAGGATTACTGTAACCCTAATCAAGTACGCTGATAAAGCTGCATCTTGTTGCGTTATATAGATAGTTGTGGTAAATTAG
>JBCNJP010000013.1:14432406-14449632 GCA_039602395.1 Deinandra increscens subsp. villosa
TACTTTATACATATCTGTAGGTCCAGAAAAACTCCCGAAACACGATATTTATATCACAAACGAGTGCGGAATCCTCGTAGGTGATTGATTCAAGATAGAAAGATGAAGAGAACACAAGAATACGATGATATAAACGATAAAAACTTGATCTTTGCACACAAGAAAACTTGTCGGGTACAAAACAGCAAATCGTAAACTCCTCCTCTCGGTTTACGATCGTGATCACCTGGATCGTAAACACCTTGGCTGCTCTCTCAGAATCGTAAACAGCAACCCTAAATGAGGAGGTCTAGTGGGGTTTATATAGCCACCCCATTGGGTTTACTATTGGGCCCCTTGTGGATCATAAACCCAATAGTAAACCCAAGCCCAATCATAAACTAGCCTAAATACAATAATCAAACTAGCCTATGATCCTAATTAAACCCTCTAAGCCCAGCCCAACTTATTTAATATTACAAGCCTCATAATCTAGCCTCTACAATCTTCCCCTAGGCTTGTGATATTAAATGTCTTCGATCTTTGAAAAACTTCTTCTTGACTGGCTGGCATAGATGCTGATGAAGATTCTTTCCGCAGAAATCTTCAATGGGTTTCATGACGGGCACTTGGGACTTCCTCTTGATCAGCATCAGCTTGAACTTCTTGAAATGAACAAGCAATGAAATGGAGGACTCTCATTGACTTGCTTCTTGAAAGAACTGGTTCTTGCTGTATCTTCGGTAACTGTCTTGAATCTCCAAAACAATTAGAGGTTAAATTTTGAAAACCCCTAACTGTGAAGAACTTGATTGTTGAACTTGGATCTTCATGATCTCTGACTGCTCTCTGCATCACTTTCTTTTTCAAAGATTGACTTGAAATCTTCAGCTTCCCCTAAACTTGTGAGCATTTTCTTTGAAAAACTTTTGAAGCTTTTGGATACTTGTAAAGATACCAACAACTTCCCCTGAACAGTTGCTTTTCAGATGGAAGTCTTGTCCGGTTGGTTCTTTAACTTGAGCAGCAGCAACATCTTTCTATCATCAACCTGTCTGACACACATTTGAAAAAATATACACTACCAGACATGTGATGACTGGTCTTTGGGTTAGGAGGTAATTATCATCTGTTCAGTTGATTCAAATTAACATAATTTTAACCAAAAACCCTAATATAGATTACGGGTTTTCTATAAAACTTCCCCTGAACCCAAAGACCTCTAAAGACTTCCCCTTAGCTGATTACTTCCCCTCAGCTAAGGACTTCCCCTGAGATAATACATATTATCCTCGAGTTCCCTTCGGATACTATGTATTATGGAAGTCTTTTCGGATAATAAGTATCATCCTCGAGTTCCCTTCGGATAATACTTATTATCCCCTCTCCTTCCCCTAAAAATTTGTCAAGATCTGACGGAGGAAGTCTTTTCCATTAGATAATAAGTATCATCCTCGAGTTCCCTTCGGATAATACTTATTATCCCATACTCCTTCCCCTAAAAATTTGGCAAGATCTGTCGGGGGCATATTGTCATGCATTAAAACCCTTGAAAAACATATTTTGACTTCTCAAATCAACCTGGCCAAGACAAAAACACACCAAAAAGAACTTAACGACTCACACACGAAAGATAAAAACAAACAAATACTTACCAATATCAAACATGAGAAAGTTTACAAGGGATCAAACCATATGAATCTGACTGAGGAACCCTTTTCAGCTTCAGTTACTTAACTAGTCCAGGTGATTGCCGGTATGTTTGTCCGCTTTAAACTCAAACCCGTTTAATCCCAACCGAATGCGTCATGCTTAATATAGTACATTATTACCGTCATGTTTAATTCGTCCCCACACCCAAGCGTACACAGCAAAACCTACCCAACCTCAGAGTTTATTGAGGATTCACAAACCCCCAACTTGAGGAACCATGCAACACCGCTATGACTACCACTTATTTTCATTAACCATCAGTTGGTGATCAGGTCGGCCGCTAAGCACGCAAAGAAGACCAACTGAGTGATTATTTTTCATTTTCTTTTCTTTTTCATTATTTTTTTTTCATTTCTTTTTCTTTTCTTTTTCTTTTCTTTCTTTATTATGTGGTGTAGTCATGACAGCAGAGACATGGCGTGTGAGAGAGTGAATACTAGGTAATTACCACTCTCAACCCATTTTTGTCGGGACTCAGTCTTTTAAACCATGCAACCTAGGATGGGAAACTAAACATATATATCTTTTAAGTTCACTGCACTTTCATTGGAGGTCATAAGTTTAGGTCGAGCCTACCGAGCATATCACCGTGGAGCTTGCCTTTCACTTCCGCCTTACGCGTGTCAGCCATCTCCAACCCGGTCATTCATTTTACTTCCCCTAAACTTCTCAAAAACAAGACACAAACAATTAAACACAAACAATTAAAAATTGAAAAGCACACTATTTTTGAGGGGTCAACTTTGTCTTCATCTTTACATTTCTTCCCCTTGCTTTTTGATTTTTTAATGTCACAATCTTGTGAACATCATTTTTCAGTTTTTTTTTTTAAATAAAACACACAAACACACTTAAAAGAACAAAACACAAAATTTTGAAGATATCTGGCCAAGCTAACTTTCAAAGTATTGATTTGAAAATTTTAGAAAATTGGGTTTCATGACATGCACACTTCATTGCATTTGAAGTCAAACACTTAATCAATCACCAGTGAAAATTTTAAGAGAATAGATTTGACCCAAAACACCCTTTGCTGCCTCATCATTCAAACAACCAAGTTAAGAACAGTACCTTTCATGCTGATTTATGACCTTTTACCTCTCAATGAGACATACCTTCCATTGTATAGATTACTTGACATGACATGAAGATACGTCTCCTAAACTGTGCCTGGAACAATCACTTATCAACAAACAAATTAGTAATAAAAACGTTAGTGATAATCCTCCTTGATTGTTCCTGCACAGAGTGAGAGATTAGTTAGCTAATAGTACCCAGGCCATTGTTTTTCTGGGTACTCCTGAGGAATCAGTGAATGAAATTTCTTTTAAAAACATTCCTTTTGAAAAATCAGGAAGTTGGGATGGATTCTGGTTGTCCAGTTGCAGTTAGCCTTTGGTTTCCAAGTTCCAGGTTGATTTTAACATTTGTTTTAGTCACCTTTGGAGTTGTGACCTTAGGTATTTCAACCTTCTTCATTTTAGCTTCATTTTTTAAAACAGTTTTAGTTACCTTGGGAGGGGTAACTTTGGGTTTCTCAAGCTTTGGTTGTTTTGAAAATGGTTTCTTCACCTGTTTTTGGAAATTTTGGTAACTTGGAAAGCTGTTGTTTTGATTCAAAGATTTTCTTTCAGCTTTGGCAGCACCCCAATGTTGATCAGAGGGTTTAACCTTGGGAGTAACAGTCTTCATTGCCTTAGGTTTTTGCACCATCATCGGCTTAGACTTCACAGACTCCTGAGATGAAACCCTTTGAGTGTTCGGAAAATAGGGTTCATAGGGGCGATAAAGACAGTTTCTAGCAATATGACCAGCGATGCCACAATTAAAGCAAGTCTGCTTCTTTAGATAGAAGTCAGACGTGTACCCATTTGTTTTTGGTGGCTGATATGGAGCTGGTTTGCCTTGTGATTGCATCCTTGCCTTGTCTGCAGCTCCAGATTTGACTTTCTGCGGGTTCCTTGAAGCTTGAGTAGAACCTGTCCTCATCGTCTTTGTGCTCTCTGGATTTCCTGATGAAGAAGCACCATTCTTGCAACTACACTTACAACTGCATGAACCAACTGAAGAAATGGGAGACACAGCCACACTTTTCATCTTATCATTCTTCACCACAGTTGTTTGCTTCACACTCGGATGCTTGATGGTGATCTTTGGCCTCTCAACTTTAGCTTCACCGATCACTCCATCAGTTATTCCCTTGAACTTGGAGGAGAAGGATGGTAAGTCATACCCAACATCTGGTTCTTGGTCAAACATGGATCCAGATGTCATAAAGATCTTCCCCTCAGGCCGTGTCGTCAAGATCACTTTTTCCCTTTTGACTTCGTCGATTACTTTGAAGCATGGGGTTTCAATTTTAGGGTATGGTTTCAACTCTATCCCAGCTTCATCAGACTTAGAATTGTGACACCTGTCATATTTCTGGCACTCAGCATCATTGTCTGATACATCCTTTACTCTCCCTTCACCATAAGTCATGTTTGCTTCATTATCAATTTCTTCTTGAGTCAAAGGTGTAGTTCCAACCAAGACACTATCAATAGGAGGAGCAGCTTCTTTATAATCAGACTCGGTTCGTTCAACTTGATCCTCACTAAGAAGTATTCCTATAATGTCTCTGGGAACTGGTGGAGGAATAATGCTGTTTGCAGACAGAGATCTTATCAGACTTTTCTGACCCACACCCAGTTTTATCTTTCCCAACTTGGCCAGTCACAACGGCATGTGACAATTCCTTTCCAGCATCGAGCATTCTTTTGCTTCTCATTTGATTCATATCAAGCTTCACTTGCAACTCATTGTTTTTATGCTTAAGGTCATCTATCTGCTTACTAAGCTCAGCTATTTCTAACTTAGCGTTGTCATACAGATAAGCGTTCTCAGTTGCTAGTTTCCGATATTTCACTATGTCTAATTTCTGAGCTTTTACCTTCTCTTCATTCTTTTGCCATCTACCCTTGAATGAACTTCTTTCACATTTTACCTCAAACAGTTCTGACTGAAAATTTTTACAGATTTGCCTAAGTCCAGGAATTATACGAGCACAAGTAGGATTGGGGCATATCTCAGTATTGTCAACTTCAGCTGCGAAATCATCCATGTCCTCAACCATATTCTTTTCTTCAACCACTGAACTCATTTTCTTACTTTAGGTATGCAGCTTCTGAAAATCTTGAAAAATCGGCAAAAACGGCAAAAACACTATTCAAAGAATAGTGTCAAAAACTTAAAACTGAAAAACGGAGGCCTTCGGAGTGGAATTTGGGGGTTAAAACGAGCTCCCCTGGACTTAAATCTGGGGCTCGGTGTCACGAACGTCGTGTTAAAATTTGAGCTTCTACGAAAGTGTGAAATAGTGACTTTTTGCCGTAAACCAACCCTGTTTACGATCGTAATCCCTGTTTACGATCGTAATCGCTGTTTACGATCGTAATCCCTGTTTACGATCGTAATCCCTGTTTACGATCGTAATCACCTGTTTATGATCGTAATCCCTGTTTACGATCGTAATACCAATTGTAGGTCCAGAAAACTCCCAGAAACACGATATCGATATCACAAACGAGTGCGGAATCCTCGTAGGTGATTGAAGAAGAAAGATGAAGAGAACACAAGAAAACGATGTTTAAAACCATAAAACACTTGATCTTGCACACAAGTAAACTTGTCGGGTACAAAACACCAATCGTAAACCTCCTTGGCTCTTCACTTAATCGTAAACCAGCAACCCTAAATGAGGAGGTCTAGTGGGGTTTATATAGCCACCCCATTGGGTTTACTATTGGGCCCCTTGTGGATCATAAACCCAATAGTAAACCCAAGCCCAATCATAAACTAGCCTAAATACAATAATCAAACTAGCCTATGATCCTAATTAAACCCTCTAAGCCCAACCCAACTTATTTAATATTACAAGCCTCATAATCTAGCCTCTACAATATCCCATAATATGTATATTAACAATTTCCCGTTATCCCACTATTAGTCCAGAAAAAATTTTCGTGCAAAATCGAAGCGTCGTCGGAGAACGTCGTAAGTCGTAAGTACTATCGTCGAAAGTCGGCTTTCCCATAAAAGTCACCGTCGGCGTAGTCATCGTAGTAGAAATCAGGACGTAGCGTGTAGCATCGTTTCGTTGTCGCTTTCCCCCGGAATAGTGTGCGTATTGGCGTTCGCATTTCGTATTCGTGTGTGCAATTTTTCCTAAGGTTTTCCGTTAGACTACTTAGACACGGTCTATATATATTTATATATATATATATATATATATATACATATGAAGTATTTACTTACACAGCAGAGCGAGTATCCCAGGTTGGCACGTAAAAATTTTGTTTTGGGAATTTGTTTGTTCGTTTGTAACTAAGGTTTCAAGTTGCAGTTTCCAAATCGTTTTTCAAAAATGATTCCAGTTCTCTGCAACTTATGGCTCTGATACCAATCTGTCACACCCCCAAATTAACCACTAACGGAGTTTATACCGTTAAGGGGTGCGAGCAAACCAGGACCACAACCATTAGTTACAAATACTAAACGAATCAGAGTAAAGTCCAAACATTCATCATAAAACGGCTTAAGAGTTTGCAGCGGAAAGAAAAAACATGAGTATCTTAGCACTAACCACATGCTTAAATTACAAAACATAAATTGTTATTCAATTCCCAAATTTAAGTTCAAAATGAAATAGGTAACTTCGGGTGCCATGCCAACCTCCGGTGGATACTCCTCAGAGATCTGCAAAAGTGAAAACCACACAAGTGTCAACCTAACGGTTGGTGAGTTCACAGTGGGCATGTCATGCAGCGGCCCGGTCTCATAAGCGTATGTTCCAACATATAAATAGGTAATAGTTTTGCAAAACAATGCCAAGTGCTGAATTATCGAATATGCACTAGTTAAGTAAAGATTAAAGCGGTCAACCGATATCGCGGGTAGCTAATCCGGTTTCCATGCACTAAGGAAGTTCGTACCAAAGCTGACGTAACAGAGTTCAGCATTTGCCGATGGTTTGTGCCTCCAGTTGTGTTCCTCATGGGACCCACAACTAAAAATAGGCTGATATTGAACTCCGTTCGGCCTCCAACCGGTTGGCTACACATTTGTGTACCGCGGAGCAGGGTTTGTCAAACCCTCAGTAGATCTACCCAACATCCCCTCGCTTCGCAAATTAATGGTACTAAATTGTTGAGGACTTTTAAGTTTTAAGGCATCCTTAGAAATCATGTGATATCATTTGGTTTAGACTTTAACCTACACTAGTCATATTAAAACCGTTTATTCTGGATTTCATTTGAAATCCTAAAAAGAGTTTAAGTATTAAATAGTTGGTTGCGGATTTCATTTGAAACCCCAAGGATGGACAGTTGCAAGTACTTCCCATTAAACACTCCAACTTCCATAACAGATATCCCATTTGGCAATACCTCGAAATGTCAGCGTTATTTTCCGTTAAGTAAATTCGTTGTGACCCAAACGGGCTCACAATTAAAGGGTTAGTGAAACTCACCTTAGGTTGCTCAGCTTACACTTCAAATAATCCAATTATGTTTGCTAACAAAGACCTAATAATCACATTAAGGTCTTAGGTGTTAGGTTGTGTCTAAACTTTAACTACGTCACTATGGCCCATAACATAGCACGTTGAAACTACGACTCGACATACCGACACACGACACCGATGGTTGATCATAAACGAGGGTTCACATCACTCAGAAATCAAAGCATGTTTCAGTATTGCATAATCATGTAAGTCATGGCATAATATTCAAATAAGTTGCACAAGTTTGGGTTTTGGTCTGGCACAGTTTCGCTACACAGTTTCGCTAGCTAGATTCGCTCGAAACTGATGACACAGTTTCGCTAGCATAGATTCGCTCGAAACTGATTTGAACTTTCGTTCATAGAAGGCACAGTTTCGCTAGATAGTTTCGCTCGAAACGGATGGCACAATTTCGCTATCTAGTTTCGCTCGAAACTGTTTTGAACTTTCATTCAGCAATATACTTAGTTTCACAGGCGACACTATAGTTTCGCTGTATAGTGTCGCTGGATGAATATCCAAACAGTTTGCGAAACTACAGTTTCGCCTAACGAATCTGTTAGTTTCGCTAGTCGCAGAAAACTCGTAAATTTGACAAAAAATCAATCTGATGGCTTCCATACTTCATATAATTCAGTATCTAGCATGCATAAACATTTACCAACATTAAACAAACAAATTTAACACCTTAAACATGGATTTTCACCATCAAATCACCAAGAACACTTTTTAAGCATAAAATGACCTAACTAGCATGGATCTTCATTATGGCATGATTTTACACGTAAAGTTGCAGTCTTTAGGCTAGATCTAACATTCCTAAGCATCATATCAGAAGCATACATGATTTCATGAAGATTTGGTCATGCTTTTTAAGAAAACACATAGAAATGCAAGAAAATGGTTTTGGGGACTCACGGTTTGATCTCGGATCCGAATGGATGAGTTCACCAACTGAGATGGCAGTGGTTCTCGGCTGGCTTGGTGGTTCACGGCTGGGATCCGACGAGAGAGAGAGAGAGTGGAGTATGTGTGTGTGTTTTTGTGTGATGTATGCAAAAATGAAGATTAGGGTTTTATTTTGGGTTTATATACTAAAGCTTTGGTGGGCTTTCATTGGGATTTGGGCCCCAATGATTAGTCCATCATTAGCCCATGATTAACATGTATGCATACACTCTAATTACTCGATTAATCATTTAACTAGGCAATTTAAACAATTTATCACATAATCAAGAATTTACAATTTGTCATGCTATTAATAATACTAAATCATGCGTTTAAATCACATTGCACATAATGACAATAAATAAATAAACACATAACACATATGGACGGGTTCGGTGATCAACCAAAGGTCGTGGACGTATTCGGCCTAGTTAAGCATTAGTTACTACGTTAACACTCATAACGTAACTAACGGAGATTGTCTAACGGAAGTTAACCTTGGAATTCTCGGATGTCACATTGGTCATCTTCAGCTTTGCAAGATGAAACAGTTACGACGCCAGTGTCCCATTTTATTGCACTCATAGCACATGCGCTCCTCAGGAGGCTGCACCTGTGGTTTCTTGCTTTTGCCTTCTTTAACCGTCTTGGCTTTAGAGATCTTTGTATTGGCAACTCTGAGCACGTCCGGCGTGGTCCTGATCTTCATGTCGGGTATCAACGGAATAACCTCCTCGATTAACTGAGCCAAACAATTAACCGCAAGAATACGATAATGTTATGGCAAAGATCTGAGCACTACGTCAAAATCCATCCCGTATGAGATGGAGTAGCCGAGGTCGATCAGCCTTCCGTGATATGCTTTCATCAGCATGACATGATCGTACAGCGAGGACTCACTGGGCATGGGGCAGTTCACGAATTGTGAAAGTGCCTCGACTCGCTCAGTCCTTTGACCTAACTCAAATAAATCCTTAAGTTTACGCATAATGTCATAAGCAGACATCCCCATGAAATTGTACCGATAATCCTGAGTCATGCTAGATAACATCAGATCAGTGACGTCCTTATCATCGTCAGTGTGCTTTTGGAGCTCAGATCGCGAGTTCTCATTTAACAAGTAAGATGGAATACTCGCGATAGGTCGGTCAATAACATAAAGTTTCCCGAAGAGCCTTAAAAGGTTCCTCAGGGTAGTTTGCCATGCGAGAAAGCCAGTCTCAGTGAAGGGGTCGAGTTGTACCATTGAACTCAATGGAGGTGAGTTTTCATTAGCCTTCTGAAATAAGCAAAGTAGATATAAATTAGTATTTTCGATATTTTATATTTCTTTAAAAATAAGTTGGTAAAGTTTATTTTTTAAAAATCGAGAATTTGTTTAGGCGACATTGCTTGAGGCTGCAAAATTGAGCCTCAGGAGCAAGGCCGTGTAAACAAACTGACAACAGTTGTCAATTGTGAGACTCAAGTCACAACTCTCGACATGATGATGCTATATACATGCTAGTGTATTTTGCGATACGTTTAGCATCATCAGTGCCCACTTTAGCAATACACACCCGTAGCGCGGTGTTGAAGTACTCCAACACTACGAACATATACGTCTAAAGTGATAGCAATCCTAAATGGTCGATATGACAGCTACGGTGTTGAAATACTCTAATATCCTCACCTTAGAAGGTACCCTCGACACCAAGTGCGGTGTTGAAATACTCCAACACTGATGCTCCGGTAAATACGTTCCAAGTTCGACTTGAAATAGGATGGCACGAACTATCAGTTTTTAATAATTACCATATAGGGATATTAATTACTTTTAGTATTTAATTATCGTCAGACATGTACGATAAACCCTATCACCACTCGGGACTAGTAAATTAATTTAGCCTAATTAAAATTACTAAGTTGTCGCGAATGGCATATTGTGTGTTAAACGGCATAAGGTCTTGATCTCGCTCGGGCCATACAAGCGAGATCATGAGGGACTTATTTAAATAAATTAAATGAAATCAATGGTGAACAACCAAGTAGGCAACTCACTGTGTTCTTGGATCCGGTTCAGCTCCCACTTGCTTTGACATCCCTCCGGCGTGTGTCCAGTCTTCGAGTCTTGGTTTTACAAAATTTAGAATTACCAAAAAAAAGTAGTAGCCTAGCTCTAAATTTTGTACAACTTTGAAACCCTAAAACCGGGTCCAATAAACCAAAAATTCGAAAACACAAATGGGCCAAAACATTTGGGTCAACCAGAGAAAAACAAACACGCCGCATCACATACAATCATGCAATTTCAAACAAGGGGCCGGCCGTAACACACAATAATAAAACTTAATAGAATTAAAATTAAACAAGTAAATTAATTCTAATTCGCAATTTGGATATAAGTCGAAATTGCGAACTACCGGTTACGAAAAGACAGGTTCTAGTTTGCGCGCGGTAATAATGGCTCTAATACCACTGTTGGGATTTACAGTGGATATCCGAGTTACCGATTTTAATTTGTTCAAATTCGTGGCTTTTAAAATACGGTTTAATAAATGAAAAATTTGCAAGATTTAAAAACTTTTGTGTACTGATTGTCGTGAGAAGCTTGCTTCTACACAAGATTTGCTAAGTTTTGCAGGTTGATGAGATAGACTTTGAAGATCATCACAACACTTGAAGATCTTGCCAAGACTACAAAATCAGGTGAATCCGTTCCTTTTCTAAGTTTGGTTAAGAATTCTTATTTTTCTTTTTTTTGTGTTTGCATGTTAGTTTAGTTTAGTTAGGTCATTTGTATATTTTTGCATTTTGTAACAAAAAAAAGTTGTTTGTGTGATTGGTGCTGAAAAAGATTACTGTCCTGAAAAAGAGCTTTTGCATATATGGAAAATGATAGAAAAATTAGTAGGTTAATGCTTATACATGAAGTGGATTTCTAGGACTGAAGATGCATCTAACTTGTGATATGTTGGTAGGCTCGACTCAAACTTATGAACACCAATGTGCGTGCAATGATCTTAAATAAATATATGTGTTTAGTTTCCCATCCCGGTATGCATGGTTTAAAAAACTGAGTCCCAGCAAAAACGGGTTGCGAGTGGTATTTATACCCAGTATTCCTTTCTCACACACCATGTTTCTGCTGTTATGACACCACCACCTAATAAAATTGGTAGTTCTATATTTGAAGAAAAATGAAAAGAAAACAAAAAACAAAAAACATAAAAAGGCAAAAAACAAAAAAAGAGAGAAAAAAAAAACAAAAATGACAAAAGAAAAGAAATGCAACAAAAAGAAGCAATAATTGAGAAAATAATGGGAGGTAAGTCCCGGATGTCACGTAGAAGGAAAAATATAATTAGACTTAATCTCTATCTGTGTCATAATGGTGGTGCATGGTCTCCTCAAGTTGTGGGCTAGTGAATCCTCAAGAAACCATGAGGTTGGGTAGGTTTTGCTGTGTATGCTCGGGTGTGGGGACGGTTAAACATACATGGTAATCTTGTACATTATTAAGCACAATGCATTTGGTTGGGATTAGACGGGTTGAGTTTAAAGTGGATCAAATATATTGGCAATCACAGTTAATGTAGATTCATGTCTCCTGTTTGAAATGAATTGCGATAAGATTGGCTTACCGATTATGATTCTATGTGCATCTCTTTTTCGGGACGAAAAAGGTTTAAGTTGGGGAATGTGATCGAGTGCATGTGTAGGTGCACCTTATTCATTGTTAATTCATTATTAGATGCACCCGATATGATAACAAAACATACCATTTTAATTGGTTTTTATATATTAGTATGTTATGACAAAATGAGCTTAAATCGCTTAACTTGATCTAAAGTATGGAACAATAAGTAAATCTTAATGTCATTTACATAGTCTGTTATTATTAGCAATCTTATTAATATGTGATTGATAATTAGTGATAACCATGATTTGTTATTTTATTTTAGATGAAAGTATAACTAATGCACATGAATGCATAATAAAATCGTCAGGCTATGGTTGGTTTGCTTTGACACATGACATACAAGCAAATGGTGGCCCAAGACTCCAAAAACTAATTGGGCTCACGTGGCCCATGGATGAAGATTTTAAATCAAACTCTACGTGAGCATGGCAGAATAATCAAAGATTCACGTGGGTAGGAGCCCACATAGTAATAGGGGATAAAATTGATCAAAAAGGACGACATTGGAGGTTCTGACGGCAATGGGGAGGAAGGCTCGCAGCCTTGGGCACGCAAACCTAGGCTTGGCACGAAACTTTTCTAGTGAGGCTCGCAGCCTCTTTGGATTCTTTGTTAGTTCGAAACGCAGAAGCATAGCAGGATTCTATGTGATCAGGGAAGTTTATTTTGATCTTAATCTTGTAATTTGATCTTTATTTAGATTGTACAAGTATTTTTAGTTTGGTTAGATTATTTTTAGTGAAGAGTTTGATTGTGACAGGATTGAATTTCTTTGTTAATATGATTGGCTAAATTGTTTGTGATCACGGTTAGGAGTAGGTTTTGGATATGTTTTTGTATTCAATCTAATTTATGAATCGGGCTAAACACTAATATATTTTGGTGATTAGGGTTTGAGTTAACTTTTGTCTAGAAGAAAGAATTCGTCTTTGTTGAACTTATTGATAACCACCAGTCTTTGGTTTTCATGATCAGTCACCAGTGGTTGTTTTACGGGTCTCATACTGTTTGAATTGATATTCATATAGACACATCCTAGCACGGGTTCCTATTCGGTTTCGGATCGTTAGGTCAATTTGGCCGGATTCCTTAGTCTAGTGATTATCCTTCTTTGCAAAAGTTATTTTAGTTATGTCTATGTAACTTCTCAAACATTGAATTAAGTTATGTCTATGTGACTTTTTCAACATGGTGAATGAATTAGGTTATACTTAGTGCTGCCAATACTGAACCTAAACGTGATCACTTGTTTTTATTTATTGTTATTCTCATTATTTTCTATTTTAAAAAAATATCAACTTTTACACTTTTTAGTTTTTTTTAGTTTAATCTAGTTAAATAATCAGATAAAACAAATAGCGCTGACCACATGCTCTTCGTGGATACGATACCTGACTTACCCTAGCTACCTAGGTTATTTAGGTTTTTGAAGTGGACCACGACATCCGCTATCAAAATGGCGCCGTTGCCGGGGAGCTAGTGCGCTTAGTGTTATTTGCTTTGTTTGATTTTTAGTTTTGATAGTTTGTGTTAAGCTTGAAAAAAAATCCAAAAAAAATATTTTTTATTTTATTTTATCTACTCGTTGTTACGTTGGGTATTTTAGCTTGTTTGTGCAGGTTAAATTACTTACAGGATGGGTGAGTATAATGATGAGGCGTGCTATTCTTGTGGGAGCCACTTTCATTGGATTCAAAATTGTCCGGTGTTCTTGAACAAGAATGAGGGATCTGGGAGATATAAAGATGATGATGAGCGGTGTCATTACATTTGGGAATTTAAAGAAGAAAACATCGCTCGGTTGGAGTTGCTTTTGTCCACTGCTGATAAGTTGTTATCACGACCCAACCTTTCGGATCAACTACGATTCGAATTCTTAAAATTCAAACATGAGGTATTAATGATAAAAATTCAAGAAGAAGAGTCCATTTCACCATCTGCGGAGGATCTTGAAAGGATGCTCCATTCTCAAGTCGGGGAGGAGGTTGTGGAGGCTAATACCACACCGATGATTCCCTCAATTGCTGAAGTGCTGAAGGTGAAGCAGACTGTTGGGGGTGATGAAGAGGAAGAAGAACAAAAGACAAGTCTTCCTGAAGAATCAAAGACCGAGGTAATCCCAAAGAATAAAGTTAAGGATGGTGATTCAAGGCCGCGAAGTAGAAAGGTGAGGTTACAAGACATTGGGCAAGTTATCAAGCAATGGCCCCGACAACATCTCATTTTATTCACTGAACATGCCACAAATCATCAAGCAAATCTGGATGTGGCATGTTAGCTACCGAGCATTACATTGGAAACTCGGTAGGCAAGTGTTCACTGAGACCACCATGAGCATCATATCAGGTACGGTCTGGCTGAGGACCTTAAACTTAGCGCTTCCGGGAGGCAACCCGAGAACTTTGTGGGTGTGTTCACTAGAAACCCTCACGAGACTTCACTCGTCCACTCGGGCTACCGAGGGGTTTAAAAGGCTTGTTGCATACGCTAAATGCAACCGTGATTCCTACGAAAGTGAGTTTAGGATTTTTATTTTATTTGTTTTTTTTTCAAATTAATTATTTTTAACCGAATTAGAACTTAAATGTTGCATTGGGGACAATGCAATGTTTTAAGTTGGGGAAGGGGGTTACTAGTTTTTTTGTTCAAATTCGTGGTTTTTATAGTCTTGTTTAATATATGAGAAAATTTGCAAAATTTTAAAATTTTTGTGTGCTAATTGCTGTGAGAAGCTTGCTTCTACACAAATTTTGCTAAGTTTTGCAGGTTTATGAGATGGACTTTGAAGATCATCACAACACTTGAAGATCTCGCCACGACTACAAAATCAGGTGAACCCGTTCCTTTTCTGAGTTTGGTTAAAAATGATTAATTTTTGTGTGTTTGCATGTTAGTTTAGTTTAGTTAGGTCATATGTATATTTTTGCATTTTGTTAATAAAAAAAGTTGTTTGTGTGATTGGTGCTGAAAAAGATTAATGTCCTGAAAAAGAGTTTTTGCATATATGGAAAATGATAGAAAAATTGGTAGGTTGATGCTTATACATGAAGTGGATTTCTAGGGCTGAAAATGCATCTAACTTGTGATATGTTGGTAGGCTCGACCCAAACTTATGAACACCAATGTGCGTGCAATGACCTTAAATAAATATATGTGTTTAGTTTCCCATCCCAGTATGCATGGTTTAAAAAACTGAGTCCCAGCAAAAACGGGTTGCGAGTGGTATTTATACCCAGTATTCCTTTCTCACACACCATGTTTCTGCTGTTATGACACCACCACCTAATAAAATTGGTAGTTCTATATTTGAAAAAAAAAGAAAAAAAAAAAAAGTAAAAAAGCAAAAAATGAAAAAAAATAAAAAAAAACAAAAATGACAAAAGAAAAGAAAAAGAAAAAAGAAGAAAATATTGAGAAAATAATGGGAGGTAAGTCCCGGATGTCACGTAGAAGGAAAATAAAATTAGACTTAATCTCTATCTGTGTCATAATGGTGGTGCATGGTCTCCTCAAGTTGTGGGTTAGTGAATCCTCAAGAAACCATGAGGTTGGGTAGGTTTTGCTGTGTATGCTCGGGTGTGGGGACGGTTAAACATGCATGGTAATTTTGTACATTATTAAGCACAATGCATTTGGTTGGGATTAGACGGGTTGAGTTTAAAGTGGATCAAAATATATTGGCAATCACAGTTAATGTAGATTCATGTTCCTGTTTGAAATGAATTGCGATAAGATTGGCTTACCGATTATGATTCCATTGCATCTCTTTTTCGGGACGAAAAAGGTTTAAGTTGGGGAATGTGATCGAGTGCATGTGTAGGTGCACCTTATTCATATGTTAATTCATTATCTAGATGCACCCGATATGATAACAAAACATACCATTTTAATTGGTTTTTATATATTAGTATGTTATGAAAAAAATGAGCTTAAATCGCTTACTTAATCTAAGTATGGAACAATAAGTAAATCTTAATGTCATTTACATATTCTGTTATTATTAGCAATCTTATTAATATGTGATTGATAATTAGTGATAACCATGATTTGTTATTTTGTTTTAGATAAAATATAACTAAACATCATGAATGCATAATAAAATGTCAGGTTATGGTTGGTTTGCTTTGGCACATGACATACAAGCAAATGGTGACCCAAGACTCCAAAAACTAATTGGACTCACGTGGACATGGATTAAATTTTAAATCAAATTCTATTGAGCTGCAAAATAATCAAGGGTTCACGTGGGTAGGAGCCCACATAGTAATAGAGAATAAAATTGATGAAAAAAAGGGAGTTCGACAATTCGAGGTTCTGACGGCTGGGGAGGAAGGCTCGCAGCCTTCGGCTGCTCTTTGGTTTGGCACGATTTTCAAGAGAGGCAAGCAGCCTCTTTGGTTTCTTTGTTGGTTCGAAAAGCATAACATAGTAGGGTTTCATGTGACACAGGGAAGGTGTAGGTTTAATTTTAATCTTGTAATTCATTTTTATTTAGATTGTAAAAGTATTTTTAGTTTGGTTGATTATTTTTAGTGAAGAGTTTGATTGTGACAGGATTGAATTTCTTTGTTAATATGATTGGCTAAATTGTTTGTGATCACGGTTAGGAGTAGGTTTTGGATATGTTTTTGTATTCAATCTAATTTATGAATCGGGCTAAACACTAATATATTTTGGTGATTAGGGTTTGAGTTAACTTTTGTCTAGAAGAAAGAATTCGTCTTTGTTGAACTTATTGATAACCACCAGTCTTTGGTTTTCATGATCAGTCACCAGTGGTTGTTTTACGGGTCTCATACTGTTTGAATTGATATTCATATAGACACATCCTAGCACGGGTTCCTATTCGGTTTCGGATCGTTAGGTCAATTTGGCCGGATTCCTTAGTCTAGTGATTATCCTTCTTTGCAAAAGTTATTTTAGTTATGTCTATGTAACTTCTCAAACATTGAATTAAGTTATGTCTATGTGACTTTTTCAACATGGTGAATGAATTAGGTTATACTTAGTGCTGCCAATACTGAACCTAAACGTGATCACTTGTTTTTATTTATTGTTATTCTCATTATTTTCTATTTAAAAAAAAATCAACTTTTACACTTTTTAGTTTTTTTAGTTTAATCTAGTTAAATAATCAGATAAAACAAATAGCACTGACCACATGCTCTTCGTGGATACGATACCCTGACTTACCCTAGCTACCTAGGTTATTTAGGTTTTTGAAGTGGACCACGACATCCGCTATCACAGTGGAAACGATTTAATTAAACACGTGAATATTACTGTAACAGGATCAATCACCGTACACGATAAACACAGAAAAATATTTATTTAAAATAAATAAAAAATATATATGTAAGCA
>JBCNJP010000013.1:14450132-14465542 GCA_039602395.1 Deinandra increscens subsp. villosa
GCCGCATTAACTTTCTGGTTTAATTTAGTAGAAGTGTCAGTCAGCTGTATATTCCACCGTATAGAAGTGTCAACCGGCACGTCAGGTTAAAAGTTCAACCGGTAGGCTATGGAATGATTTACTGCGACACATCTTAATATATTCAATTGAGTTTTAAAGTATTAAAAGTTTTAAATTAGAAATGTCAACCAGATTATTTTTTCCAATAGATAGGAGTATCAATCGACTGTATATTCCACCGGATAAAACTGTCAACCAAGTGTATATTATATCGGATAGAAGTTTTTTCCGGATGATTTTTATTTAATGAGTGTTGAGTAGGGAATCAAATTTTATGTCGGTGATAGTTCAGCCGTATTGCACCACCTGGCACCTGAGGTTGAAAGGTCACCTGTTGCGTGTTTTCGATGATCTGCACAAAGCATGCGTCCCATCTTGTATATCAGAAAGCAATCGTCACATCTGGTGAAAATATTCCATTTACTAACTAATAATAATAATTATAATAATAATAATAATAATAATAATAATAATAATAATAATAATAACACTAATATTAATAATAATTATAATAATAAAAAAATGATAATAATAATTAAAGTATTAACAATAATAATATTAATAATAATGATGTCAGTAATATTAATAATAATAATAATAATAATAATAATAACAAAAATTCGGTCTATCTCCATCTACCACACCTCTCGAGTATCGATATATAATTAACGTCTTCGGTATTCATCCTTATCCCTACCATGTTATTCTCTCATTTTTTCTTCCAAAAAAAGTAGGAGTCATTGCCTCTCAATGTGAAAAAGTTAGCGGTGATATATTCCACCGGATGGAACTGTTAACCGGCTGTATATTCCACCGGATGGAATTGTCAAGCGGCTGTATATTCCACCGGATAGAAGTTTTTGCCGGTTCAGGGGAGATGGTTCACCCGATTGTGTAGCGAATGATTTTTTTAGCCGGTGATAGTTCAGCCGTATTGCACAACATGGCACGTCTGGTTGAAAGTTCAATCGGTAGGCTGTGGAATGATTTACTAAGACACATCTTAATATTTTAAAATGATATTTACTGAGTATATATATTATACCAAAAATAAGCAAGGATATTAAAACAAAACATAACACGCCATCATATATTATATTTTAAAACATAACCCTGATAGAACAAATTTATTTAATACGGTCATAAAACTACAAATACATCAGCCTAATACTCTGGTCCATCGAGATTCTCGTCTTTCAGCAGTGGCCACACGTTGTGTAGTTTAAATTCTTGGTGATACTCCCACAAGAATTCCACTTCGACCCTGTCTAATAGACTGTCTTCATCCTCGTCCACCGTCATATTGTAGATAACCCTGAACATGGTTATCTTGAACCGGATAACCGCCCATTTGGCAATCAACACATCTTTACTGCGATGGTGTACCTCCTTACCAAGCAGCAGATGGAAATGGTTGACGACTCGCTCCCATAAGTCATCATTCTCTCCGTCACTCATGGCGTTCTTCACCTCCAAGAAGGCTTGTGCCAAACACAGTTTCTCCCCTTCGGTCCATATTTTTCAGGGTGATGGTGTTTGTGACACTTCTCGATAACTATTTTATAGTTGGGATGTGTTTCAAAATATTTTGGCGGGAACCATATATTTATGCAACTATTTGAGTCAGATGGGTCCGACTAAATCTAGTCGTAGGGTACTAAATATAGATAATTTATGTAGACGACTAAGTTTAGGGGTAACATATGACATGTCTAAGTCAAATGACGTACCCATTTAATATCTATAAAAATCCCTTTTAAATTAGAATTATTTAAAAAAAATTAAGGGAAAGTATGGATCATCAATACAGCTCCAAACCCAATCGCAATTCCGATTTGATACGTCCCCTATGGAGGATTTCCAAAAAAACCTTTCATCTTCATCAGGGTGCAGCGAAAGGACTAAGGACATCGAAGAGGTTGAACCTCGAGTTTATGCTCAAGAGAAACTCATAGCAAAGCCCCCTACTAAACCTTTGGCTAAAAGACGAAGATGGGCCATTACAGATGACGAGTCTGATAATTGTTTGAAGGATGTTCTAGAGTTTTATAAAAATAGTGACCAGCCATACTGTTACTCTGCATTGTTCTTTCAAGAAATAAAACTTGACAAACGTTTCTGGGGTCCACTCTTGGGCTATGGTCCTTTGTCAACAACTGTAAGCTTATCTTTTTAAGTAAATTAAGCAGATAATGGTTCCGATGCTAAATTTTAAATTAGTTATAATTTCATTTCAGCATATTGAAGGGTGGGTTGGTAGGTTGTTGCAATGGAGACATAGACAGTTGATAGGGGATCGTAAGCTTAAACTACCCTGGACAATACTTCCACCAATATTTTATGAACACCTTGTTGACTCATGCCACAAGAACGCAATTAGTTATTGTTCTGGGAAAGTTAAGCCATTCCCTTATATATTAGAAGTAGATTATGTATTTCTACCCGTGTGCTTAGAGGGTAACATGTGGGCAATATTTCATCTTGACATGCGCTCACTTCAGTTGTTGTTGTATTACCCTCAAGAGATTGATGGTGAGAAGTACAAGCGTTTCGTTCATCCTAAATTTACTAGAATGAACGTCTATTTCACATATCTCCTAGTGAAACATGGTTACTGGAAGAAGGTGAAAACCGTTGAAAATGTTCTGATCTAAGATGATAACCAGGAATTTATACAATCGAATGATAATGTCAAAAACAACGAGGCGTTATACGTTTGTATGCTCATGGAACATTTAGTGTCCGGAAAAGCCCATCGATCGTGACACCGATTTCAAAGTATCCTGTATGGAGTACCGGAGGTTCATGGCGGACAAATTCTATTTTTTTCGTTCATTACCCTGTCAGTATTAGTTGTTGTCTTTAGTTGTTAACTCTCTTTTAATAAAATATTGCAGTATTTAGTTATATCACTAAATGTGTTTGGTACACTATTGTTGTAGTGGACCCTCACGTCTATAACATTCCATTTAACATTGTCATTTAATGTGTTTGGTATTTATTTCCCTGATGTTAAAACTAAAAGTTAATTCTGGATGTATACTATTTATTTCCTTATAACATTGTCATTTGTCACCTCATAGATAACACACACACATTATATGGAGACGGTGTAAAACTAATACGACCAGTCCGAGCCAGAGTCAGAATCAGTATCGGACATAAACCGGACTTTATCCGTGTATTCTTGATCCATGTGTTCTGTCACACCCCCCTCCGCCGCCCCCTGCCAGGTGCGGGGGAGGGTGTGGGACCGGCTGTCCGCATCAGTTCCCGAGGTACCAACTAAACAACAACAACACACATACATAACAGACATCCAGTCCTCACAGTGAAACTCTAGGCCGACTCTAAATGAGGATGCACAGAGCACCTCTTAGCCGACCTAATAGAATCGATAGCCACCGGATATGGCCCAGGACTGAACAAACGAGAGATACATTATTACAAGGGAAACATAGTCATAACAGGTCTTCAGAAACAAACGTCATTTGTTTATTATACAGAGCCCTATCCATAGTGACAACAACCATCAGAAAGTCCAAATTCAGATTAGGTCCACACCTACACTTGCTTACCTGCAACATAAGTCAATCACACAAAGTCAACATACGTTGTTGGTGAGTCGTAACTACCATCATCACATTAACAGTTTTCAATACATACAGATTATGAATTTATCATGCCGCACCCAAGGTCAACACTCAGATACTCTATGGGCACGTTGCGCGTAGCCGTACGCCCTCTACGAGTAGTTTTTAAGTTCAACATATAGGTACATATTCCCCTAATAAACTAATACTAGAGGATCCGGTTGAATATGGATCGTTCAACTATATCGGCCGCTATAATCCCTTATATGTCTAGTGGTCTCAACCTTTATGACCAGAAAGTCTCTAATGACCCTTACAGGGCATTCTGACTCACAATGTTCGACAAGATAAGCATAACAGATATAACAGATACATCAGAGCAACCATGTGATCTCAAATAGTTAACTAATGAAGGAAGTCAGAGGACTCACAATGATGAAGTCAGAAACAGAGTTCAATAAGGATTGTAATCCAAGATTCGCTAGAATATCCTATCTTCGGTTTCTAGCGACCTATCAGGGTCATCATGTATATACATGTCATATACGATGCTAACATGTCCATAAACCATCTTAGGTTCAAAGTACCATGAATTACAGTCTCCAGATCAACCGGCTAAGTTTTTGGTTCACCTCAAAATTGACCAAACATTCTGTCATTTTCCTTCATAGGCGTACCGGCTAGAAATTTACATTTCTGGGCGTTACGTGCCAAACTGTAATCCGAATTCCTTATTTTAAATCCGGGCGTACCGCGCTGATATATATATTTCTGGGCGGTACGCTGTAATCTGATATTCCGGTTACTGTTTTGCATTCCTGGGCGTACCGCTCTGCATGCAGAGATGGTGGGCGGTACGCCCCTGCCTGGCCCGACTATTTTGTCTTTTAGTGCCATTTTTACATATTGTCGTTTTGGGCCAGAATCATTTGGGGAATCAGTAGTATATCATATTGGGGTTGTTTAGCAGTCCGTTTATGGTCGAATATACTAATCAAAACATAATCCCAACTTCCCGAGCTTTCCATTTATGGTAAATTTCATTGTTTCGACCCCCGTTTCATACAAATGCTATTAGGGACAGAGTTCTTATGATCAAGTAACCCATTTTCCCATTAAACACACTGACCAAAACTGATCTTATCTTATATAGTTTCTATTTATAGCAAAATCAACATGCATGCATAAAAAGGTTGTACCTTGTGAAGGATTCCTTGTACAACCAAGCTTTTCTGTTTTCCCTGTTCTCTCAAGTCCCCAAATAAATTTCCAGGAGCAAGTCTTTGATTGCATGCATGATCCATGGCCATTTATGAGTGTATGATTATAAAGGTAACCTTAAACCATATTTTTAAACAAAAATAAGACTTCCTTACCTTGATTACTCTTGTACTCGATTCCTACCCTCTATGATCCTCCCAACAGCACAAGTACAGCTGCATTCATGAGGGTCAAGGCTTAGAATGAGGTTTACCTCATATATTTATGTGGTTAATGATGAAAATGATTGAAAGAATGCTTACCCTTGATGATGGTTCTTCCCTTTAGTTCCAATTACATGAATTCAGTGGCCACAGGGGTCTGGAGTAGCAACTCAGAGCACTTGGCCGGACATATGAAAAGAATCACAAGTGCACAATGGCTATAAAGGCCAAATTCCTTGTTTTTAACGAACTGGAAATCGAGGCGTACCGCCCCAAAATATCTCATTTGGGGCGTACCGCCCGGATTTTGAGATTCGGGTTATGCGGAGATCCGATGGGTGCCGCAACCCGACCCGTTTATCAAACGGGTTGCGTACCGCCTGGGATTTCCTAATCCTAGGCGTACCGCCTCAAATCGTGATTCAGAGATTTTTGAATAATTTTTTATTTAAAATTTCCAGCTCGGATAATCATTTAGGCACAAGGGTTACATGTTCTCCCTCTAAAACCTCATCAAGGGCGGCCCAATCCTCCTCGTACTCTTGATCAACAGGCTCATCGACGTTATTAAGATGGATAAATTCCTTCTCGTACTCTTGATCATCATCAAATTGACAATAGTCCTCATGTGAGTCCTCCGTTTGGTTCTCCGGCAACAAATAATCAAAGCCCAGTCCCAGAAGGCATCGTCGTCATCGTCAAATTCTGGAGGTTGAGTCCCAGGTAAATGTCCGGATCCATCAATTCAAATTTGTACGCAACGCTTTCCAGTTAGAGACCCCAACTACCTGTGCTTCCACCCTTATAGTTACTACATGTCAATCACTAAGACCTCGTGTCTGACGAGATCATAAAATGGTCAAACAGAGGTCATCATGGTCAAATATAAGTCAACATGGTCAAACATAAGTCAACATGGTCAAACATAGGTCATCATGGTCAAACATGGTCATACATGGTCAAACATAAGTCAACATGGTCATCATGGTCCAACATAAGTTAACATAGTCAAACAGAGGTCATCATGGTCAAACATGGTCAAAAGCATAGCAAATAATCTTATCATACAAACCTAATCATTTAATCATGGGGTTCCTTAAGCATGATTAACCTAATCATGGATCTAGTCATTCATAGCATAAAAACACACCTTGATGATGGAATATATAGATCTAATCCTAGATGACATTTACCCTAGTAAATCTAACATTTTATGACATGCAAACACAAACTATATTATCAAGGAACGTAGATCTAGACCTAAGTGTCATGCAATTTATAGATCTAGTCATATTAAGACATAAAAATGCATCCTTAATGATTATCATGTATATATCTACCTCGAAACATCATACCAATTACAGATCTAGCAACCTAATGTCATAAAGTTTCAACTTTTATGGATCTAGCATGAAGATCTATCATAATATACCGTTCATGTGGAAGATCATAGTCATATAATGCACAAAATTCACAATCTAGATGAGAATACCACAGATCTAGGTCATATCCATCATACAAAACATAGATCTAGCCTAGATCTAACATAAAGATTCAAACTTTATGTCATATAACATGGATCTTAGTACTTCGAAGCATACATGATCAGATGTCGCAGCCCACGACCCACACCCCGGGCGGGGACACTACGAACGTGAGCGGTGGTATGGATGTTTATATAATTATTTTGCAGCGGAAAAAATTTCATCAGGATCGAAGTTAAGAAAAGTCGTTAACACCATTTCTTTATTGATAAAACGGGGGGGGGGGGGGGGGTCCAACCCTCTAATGTACAAAATATTTACATAGGGATACTACCCTATATTTTTTACAAGCGAAAAACATATTGCATATTCCATATTATGTGACGAGCCACTTATCTGAAGGAGTGCTTCACCACACCCCTGTTTGCAACGACACCATCTTGTATTATTTATTTAGCAAGTCACCTGAAACATGTTTTAAAAGATTTGATCAGCGAAAAAGCTGGTGAGAACATTCCTTTAAAATGACATTTACATCACAGTATTGAGGGTTTTCACACTTGGCTTTAATTACTATTACCTCCACTGTACTTGCCACTCGACCAGATCTATGGCTAGGGTCATACCATTTAGGGAATTTCTCAACCCAAAATGACGTATCGTGATATATCAAGTATAAAGTAATGTGCACAGAACCCCACATACTGTGGTAATTAATTAGCAATTTAGCAAGCAACTTAATCCCTGTAATGTATCTAAAATCTTTGCCAAAACATTTTTAAACAGTTTATACAATCACATTGTAGCGGGTTTAAAAGGTTAAAAACTCCTACTAGCAATGCCAAAATATTTAGCCCACACATGGGGAGGACGTGAATGAACTCTCCTTAAGTAGGTTCTTGGTGTAAGTGTGGCCTTCTAGCAAGAAACTCCTATTTTTATCTAAAAAAAAAGAACCTAATATGTTAACATATCCTGTTGTATTTAATACGAACATCACGAGATAGACTATCGATACTCGGGTCCGACTCTTATTCAGTGTCAGGGCCGTCTCGCTCTTATTCAGTGCAAGACTGTAGTATCGACATTCACTCGATCGGATATCGTCGTATAAACATAATGTAGATTGGCTAACATACCAGTAGGAAGCTCCGATTGGCTCTTAAGTGTTTGAAGTTTAAAATGATCTTTCGAACGGTTTATGTAGGATACTGTATCGTAGCCTCCAAGTTTGATCTTCATAATTATCTTATTAATTATCTTATTGTTTGCGATATGGATTACACGTACGACGCTTATCTAAAATTTCTCCTTTTTTTTTCTTTTTATTCTTATAATTATTTATTTAAGCTGCTTAACTCGTTTTTCTCTTATAACTTTTAATCTATAAGGTTTTAGTAAATTCCGAATATACTGCTAGGACGAGCTAATTTTTATCTACGCGTCAACCTAAGTTTCATTAAAAATGGAATAGGGTTCAAATAATATATATTATTATTATTACTATAGGGTCTCCTATAACACTAAATATTATATCTTATATGCTAGCCATGATTCGTCTAGATACCTCTTATCTAATTATATCCGTTAAACGATACTCGAAAATGAACGTTCGTTTAAATGTCTCTCATTTAAATGAGTCGTTTTACCCGTTAACTACTCATTAAAAAGACAAGTATCAACTCTTTTATTTATTTATCTCACAACGGGATGTTACATTCTCCCCACCTTGTTTCAAATCTCGTCCTCGAGATTATTTGAATAAGTATGGGTATTTTGTCCTCATTTCGGATTCTAACTCCCACGTATACTCGGGCCCTCGTCTTGAGTCCCATTTCACTTTGACCAATTTGAGTCTTCTATGCTTAAGATTCTTGGTCTTTCGATCTTCGATTTGTAAGGGTCTCTCAACAAACTTCAGTTTCTCATTTACTTTTATGTCTTGAAGAGGAACTTTTAATGAGTCGCCAGCTAAACATTTTCTTAGGTTGCTTACATGAAATACATCATGTATACCAGTCATTTCTTCTGGTAAATTTAGCTGGTAGGCAACTGGTCCGATTCGTTTAGCGATCTCAAATGGTCCAACAAATCTTGGACTTAACTTTCCTTTCTTACCGAATCGAACTACTCCTTTCCAAGGAGATACTTTTAATAGTACTTTGTCACCGACTCCAAACTCTAAAGGCCTGCGACGGTGATCAGAATAACTCTTTTGTCGATCACGTGCAACTTTTAGTCTTTCCTTAACTTGAATGACTTTGTCGGTTGTTTCTTAAACTATGTCAGGACCAGATAACGGTTTCTCTCCTACTTCTGCCCAACACACCGGTGTTCTACACTTTCTTCCATACAGTGCTTCGAACGGTGTAGCCTTAATGCTCGAATGAAAGCTATTATTATAGGAGAATTCTATTAGTGGTAAGTGACTGTCCCAACTTCCACCAAAATCTATGACACATGCTCTTAGCATGTCTTCTAATGTTTGTATGGTCCTTTCACTTTGACCATCAGTTTGTGGATGATAAGCCGTACTAAGATTTAGTCGTGTCCCCATGGCTATTTGGAAACTCTTCCAAAAGTGGGAAGTAAAACGACTATCTCTATCTGATACTATGGATAATGGAACACCATGCAATGAAACTATTCGGTCTACATAGAGCTTAGCGAGTTGTTCCATTTTAAACGTTTCCTTCATGGGTAGGAAATGTGCTGATTCGGTTAGTCTATCCACAATTACCCAAATAGTATCATTACCTTTCTTTGTCTTCGGTAATTTGGTAATGAAATCCATGGTTATCAGTTCCCATTTCCATTCAGGTATTTCTAACTGTTGGAGCATTCCTGCTTGTCTTTGATGCACAGCCTTAACTTGAGAACAAGTTAAGCATTTTGAGATATAATTGCTTATATCCTTTTTCATTCCCATCCACCAGTATGTTTCCTTCAAGTCATGATACATCTTATCTTTCCCTGGATGCATCATATACTTAGACTTATGGGCTTCTTCGAGAATCTTTTCTCGTAAATTTCCTTGCTTAGGTACCCATATTCTTTTCTTTTGAAATTTCCATATCCCATCTTTGTCTTTTTCCAACTCCTTGTTTATTCGTTGTAGCCCTTCGCTATCGTTGTTGGTGACGGTTTCTTGAGTACTTTTCAATTGATCCATTAAGTCGACTTGCAAATTTAATCTTAGAGCGCGCACCCGTTTTGGTTTCTCATGATACTTACGACTTAAGGCATCAGCCACAACGTTAGCTTTACCTTCATGATATTGAATATCACAATCGTAGTCACTGAGGGTTTCCATCCAACGTCTTTGCCTCATATTCAGTTCCTTCTGATTAAAGATGTGTTTAAGGCTCTTATGATCTGTCACACCCAGGTCAACGGTATCGGGTGTGAGCGAGAATGGAATCATAGTCGAGGATACATAGAACAACTTCTAATAAATTAAAACTTCATAAAACATTACTTCATTTCATTGCAGCGGAAAAGATAGTGGAAACGATAATGTCTTACAATTTGAAAACATAAAGTCTTAAATTAATATTAAAAGCATGAGAACGGTTTATTTGGATAGTCGGGACTATGACTCCAAAAGCAGGTCCGATAGCATTGATAAGCCCCATTTGCATGTCTTCACCAGGTTGCATCAATTACCTAAGAAATCATGAGTTTAAAAGGGTCAACATAAAGTTGGTGAGGTTCACAGGTTTAGGATTTATCAGTTAAACATTTGTAAATCAGTTTTCGGTATACTTAAATATTACAAGGGTTTATCGTTGTGGATGTATGAGCTCACCTGAACCTTAATTTCAAATACTAACGGTTTACCCACCCAGCATCTCTTGCCCAGAGATGTTAAACAGAGCAGAATAACTGACGTGTACCCCCAGACAATCCGGAGTCAGAACTGGAGCTACCAGTTAGGGTAGGGTTGTCAACCCAAATAGATCTATTCACTAGCTATCGTTTCGTACAGAACTAATTGAAATCAATTAATGGTGGGATACGGTTGTACAAACGTTTATAACGATAATGTACCAAGTTGGGCAATCAGTAAGAGAACAAGTAGTCATACGGCTAACAGACAAACCATAATATTAAGTAGAAAGCATTTATCAGATTTCATGATTTCTCCCCCAAAGTATAAAACAGTTAAAAGAAAAGGGGTCGTGAAACTCACTGATTCAGCAGGTAAGCAGATATTTAGCAGGATAGGAACGGTAGCACGTAACGTCCTAAATAATTTAAATAAACATATGCATAAGGTCTTTGATCATTTGAGTAACATGAGTCACCCAAGTGATACCGGTCAAGTCTTGACGTTTTAATCCGTTTGTATCTTGAAAACCCGTTAACTTGTACTTATTAAACAAATACGTTTGGTGATGATTCATATTTATGTTAAATAAATATAACCAAAGAATAATCATTTTTAATAAGTCAACCAAGTCTTGAATATTGAGTTTAAAATAATAATGTTTATTATTATTTTCATAAGTTTGTATAATTATTTTTAATTAAATAATTACGTGTTTGATTTGTTAATCTTGCAAGTTATAATTATATTTAAATAATTATGATTAACAACATTTTGGTGAATGGAACATAGTTTATATCTTTTGTAAATAATTATTTGTCAAGAATAATTATTAAATGTTCGAATTATTTTTAGAACATGAATCGTTTGAAAGATATATTCTAAGTTATAACATTTAATCATTTATTTTTCGAAATCGTTTAATATTTCATTTGCATGAAATATTTATTTTCTTTTAAACATTTTCAAAACATTGTAACGACGCTTGGATTTATATAACGTTGTCTTTATAAAGATTTGATTTTATTTAAAATCTTTAACGGACGTAATTCCAGTTTTGGTTGCTTTGATTTCATCAAAGTAACATTAAAAATCCATATCAATATTTAAAGTCAATGGCTTGTCTTTGATTTATTTTTATAAAATCCTTTTTATAAAAATATTTACTTCCACATGTGACTTTTTATAGAAAAATGTCTATTTTTAGCAAAAGTCTTAGAAAGGTTAAAACTTGTAATAAATCCAAGTATTTATGTCAAACCAATCATTTGACATAAATTTATTCTTTCCAATTTTAGTAAGGAAATCTATAAAAATTCTTTTTGTCTTGAACTTTTTATAACACATTTAATGTGTTACATTTACTAAAACAAGTAATATTCTCTTTGTTCCATTCCATTTGTTTTAGTCATTTTATGCCATAAGTTACATATGTAACATTCTAGTTATTTTTAGTCATGATTTATATATGTGTTACTTGATCATAAATCTTTTGCATGTTTATTATATTCTTTCATTTTCAAGTATTTTTATAATATAATCATAAGTTCATATCTACTAACACTTTGTGTTAGGACCAAAGATTTAATAAAATTGCAATCACTAACACATTTGTGTTAGGACAAGAAAATTTAAATAACAATCACTAACACATTTGTGTCAGGACAAGAAAATATAAATAACAACCACTAACACATTTGTGTTAGGACAAATAAATATAAATAACAATCACTAACACATTTGTGTTAGGACAAATAAATATAAACATGTATGGATTGTTAGTTAACATTCATGATTTAATTTGTATGAAGAGGCTTGTGTCTTGTTTAAAATCAACTAACTCATGAAATCAAGATTTCATAAATGCAAGATTCTTGGTGCACACTCATTACTTTCTTTTGATTTCACAAGTGTGTTTCACCACACCCCTTGGTTAATTTAAGTCTCAAAGACACCAAGAAAGGGTGCTTGATCTTGGGAGAAAAAGGAGGTTAAAGAGAGAGTTTTGTTAGTTGATCATAACAAGATGCAAGCATTCAAGTGATTAGTTTGTTGTCAAGACTTGTAGGGTGATCCTTGGGTGTAAAAATGTAAGGAGAAGTGAGTTAGAGAACTCACAAGGACAAGGAGAGGAAACCGAGAGGTGGTGGCGGTTTTGTGGTGTTTTTCAGCGGAGAGGGCGGCGTCCGGCGGTGGTTTTCGGTGGCAGGAGCGGCGGCGGGTGGTGGGGCAGTGGCTGCCGGTCGGCGGCAGTGGTGGAGGGGGCCGGCCGGTTGGTTCAAGAGAGGGAGAGGGAGAGAGTTTTGTAGGGTGTTGGTTGTGTTGGGTGCAAGGGGACCAAAGGGGACTTGGTCTCTTTTTATAATCATGCTTAGAGGTATTAACCAAAGGTTAATAATGTGTTGTCAAGCTCTCACCATCTCTAGCTAATTGGTGGTTAATTTTTATAAACCCTGCAAGTGTTTTATAAAAGTTCAACACTTTTATAAAATATGAAGTGATTTGGAGTTTATAAAAATCATAACTTTTTAAAATATAACCCAAGTTTATTTAATCCAATGAGATGATGGTTTTTATTTTTATAAAAGTTGAGGGTTCAAGTTTTATAAAAATATTAGTGGGTTAAAAAGGTTGGGTTAAATGGTTATAAAAACTAGTGGGCTAACAATTTAGATTAAATTGTTTCACAATTGGGCCGAAGCCCAATCGAAATGGGGAGGGAAGACGGGCCGAAGCCCATTAAAGCTTGGGAGTGGGAATCGGGTAGGAGAATGGGCCGAAGCCCATTGATGGTTCGGTTTGAGCCGAGGGGTAGGCGGACCGGGTTCCGGGTTGGGCCGCGAGAGGGAAAAGGAAAAGATTGGGCCGGGTTCGGCCCAAGGCTATCCGGGCCGCGGGTTGAGTCTCGGTGCGGGTCGGTAACTCGGTTAATCGAGTCGAGTATTGGGGCTAAGTTTCGGGTTTGTCCGGGTTATTTCGGGCTTATTGGGCCTAACTAGGCCCAATATAGTCAACGGATCTTGTTTCGGTTAAAGTCTTGACAACATAGTATTAATCGTAACGTTTTTAGTTCATAAAACGCTTTATCAGTTTATATCAGTTTGATAAAATATAAAATGTCAAATTTTATATTTACTTTCTTATTATTAAAGTTCCATATTTAATAATACGAGACTTTCACATTTCACGGTTGCTTAATGCGATATTTAAATCAGTTAATCATTTAACTAAACGCAATTAATCATGCGGTTTAAAAACAGCAATCTCATAATTATCACATAATGAAAGTCAACAAAAGTCAACGGAGAGAGAGTTTGACCTGATTTTGGGACCGGGTGTCACATGATCTGTAAACACAGGGAACTTATTGCCATACAGATAATGTCTCCAAATCCTTAGAGCAAAGATGATGGCCCCAAGTTCTAAGTCATGAGTCGTATAATTCTCCTCATGCTTTTTGAGTTGTCTGGATGTGTAAGCAATTACTTTTTCTCATTGCATTAACACACATCCCATTCCTAATTTAGAAGCATCACAATAAATGATGAAGTCTTTTGTCCCTTCTGTCAGGGCCAGTATGGGTGCATTTGATAACTTTTGTTTCAAGGTTTGAAATGCTTCTTCTTGCTTGGGTCCCCATTCATACTTAGCAGACTTACACGTTAACTTGGTTAACGGTATTGCTATTCGGTAAAAAATCCTTGATAAATCTTCTATAGTATCCGGCTAATCCTAAGAAACTTCGAATTTCAGTAGGATTCTTTGGAACTTCCCATGTCGTAATGGCTTCTATTTTGGCTGGGTCCACATGAATACCTTTGTGGTTAATCAAGTGACCTAAGAATTTCACTTCGTGTAACCAAAACTCACATTTTGAGAACTTGGCGTAAAGCTGTTCGTTTCTCAAAAGTGTTAGAATTAGATGTAGATGCTGATCATGGTCTTCCTTGGTTTTGGAATAAATAAGTATATCATCGATGAAGACGATCACGAATTTATCCAGATATGGTTTACAGATTCTATTCATCATGTCCATAAATGCGACTGGGGCATTCGTTAGACCAAATGGCATTACTGTAAGCTCATAGTGACCATACCTAGTTCTGAAAGCAGTCTTAGGAATATCCTCTTCCTGTACTTTCAGTTGATGATAACCAGAGAGTAGATCGATTTTAGAGAAATAACTAGCTCCTTGCAGTTAATCGAACAAATCATCAATTCTTGGTAATGGGTATCGATTCTTAATTGTCACTTTATTCAATTCGCGATAATCGATGCACATCCGCATCGAACCATCTTTCTTTTTGACAAGTAGCACTGGCGCTCCCCATGGCGACGAACTAGGGCGTATAAATCCTTTTTCCAGCAATTCATCTAGTTGCTTTTTGAGTTCTAACATCTCTGTCGGTGCTAGTCGACAAGGTGCCTTAGCGACTGGAGCAGTTCCTGGTATTAGGTGGATTCGGAATTTACTTCACGATCGGGTGGTTGTCTGGTTAAGTCTTCTGGAAAAAACATCTGGGTATTCTGATATGATCGGAATTTCATTCAGTTCTTTTCCCTTGGTGCTACTGACCACTGAGATCATATACACCATGCCTTGCTTCCTTAAGTAGCTGGCGGCCTTCATTACGGAAATGAACTTAGTTGGTTTAGGAGTTTTGTCACCATGGTCAGTTATAATTTTCCCTGTTGGCGTACATATCTCCACAGAGTTGTTATCGCATAGGATTCGTGCATGGTTGGCGGCTAACCAGTCCATTCCTAGTACTATATTGAATCCAGCAAGACATATTGGTAAAAGGTTTGCTTTAAATTTATGTCCTAATATATCTATATTACTTTCGATTAGTACATCTTGAATCTGGGTGGGGTTTCCGTCTGCGGTTTCTACCGTACAGACTTGACTAAGTCGAGTTAACGGTAGATCAAAGGTTTAACAATTAGTCTTGTTAATAAAACTTTGATTTTCTCCTGAATCGAACAACACTTTAGCGTAGATGTCATGAACGAGGAACGT
>JBCNJP010000013.1:14466042-14489042 GCA_039602395.1 Deinandra increscens subsp. villosa
ATTACAAAGAGGTGGCGGGTAAGCGGGCAACAAGCTGCGCCGCTAGACCCTTTTGGATAGCAAACCCAATTCTACTAAACACAAAGTTATGAGCCTTAGGGGATGTCGAATTGCTGTGCACGACCCGCTGAACCCGTCGTAGGAAATCAACTGCCTCCGGCGCAAGGAACCCAAAAGTATCAAAGGCAAAGGGGATAAACACGTGTTGATTTTCGAGACAAGCGCTCTCGTGTTTAGCGACTTTGCCCGCCTCGGCCTTCTGCGCAGCCTGCCCCGCGACGAACCCGCTGTCCCTAAGCCCAACGAGAGGAGACACACCGGTAAGATCAACACAGGCGTGTTTCCCCCCGCCCACCCAGCCACAAGCACATCAGCCGGCCGTAAGGTAGACCTGCCTTCAAGCGGATCCGTCAGAAAATTAACAGGAGCCTCCTTTTTAGCAGAGATACCGGCGCGCTTCAGGACATCGAACAACACGTCCCTGACCCGGTCATGTCTGTATTTAAACCCCGGCAATTCCTTACAGTGGACCGCGTGCTCGCCGAAGGAGTCCAGGCAAGCCTTGCGACAGACGGGGCATGGCTCGTCATTAGGATAAATAGGGATCATGAGCCGGTATTTGAGGATAGCCCGGTACTCGACAGCGGACATGCGCTGACCTAAACCTTCAATGGGAATGACAGACAGGAAGTCTTGAGCATGGGGGGCACGAAGACAAGCCATCACTGCTTTTTGGCGGGGGGATAGGGCAAAGTCCACTTCCAAACTTTGGGCAATATTGCTAAACAGGGCACTCGCCAAAGTACCCTGAGTTTTAGGGGGGGCGGTGTCCCTGCAAGAAAACCCGCCCAAATCGAATTCGGGAAGTGAAAACCGTACACGTCCCAACGCACCTTCGAAATCGGAATCCATCCCATTAATGCCACACTCCCGAAGGATGTGGTCCTGCAACCCCCACGACTGGACCCTAGATGCCACAAAAGCATAAGTGGAAACATCTTAATTAATCCTAATAGTCCTAAATTATCATTCTAAACCTAAAATTAAAGTGACGGATGTCACAGGATGACCATTTACTCCATGTTCTAGTATGTTAGGTATGTGGTGTAGCCCTACTTAATGGATTTTACTTTTAGTGGAGTAATATGCAGAAAAATTAAAGTTAAGTTTCTATCTAAAGTTCTCTCTTGATTCCTTATACTTTCTTGGCTATTGAATATGATCGATCCACAACACACTCACAAAAGAACAAAAGAAAGCTCATTAAGTTAAATCCAATGTAAAGTTAATGTAATGACAGTAACAAAACATAATAATGAACATTAGTTAAGGATCAGGGTAAAAAAAATACAATAGTGGTAATCAAAATCTCATAAACACTAAACCAACCCAAGTATATCGGCCTCCTCAGCAGTTACTTTTTTTGGTGTGCTCACAATGATTCATTGTTGAGTTTTGACGGCGAGGAGGCGATTCCGATCTGTAGCGGTCACACAATTTTAGGGGTACTCCTACCTCCTAACGGAAGAAGAAGAAAAAATGGGAAATTGGAAATCAGCTGAAGCGAGAACAATTTATAGGAAGAATGACGAGGAAGACTACGTGTCCTCATCAATTGCACTCTGGCATTGACACTTGGTATCAACCAACAAAATACGAATGTATTTGCCTCTTCTACAACATGCCGATCACTCAAATATGAAGGCAAGCCAGGCTTGATTTAATATGCATACTAAGTTGTATCGTATAATCGTATGATGTACGTTTCAGTTCTCCTATGTTTTACTATAGGTAAATTTGGTGTTGTCGAAAGAGTGACGGGACATATGTTTATGATCTATGTGAAAAGAAAAGGTGAAGCAAGACTTTGTCTGAGACTTCAAGTTAGGTTCAATTTCTGATTTGATTCAGAGTTGCTCCTCAAGTATTCATAGTTAGATTTTGATTCAAGACTTCAAGTTAGGGTCAATTTCTATTTTGATTCAGAGTTGCTATCTATTTATGTTGGTTTATTGGCGTTAATTTTTTTTCAGTTGTGATTTTGATTCAATGATCCATGTCAATTTTAAATTGAGATTGCATGTTTAAATTTGTTGCTTGATAGGTTTAGATGATTATCTAATTACATATACTTGTTCAAATTTGTAAGTTGTAGCTTGTTTAACCTTGTTTAATTATGTTTCTTCTTAAACCTTAATTAGGCATATCATATTATCATGAGAAATACGAAAACTATTAATTCATTTTTCAAAAAAAGAAAGGCGATGAATTCAAAGATCTTAAAGGTAGCGGGCTGAGTTGTGATTCTTTTTCCAGGGACTCACCCTTTTTCTAACACCGTCATATCTATTTTAGGCCTTTGTTTGCTTCTAAAATATCTAGTTTTCTATGTGTAAAAACGATGATTTGTTTTAAAAATATCTATCGTTTGACCCGATCTGAACCGAACCGGATCGTTGACCCGAACATATAGCATATACATAGCTATAGGAAAAAGTTTCTGGCCTAATGACTTATCGCCCCCGCGTGGTTTTCGTTCTAAGTTTTGCAACTGCCGAGACCCTAAAATAACGATGCAAATAAACCTAAAGTATATTGAAGAAATATGGCAATGGAAATTCACATTCTTCGCAGGTTTTAACGAGCTATAACCTGACTGATCATATGGGGGTCCTCAGTTTGTAAACCTGAAGAAATCCAAGATCTTTCATTCATATCAGAAGAAGATTGAGTAAAAACAGATAAATTAAATACGATTTCTGTCATTCCAGGTCTATCTGCAGATTTCTCTGATGTGCAGGCTCTGGCTAATGCTGAGATATTCAATGCAGCGTTGATCGGGTAGAAGCTACCTAGATTTGGATCCATCCACAACCTTAAATTTTCTTCTTTTGTGTTATCATCTTCAACTTCTATTATCTTCCTTATTAACTTCCATGACATACAGATCTCTCCATCATCATCTCTAGTTTCCATGGCTTTCTTACCCGAAAGTAGTTCTACGAGAATAAGCCCGAATGCAAATACGTCAACTTTTAACATGATGGAGCTTATAGCAGGCCTAGCAGCTGAGAAATTCCCGATTTTGGCCTTGATTTTGGAGTCTAGAAGTATGTTACTTGTTCTAAGATCTCTATGCGCGATACTTGGTTGAGTATGTTCGTGCATGTATTGAAGACCATTTGCTATATCTAATGCTACCTTCATCCTTTGTGACCATGAGAGGCTGGCATTAACAGATGAACCTGAACCTGATGGTTTTGGAAACAGCCATCCATCGAGTGAACCGTTTTCTGCATACTCATAAACCAGAAAACAATTCCCATCAAAATCAGATGAAATCCCCATTAGTTTCACTAGATTCATGTGGTTTACTCTCTGCAAAATCTTGAGTTCTTCTGTTGCATCGCGGGCTTTTTTCACAGCCAGGATCTGTCCATGGATCGTGGCCTTGTAAACCGACCCACCAATTCTGTATCCTTCATTGAGATTCATGGTTGCTTCCATGATCTCTTTTCTGGTATAAGAACCGGAAGACAAATAGCAGCCGTGAAGTTACGAAAACTATTCTCTTTAGCGATATCATAAGAACTTGTGTTGAACATAGAGCTCACACTCAAAATTTCATCCTCTGGTTGCCATACATAAGTAATTATAAGATTCTGATCTCGAGCCGGGCACTTACACTGCAAAGGGAAAACAACTGGTTCACCAACTGTCAAATTGATCGGGTTTAGAGTCGGATTCATATCTTCAACTACATGATAATCGGTCAGATTCTGAAACACAAAAGACGCGACAAAATAGAAGCTGTCGCCTTTTTTGATTGGATACGTGACATTAGAGAAATAACGGTTCTGATTGCAGCTACAGGTAATTGGTATCAACAACAGCTGATCATATTGTAGTTTTTCGGTTTCTGAAGTGAGATTAGTAGCTTCTGCTATACTCAAACGGCTGATGCCAAACAGATCAGACACATTCCCAAGATCCATGTACGGTGACCTTGCGCGATACGTGAGGTAGGTTCGACAGGAAGGCGGTGAGCCCGCAGAACATGTGAAGTTGGTGTCGGTAGGCACTGCAGAGAAGACAACAATATTTGGAGAGATGAAGAGAACAACAGGAAGAGTTAGCAATGGGAGGTATGAGAATACCATGAGAAACATTCCAAGTATGGTGAAAAACTACTCTAATCTGATCTATATTTTTTGTTATGTGCCAAGATCAGGGAAGTTGTTAGGACTACTAGTATTTTGTAGCCTTGTGGTTCTATATATAATTTGTTCATAAACTTTGACTTTTACTTAAAATTAATTAACTCCAATAATTGCATAAACATATTAAATGCTAAATCCAAGTTGAGCCGGCAGGATATGACGTTAGCTGCAACATATTAGCCGAATGTTGTAGTTAAATACAAAAAGGATGACTTTGGAATAATATTTACTATAAACAAGAATTCAACCACCCACACGTTACGGCGGGGTCATTCATTTTTATCAAGTAATTATAGCATCCATAGTCCGGGTTGACCAGTTTGGGTTTGATAATACGTTGTACAAATATATATAACTTTATTCATTTATAACAAATTGGTTACCCCTCCCGCGCTTTGTGGCGGGCCACGTTGTTGCGGGTCATATCCTATGTGCTATTTTCTATTTAATATGAGGACTTGTAACTTGTTAACCATAGTACTGTCAAAGCTTCACACCCAAAGTTTAAATAGATTTGCAAGACATAAAAGAGACGCACATCCTACCCGCTACTTTGTTATGTGATTTGATGACTTGTTATTACCCTATACTAACATAATACAACTTGGAGTACAATTTTTAAAACATGTTGTACAAGTTGTTATAGCATAAATCAAGGTGCAAGTTTTTAAGCCATATGTACACATCAATTCCTTTTTACCCATATACAATTTTTTTATTTTAATAGATTGATAGAGCAGGTGAGAACACGTGTTCTCCTCACCTGGCTTTCCTCCCTCTCACTTTTGTCGAGCAGTTCACCTGCTTCGGCGTGCCATGTTCTACAGTTCCACAAGGACGGCCAAAAAGTCTTGCCCAATCTCTCTGCTCTCTTACACAAACGTACACTATCTCATCTATACTTTCTCACACAAACACAACAAGTTTCTTTCTCTCTAAAACACACGATCGTTTCTATTTCTTTCTCTCTAAGAAATTACATCTTCGGCAACGTTTCTCTCATCGCCGGCGACCAAGGGTTTATGGGATTGCTGTTGTGAACGACCGGCGGCCGTTGGTAGTGATGAGTGATGGTGGTTGTGCGGGGCGGTCGATTTCTGTTGATGATTATTTCAGATCTGAAGCAAAACCTCAGTTTAGAAGAGGTAGAGCTTTGATCTTCTTCAACGAAAGATCGGAAAGGGATAAACTTTATTTTTACTGTTTTGCAAGTGTTTAGCAGATTATTTGCTTTGCTTCTCCAATCTTTCTCAGCATCTGGCGGATTATGGCAATTCCGGCATCTTACAGTCGTTGACAACAAATTCGACGGGATTCCATGTTTGGATTTACTCTGTGTCGCAGCAGCAACGACCACTGTTTGTGTGGTTGTAGGATCGTTGTTAGTTATGAATAAACTAAAACTAAGCCCTTTACTTGCAAATATAACCCTGCGGAATTAAAGTTATATCTCACTTTACTTAAGCGATATTAAGCTCTTGTATAATGTAAATGCTTGATTTGCAGAATAGTAAAAACAACGATATATCGGATATTCGGCACTATTTGCATTAACTCAAAGCTACACTATTACAAGTGATGACCGTGTGTATAAACTAAGAGATTACATGCTATATATAGTGCTGATGAGATCAATGACAGCCATTGATCTCATGCGATCTAATCTAGACCGTAAACATAGAAGTCAAATACAAACTACCAAAAGAATAAACATCGACAATCGGAATGACTTGCGTGTTGGCAGCAACAATCTACTTTAGGAGAGCGGCTTGAATCAGATTTAGAAGCATACGAGAAGCTTTTGCAGGATTGGACTTCTGAAAAGACTTCTCAGGAAAAGTCAGGTTGAACTCTTTATCTGGTGGATAATCGAGTTCACCCGGAATATTCGCTAAGTTACAAGACTGCTTCTTTCCGCTTGAACTGCCTGTTCCGCTTGAAGTGTGAATCCCGCTTCAACTTCAACTTCAGCCGGAACTAGTAAAATTGGCATTTCAGCCGGAAATCTTCCAAGCTCTATTTTTCCTTACAATCTCCCCCTAAGCTGATGCTGTCAAATTATTCATTGTCTTCAATGTTTATCTTCAAAATTGACTTGTACCCAAAAACTTTCTTCTCCACAACCTACTTGTCAGAAGATCCGATGCTGGCATCAAGATTTTGAGAAAGCTCTTTGGTGTTTGTTTTGGTTACCTTCACAAACTCAAAAGACTTCCAATCATTTTCACTCCATTCAGATTGAACTGAAATAGATTCATGGGGAGTGAAAGTACCATCGGCTCTGTGTACGTAGTACAGCTTCCCATCTTCTTCCCAAATGATGAATTTAATCTCACTGGTAGTCTCTTCTTCTTCTCCAGCTGATTCATCATCTTCACCTCTTCTGCTGAGCACTCCACATTCTATCACTCGTGGCTCTATGTGAAGCCTCAATAAGTGCTCAGCTCTAAAAGGACTTAGAATTTCTCTAAGTTTCAAAATGATGTCTCCCATTTGTAGTGCAGTGAGAAGTGAAGTGGCCTTGTGAGCATTAATCACCTGAGTTGTGCCGTTTGCCAGTTGGAAAGTGAAGTCAAAGGTATCTTCATTTGCTGTCCACCCAACAATTTTGTTCTTTCTGGGTGGCCCTTTCCTTCTCTTGCTCTAATCTCTTTTATTTCTGGCATGCATCAACCTCTTCTTCTTAATTTCCCTCTCTTCATCAGAATTACCAGCAGATTCTTGCACAATAGGCATTTTGCCTTTGGCAGAGGATGAAGAGGGACCTGGTTGAGTTTCAGTAGGTTTGGTGGTGGTGGTGGTGGAAGAAAGTTCTCTTATGGTGAGTGGAGGTAGGGTGATTTTTGGAGGTGGTTCAATGGCTTCAGGAATTGGGCTTGAGGGTGGAGTAGGTGGAAAGATGTCAGAGAAGTCCATAGTTGGTGGAGGCTTCTTCTTGAAGGGAGTGATAGGTGTGAAGTTGTCTGACCTAAACTTAGGATTGGCAAGTTTAGCAGCAAGCTTCTTGGGGATATGTGGAGGTTTGTAAGGTATGATGGGAAGTGACTGTAGAATGGATGAAGTTGTTGTAGGCATTGGGTTTGGATTGTAGATAAATGAAGGTGGAGGTGGTATATCTGCAATATCATCAATTTCAGGTTTAACATTAGTAGTTATAGTACCTGAGACCAGCTCTGATGGTGAAGTCATCACCAGGTTAGGATTAACAGCAGCAATATCTCCTTTTAGCTCATAAAATACTTTGTCAATCAAGCTACAAAGTCCTTTAACCTGCAACTGAGCTAGCTCTTCCTCTTTCTTCAAATTTCTGATCACAAGAGCCCTCTTAATCTTTTTCAACAGATGGTAATTTTCATCATTCTTTACCAGCTTGGTAGGAAAATGAGAGGCAATAGCAATTAACCTCTTCCTATTAGCTTCAGACATTGCATCCAAATCATAATCCTTTATCCTCCAGTTGAAAGACCTGGTCTTTGCTTCTTCAAGAAGGTTTTCAAACACATTGTTTTGCATGTATAGATCAAATTCTTCTTGGAGCTCTCTGGCTATTCTCTCATCCTCTGCAACCCTTCTGCATCTTCAACCATCTTCACTATAGCCTCAGCTTCAGGAGTTTGAGTTACCTGTTGAAGGGTTCTAGCTATATCAGTTTGAACAGGTTCCTCAGTTAGAACTGTCTCTGAACTCCTTAAGGCTATCAGTGATCTAGCCACATCCTCAGCTTCTTCATTTCTTTGCTCTTCCGGTTGAACCACAGGTGTTTCAACAGTCCCAAATATTGAGGAGCTAGGACCTTGAACATCCACCTGGGTTGGCATTTGTGGTTCCGGTTGAACATTCAGATCTCCTTCACCTGGAACTACCGGTTGAACTTCCGGTTGAAGTTCCGCTTGAACTAGTAATTGACCATCAGTCACCACCTGAGGTTGGGTGACTTCAGGTTCTTTATCAGTTATCTCCAGTACCTCAGTTACTTCATCTTCACCAATCAAACTCTCTCCTTCTCCTTCAGTCATAGTACCAACTGCTGCAGTTGCAGTACTTTCTTCCATATCAACTGCTGCCTTGCTGGTGGAGGCAATGTTACCTACAACATGATCACTGGCTCTTTCAGCCGGAAAAATAACATCTGTCAGAAGTGTTGTGATCAAGTTGATATGCTCAGGGAGAGCACCAGCAATCAGCATGGACGACTGAACAAGCTCGGTGAGGTTGGGGTCCTCAAAAGGAGAAATAGCAATCAGTTGACTGCACTTCATATTCACCCAACTCTCTTCAACAGAAAAAGGCTTAATGCCAATCTTTTGGCAAGCTGTGGCTCTTACTTCAGCCGGTATCCTTTCTACCTGTTCGATTTCAGTGATAACAGGTTTTGACAGTAACTTCTCCCCCAATTTGACAGTATCAGCTTCATCAGTTGCAATAACTTCTTCAGCATCTCTGGTAGGGTTTGAAGGACCTGCTTCAGTTGGAGTAGGATCAGCTTGAACCAATTTGGCAACAGTTGAGTTGAGAGCTTCAACCTGTGCTTGCAGAGAAAGGTACAGTTTCGTCAATTCAGGTAGTGTAAGATTATCCTCAACTGGCTTTTTGCCAGTATCCTTGGAAATAACCAAACTATCAATCCTAGATTGATCAGCATTGGTACCCATGGCTTCTTGGCACCTGGGATTCTTTTCTGCTGTTTCAGCAACCCTTGGTTCCAATGAAGGACTTCCGGGTGCTGATGCAGAGAAGATTGCCGCAGATTGGGTCTTATTGATGTTACTGCTGACACCAAGCTCCAGTTGGAATACTTGGGCAGCAGCAGCCCTTTCTGCATGAATCTCTTCAGAACCACTGAGATTCACCTCCGGTGAGGAGTGGGCTTACAGTGCTACAGTGTCCTGGCTTATCAGGATGTTCTCATGTAATGTGGCAGGTGAGTTAATAACACCTTCATTTAAGCCAAGATTGAGAGCACTGTCACTCCTAGGTGACAGGGGTTGTAGGGGTGAAAGATTTTCAGATAGGGAAGCTACATCTGCTTCTAATGACTCCCCCTCAACAGAAGGTTCATCCCTAAGAGATAATCCCAAATTTACCAGTTTCCGTTTAGGCTTTTTGCCTTGAACGGGGTTTGAAGCTTCAGGTTGGTTGGTGGTGCTAGGTGGAGGAGACCTAGTAACCACTTTTCTCTGTCTCTTGAAAATGACAGGAGGTGAGTTTGATGAGGAGGTGGCAGTGGAAGTGATTGTGGTAGCTTTCCTCTTTTTGGATTGAAAAACGATTAGTGAAGAGGAAGCTGGGACAGATGTGGGATCAGAAACTGTTAGGTCTACAGCTCTGTCATCTTGAGCAGGGAGCTCAGTCACTCCTACAATTTCCGGTTGAACCTCTACTGTAGCAGGTTCATCAGGAAATTGCCTTGGAATTGGTAAGGGGTGGTCAGTATCCCTTCCAAGAAATGGAGATTTGTTTAAAGCAAGATTTAAAAATGTTTTCTCATTCAGAAGTTTTTGGTGCAAAATTGTACCAAGCCATACTATATGGGGGTACTCTTCTTTGAGAATATATGTCAAAGATCTGGGATACACGTATACATATTCAGAATGAACATTTGATTTTAGGGCTTGAAAAATTTGTTTGGAAAAAATTGAAGTTCTCACCCTTGACCACAGCGTAGAAGGCAGAGGCTTGCTCACCGGAGAGCTCATCAAAACCTCCCTTCTTTGGAGATAGACACACCAGAAGTACGTGTGCAAGAAATCTCCATTTATATGGTAACTGCCCCTTCTTAATAGTTTTGCTGTGCAGGGAGCCACCATAACCAATGTTTCTGAATAGGCGGAGATATCTTTTCTGATCTATCTCTCCGTAACCATCTTCATCCCTCAGTTTCAACAGCCTTCGAACCTTTGCTTAATCAATTTCAACTTCTTTCCCTTGGACAGTTGACACAATTTTACCACTTCCGCTAGCCTCGTCGGTAACCCTAGCGTGAACCCAAAAGTATTCCATCACCTCTTCAAAGATTTCGGCCTCGACAGTAAGCGCATGATGGAGGTGAGAACTTTTGATGAACTCGATCATTCCATTGTAGATATCAGTCTTGGATGGTGGTTCAAGATATGCCATCAGGTTGTGTTCTACCGGAAATTTTGAGTCACCAACTGGCTTCTTGCCACTGGCCTTTCCCTTCGGAGCCATTGTTGACGGAATTTGAGAATGTCGACGGTTTTGTGGGAGTTAATCGGAGATGGTTTGAGGGGGTTTTGGGAGTAATTTCTAAGTTGTGTTGCGAGAAATGGGGAAAATGACGGTAATTTAGGGCTTTTTACCTTTTCGGAGATGACGTGGAGGAGAGAGGTTGTAAATCGACGATTCATTGACGGATGGGACAGGTGCTTTAGGGGTTATACAGTACAACTGGTTAAAGCATGCCCTTATCCAACAATTAATTTACTGAAACCTCGGAGTTTAACAGTTAAAAATTCAATGGGTAAAATAAATGAATATCCGCTTAGAAAATTATGCATTCCGGGTAATTAAATGATTCCTTGACTTTGTTGACCCAGAAGTTCAAGCGGAACCCATTTTCTCCTTTAATTTTAAAAACCAAATTTCTTTCGTTTGAACTTCAAGCGGACAAGTTTTCCGCTTGGAAGAATTGTTTTCAAAAATAAGTTTCCACGTCAAATTTTAAAGCATTTTTCCGGTTGAAGTTCACCCGGTGAATTTCAAAAGTTGTTCTTTCAGGTTGAACCTGAACTTGAACCGGAAAATCCAAAACACATAAATTTTGAAAATTTGTGTCGATTTTCCATAGTTTTAACAACAGTTATTGACTATGAACTGAAATATACTTCAATTAACACAAGAGATTTTCTTTTTCTTTTTCTTTTTGTATCAAGAGACGGACTCTTTGAGCAAATCTCTTTCTTTTATTAAAGTTGGGAAAAAGTTTTATTCAAAATTCATCATCCCAATGGTCGTGATGAGGTAGAAAAATCTTGCCTCATCGAAAGCTTTTGTAAACAAATCTGCCAGTTGATGATCAGTGTGAACTTTAAATAATTTGATTAAATTCTTTTCAGCACAATCTCTAATAAAGTGATACCTTATGTCAATGTGTTTGGTCTTGGAGTGCTTCACTGGATTATTGATGATGGAAATGGCACTGTTGTTATCTACAAGAATAGGAGTCTCCATGAATGTGATTCCATAATCAAGCATCTGATTTTGGATCCAAAGGACTTGGCTGCAACAACTTGAGGCAGCAATGTACTCAGCCTCTGCAGTTGAAGTAGACACACATGTTTGCTTCTTGCATTGCCAAGAGACAAGCCTTTCTCCTAGAAATTGACATCCTCCTGATGTTGATATCTTATCTATATCACATCCTCCATAATCACTGTCTGTGTATGATTTGAAAGAGAAGTCAGAGTTCTTGGGATACCACAAACCCAGTTTGGGTTGCCCCTTTAGGTACTTGAAAATTCTCTTAACAGCGAGCATGTGTGACTCTTTTGGAGAAGATTGATATCTAGCACATAAGCAAACACTGAACATGATGTCAGGTCTACTAGCTGTGAGATACATCAGAGAGCCTATCATTGCTCTATACATGTGCACGTCCACTGGCTTTCCACTTAAGTCATTAGTTAACTTGTGGGAAGTGGAGATTGGAGTCTTGGCACTTGAGCATGATAGCATGTCGAATCTCTTCAGCATGTCTTGGATGTACTTTGATTGATTCAGAAAGATTCCGTCTGCAGTTTGCTTTACTTGAAGCCCTAGGAAGAAGGTTAGTTCTCCCATGGAGCTCATTTCAAATCTTGACTGCATCAAAGTTTCAAACTCCTTGCACAACAAAGTGTTAGATGAACCAAAAATAATATCATCAACATAAATTTGTACCATTAGCATGTCATTACCAACAGTTTTAACAAAAAGAGTTTTGTCAATTGCTCCTCTCTTGTAGCCATTCACTAGAAGGTAGTTAGAAAGAGTTTCATACCAGGTTCTAGGGGCTTGTTTGAGACCATACAAAGCTTTGATTAGCTTGCATACCTTGTTCAGATGGTGAGGGTCTTCAAAACCAGGAGGTTGATTGACATAAACTTCTTGTTCCAGTAGGCCATACAGAAAAGCACTTTTCACATCCATTTGATATACTTGGAAGTCTTTAAATGCAGCATAGGCTAGGAAGATTCTGATTGCTTCCAACCTGGCTACTGGTGCAAAGACTTCATCATAATCAATGCCTTTTTCCTGTACATAGCCTTGCACAACCAGTCTTGCTTTATTCTTGATAACAATTCCCCTGTCATCTTTCTTGTTTCTGAACACCCATTTTGTTCCAATTGGTTCTGCTCCATCAGGCAGATCCACCAATTCCCAAACCTTTTGCTTGCTTATCTGAAATAGTTCTTCTTGCATTGCCTCTACCCAGCTGTTGTCTTCTAATGCATCTGCTACCTTCTTGGGTACTTCTTGAGACAAAAATGCAGCATGCAAACAGATATTTGCATTTGCAGATCTACTTCTGGTCAGCACTGGAGCTGAAGCTTCTCCAATAATATTTCCCGCTGGATGATCTCTGTTGATTCTTCTATCAATGAACATAGGAAACTCATGGCTTCTTCCATTTGAGGGTATGTTGAGCTGAGGAAGTCTATGATCAAGCTCAACATTTTCAAATTGTGACATAGGATCTGAAACTCCAACTGATTCAAGAGAATTGGTATCTGAATTGTAGATCAGCTGATCTAAATTGAGCTCATTTGATGTGTTATCATGTGAGTTTCCAGCTTCATTTGACTCTGATTCAGTATTCTCTTCATGTTCTGAAATTTGATTTTCCGGTTGAACTTGAACCGGAGAAATATGTTCAGCTTGATCTTCAAGCGGAACAATTTCTTCTTCAATTTGAATTATTTCAGTCAGTTTCTTGTCATTCCTTGGGAAAACAGGTTGAGAACTCATTGAAGAGAAGAAGATTGACTTTTCACTATCAGTTTGATTTTTCTTCCAATGCTCATCAGCAGACCTGTTAAAGTTTTGTTCCTGCACTAGAGAACTCACAGGCTTATCAACAGTTATGTTGAAAGCAGTAGTTAGTGCATCAATATCAAATAACCAGCTTGGCTGAGACTTAAAATTGTTGGCAGATTTTTCATTGAAAGATACGTTTATGGTTTCCTCAACAATTTTAGTTCTCTTGTTGTATACTCTAAATGCCTTTGACACACCAGAGTAGCCAACAAAATAACCTTCATCTGCCTTTTTAGCAAACTTAGGCAAAGATTCACTGGTTATTAAAATAGTGACAGGACAACCAAATGGCTTAAAGAAGTAAATGTTTGGCTTCCTTTTTCTCCAAAGCTCATAAGGTGTTTTATTCTTTCCCTTGATAATTAAAATCCTGTTTTGGACATAGCAGGCAGTGTTCACTGCTTCAGCCCAAAATATCACAGGGAGCTTAGAGTCTGCCAACATTGACCTGGCAGCTTCAATCAATGTCCTATTTCTCCTTTCAGCAACACCGTTTTGCTGTGGAGTTCTAGGAGCACTAAATTGCCTCAAAATTCCCTTTTCCTCACAAAATGAATTCAGAACATGATTTTTGAATTCTGTGCCATTGTCACATCTGATTGTTTTGACTTTAAGATTGGATTGATTTTCTAAATTAATGACAAGAGTTTTCAACAATTCAGCAGTTTCATCTTTTGTTTTGAGAAAGAAAACCCTAGTATATCTAGAAAAATCATCAATTATAACAAAGCAGTATGACCTTTTTCCTAGACTCATTACTCTAGTTGGACCAAATAAGTCCATGTGCAAAAGCTCTAGAGGTTTTGAGATTGAAGATTCAACTTTTGGCTTGAAAGAGGTTCTGTGTTGCTTGCCCTTGAGACATGGCACACAGTTTTCAGAACAAATAAAGTGCTTGTTAGGAAGACCCTTAACCAAGCCTAAATTTACAATTCTGTTCATGTTCTTGTAGTTCACATGACCTAACCTCCTATGCCAAAGATCAGATTCGTCAACTGAGGCCTTGGATACAAAGCAAGCAGTGCCACATGAAGGTGTAGCCACTGACATATCCAGAATGTATAGTTCATCTCTCCTAGGTGCCTTAAGCATTATCAATTCATCAGGAATTTTAACACCAGGTTTGAGAACTATTGCCTCTTTCTCATTAAACATTAAATTCAAGTTCTTGTCACACATTTGTGAGACACTAAGCAAATTAAAATTCAATGTATCAACAAAATTGACTTTGTCAAATTTTACCAGTCCATTTGTCACATCACCTTGTGCTGTGATATGGCCTTTTGTGCTTCCAAAGGCAACTGGTCCTCCATTGATTCTTTTTGTATTTTCCAGAATGTGCTTATTCCCTGTCATGTGGCAAGTGCAACCACTGTCAACTACCCATAGGCTAATCTGGCCTTTATTTTGCACCTGCACATATCAGAAATGATTAATTTCTATGGGGGACCCAAGCCTGAATGGTCTTGGGTCTGCCATAAGCATCATTATACTTGTACTCTTTGAGTACTGGAGTATTTACTGTGGGAGCTTCATTTAGCAGATCATCATTGTCCAAACTGAAGTTCTCATACTGAGCACTTGTTTTACTAGACCTTTCATCTTTGGTGTTCCTTTTTGCAGCAATTTTTCTATCCCTATATTCTTTAAACTTTCTTTGCTTGTTGGTTAGTTTCTTGAGTTTTTCACTTTCCTGATTAACCAACTTAGTTCTTTCAGGTGATTTTGAAAATCTTTGAGGAAAATGTTTGTTTTGATTTAAACTCCCCCCTTGAAGTGGAACATAATGATTTCCACTTGAACCATTTGCAAATACAGTTTCAAATTGATTGGGTTTGCTGTTTCTTGAAAAATTTTCTCTAGAGGTGACCTTTCCTCTGGAGGGGTTTCTTCTTCCTTGAGCTTCAAAATGTTCAAACCCATCAGCAAAATGAACTTGAGGTCTCTGCTTTGGAGCAGTAGCTGATCTGGGTTGAAATTTATTTTCCGGTTGAACATGAGTTCGAGTGGAAAAATGTTCCGCTTGAGCTTCAGCCGGAAAACGATTTTGCTTTAAAACAGTGAAACTACCATTTCTATCATTACCAACTAAAACTCTATTGGATTCAGATCCAAAATGCTTCAAAGTGTGGTTTTTCACAGGTGAGATTCTTCCTGTGAGGTTCTTTTGAAAATCAGCCTTTGGTTTCAAAATAGGTTTTGGTTTTTGAAATGGTCTAACTTTACTCATTGGGTTAAACTGACAGACAGCAGCTAGGTGACCTTGTTCACCACAGCATATGCACTCAACAATTTTGGTTTCAAATTTTCTGGGAGACTCAATTTTGGTTACTTGATTAAAATTTACTTGACCAAACCTTTGAGTTTGACTTCCCTTTGGTTGCTCAGGTTGCTTTCCTCCAACTTTTGAATCCTTAGGTTCATAAACAGTTGGTGGAGGAACAACAATTGATGGTTTCAAAATGTTTAATTGGTCAGCTGAAGCAGATGTGCTAGCAGCAGTGACATCAATTTTATTAGACTCAATAATGTTTTCAGAACTGGATTGTGATGAAATGTCATCAACTGTGAGACTAACTTTGCATTCTGATTTTAAAGCTTTAATTGGTTTGATAGCAGGTGAGTATTCAATTGGTGGCTCAACAGAGTTATAGCCAACACCTGCTTTACCATACATCCCTCCCATCCACAGTTTTTCAGCCTTTTTGTTTGCTCTTTGAAATTTATCACAAGTAAACAAAGCATCTTTCAGCTTGATCTCAAGAACATCAACCTCAGCCTTAGCATCTTTGGTTTCATTTCTTGATTTTTCAAGTTTTGACAGCAAGTCATCAAGCTGTGTTTCAAGCACTGAGTTGGTTTGTTTTAACTGTTCATACTCTTTGGTTAAGTTTTTAATTTTTGAAATGTATGATGATTTAGTTTTCTTAAAACATTCCTTTAACTCATTTAAGTTTGAAACTTCATCAATCAAATCAGTGTTGTGATTTCGATATTTTGCCACTTGTTCTATGCAGGCAGGACTACATAGATTCTCTAAGACTTTCTCAGGGATAGAATTTACCTGATCTGTGATGGAGTCCTGTTTGGCCATTAAGGCATAGTTGATGGGTTCAAACTCAGCAACGAAATCTTCCCATTCAACACATGATGTTTGATTTGCAACAGCAGCTACCACGTTCTGATGGTTTTGACTTCCGGTTGGCTTTGGTGGGGCGGGGTGTGCACCTGAGTTGTTTCCAGAATTGTTGTTGTTTGAGTTGCTTCCTCCATGATTTTTCCCTTGAGCATGGTTCTGATTCTGTCCTTCTCTTCTTGGTTGAGAGCATTCTCTTGCAAAGAGACCAAGTTGGTGACAGTTGTAGCATTTGACTTTGCTTTTGTCAAGGCCTATGTGAGCACCTTTTGCTCCCCTGTAGGTTCTACCTGTCCTCTTGTAAAACCTTTGAGCTCTTACAGAAACCATGGCAAGTTGAGTTATTATATCCATTTCTTCTAAATCATCAGCACCTATGCACTCAAGATCTTCAGGTATGAAACCTTGATAAGAGTCAGCTGCTACATGAGCATTGTGAGAACTTTCAAAAGAGTTTGAAAAGTTCTCTTGACACCTTGGTGTCTCAGGGAAACTGACTATAGGTGAGGAATATGATGATGAGTTAGATGACCTTTGACTGTTAAAATCAGTGGTTACTAGTGCAGATGAGAACAGCTGAGTTGATTCAGAAGATGAGCTTTGTTTAAGATCTAGTTCCATTTCATAAGCACTTAGTATGCCATGAAGTTCACTGAGTCTCATCTTTTTCAAATTCTTGCATTCCCTGATGCTTACTGTGTAAACTGTCCACACAGAAGGCAGGGAACGTAGGAATTTTCTGTTCACATCTACTTGTTCTAGTTTAACATCCACTTTTTGGAGTTCATCAAGCAATGAGACAAATCTCAAGTACTGGTTTGTCATTGTTTCACCAGATTTAAAAGTAAAGTTTTCATATTTTTGTTTTAAAACATCTTTCTTGTTTTCTTTTACTTCACTGGTTCCTTCATACATTTCACTTAAGGCATTCCACAGGTCAAATGCAGTTTTATATCCTTTAAACCCACTTAAAATGGAATTAGGAAGTGCAGCCTGTAGAGTCCAGTATGCCTTATGGTCAAATTCAAGAGCAGTGTAGTCAGATTCAACATATTTATCTAATGGCTTAGGTATTTTGACTTCTGCATCATCAGCAGATGAAACCGTTGGTGAGTAGGGTCCTTCAGTGAAAGATTTCCAAATACGACGGTCCAAAATCCTAACAAAACCTTCCATCCTGAGTTTCCAGGTACCAAAGTCATCAGGAGTGAACATTGGTGGTTTGTTGGAGGAGCCATTTGGGCAACTTAAACTGAAATCACTCATTTGAAAAACCTTTAGAAAGATAAAACAACGAAGCTTGTAAAGTAAGCAAGTAAAGTATCGACTTTGAAGCACGGAAAGTCTTCAAAGTGAGAGCCAAAGCTCTGATACCACTTGTAGGATCGTTGTTAGTTATGAATAAACTAAAACTAAGCCCTTTACTTGCAAATATAACCCTGCGGAATTAAAGTTATATTTCACTTTACTTAAGCGATATTAAGCTCTTGTATAATGTAAATGCTTGATTTGCAGAATAGTAAAAACAACGATATATCGGATATTCGGCACTATTTGCATTAACTCAAAGCTACACTATTACAAGTGATGACCGTGTGTATAAACTAAGAGATTACATGCTATATATAGTGCTGACGAGATCAATGACAGCCATTGATCTCATGCGATCTAATCTAGACCGTAAACATAGAAGTCAAATACAAACTACCAAAAGAATAAACATCGACAATCGGAATGACTTGCGTGTTGGCAGCAACAATCTACTTTAGGAGAGCGGTTTGAATCAGATTTAGAAGCATACGAGAAGCTTTTGCAGGATTGGACTTCTGAAAAGACTTCTCAGGAAAAGTCAGGTTGAACTCTTTATCTGGTGGATAATCGAGTTCACTCGGAATATTCGCTAAGTTACAAAACTGCTTCTTTCCGCTTGAACTGCCTGTTCCGCTTGAAGTGTGAATCTCGCTTTAACTTCAACTTCAGCCGGAACTAATAAAATTGGCATTTCAGCCGGAAATCTTCCAAGCTCTATTTTTCCTTACAGTGGTTGTATATGTTGGTCACTCTCAGCCGTCACCGTATAGGTAGGTCGAAAGCTCCTATCTTATTTGCTTCGATTTGGGGTTTTCTCGGTTTTACGTTTATATGTGTATCAAAACAGGGATCGGGAAGAAGATTGGTTTTGTTTTAAATGCTATGTACTTTTGAAGTGATTATATTTTGGGGGTTTTGAATTTCTTATTAGATAGTAAAACGAAAACCAGAACAGACAGCTGCAACCAATTTTTTCATCTAGATAATAAGCTTGGCCAAGGTTAGTTTATTGTATGGTTTTGAAAAGTAACAAGGTTAGTTTATTGTATAGTTTTGAAGTTTTAGTATCAGTTCTTGAAATGTAGATATTGATTTTGTTCTTGAGTTTTGTGGGAAATCAATTTATCGATTTAACAATTCTGCTATGTCGGTTGCCAAAAAAATATCTAATCCATCAAAGGGAAAAGAGAGAGTGGAGGTTAAAGGTTTGAAAGGCTGAACCAAAACACACATGGAAAAGTGAAATTAACATAACACAGGTAAGATACTGCCGCTAACCTTGGGAAGTTTTACTCAAAAAAAAATTCAATGAAAAGCTCTCTAACAGCAACAGAACGAGTGCTGCACTGCTGTAAAAGTTTCTGTTGTATGACTATATGAGTAATCTGTTGTAATTGTGTAGGTGGAAATTCATCAACAATTTAGGATAGATTGGTATTAAGTAAAATAAAAGCAAAAATGGGAGGTTGGGTTCGTTTCATGGGCTCACCTTTTTTAAAAGTGTAAGTTAATCAATCATCTATTTATATTTAACAATTTAACACACTGCTGCACCTTTTTTATTTCTCACTAAACTATCTTTTACTTTACTAATCCTTGACATTTGTTATCGTTCAACGTGTGCACTGAAATCTTTGCGGATGCTTTGGCTGTCCAGTTATCGAAGGTTATGGTATGACGAATACTGCATGCGTCATAACTATATGTTCATTAAAGGTGTAATGAGCCATTTGTGTAGCAGGTCGAAACGGGTAACTATTGTATGGTGGATACGATATGATTGAAACACCTTCGCCCATTGAGCTACTAATTAGAAGTTACTAAATAACTCCTAATTATGAGGTAAATCTTTTAGAACGGTTTAATACTAAGATTTGATATGCATGTTTTATAATATTTGAATTTCTTTGTAGTGTTCTTTGTATGTGGATGATGGCATTTGAAATTCCAGTAGAAACAATAAATTTCCTCAAATTTTATCCAAATCTGATATGGTTTTGATTTACGTTTTGGATTGCAGGAATTCAGAGAAGATCTCTAATAAACTAGGCTGATGATTGTATTATGTATGTGTCTTTATTTAGGAAGAATAGTAACAAGTGTCCTTTATTTTAGCTTATTATTGAATCTGGATGTATTTATATTGATACACATGTCTTCATTTTTCTTTAGTTTGCACACTATGTATAAAAGGAGGAAGAAGAAAAGTATTGAATATTTTGCATTTAGGAGTGTTACAATGAGAGCTGCATCATTGTTACCTGCGTTACAACTTCCCAATTTTATGCCCATGAATTTTTCTTAACAAGTAAATCAAGTCCCAGCTTTCTCATAAGACTGTTATTTGACACAATATTTTTTTAAAATTCTGTACACATTCGATTTGCTAAATTGTTCCTTAACTTTTTTATTCTGTACATATGCGATTACCGCAACAGAGCGCATCAGCCATGCTTCTTTTCATCCTCACATTAGAAGTAGACTTTGTGCACATTCGATTTGCTAAACCGTTACTACAAGTTACAGGTTTGCAAAAGCAAATCATTAATCTTCCATTTATATACTTTGCCTAACTATATGACCTAATAGCCACTAGCATATTTGTCTAATCCCTACGTCAAAATGAATGTTGGTTATGTAGATAAGTAGTATTCTGATCATGAAAATTATGATCCATAATGACATATGTGGTAAATGATGCTTTCTTATGTTTCATTACTTTCTATATTGCTCTTTCTTTCATACAGATGTTATGGGTTTCCTGCAACAACAATAAGAAGGGATCTGATTCACTTAAACAATGGCTTTATAGTAATGGTTTTCTGCAACAATTTATGGTGACAGATCACAACCCGTAAGTCATGATTTTTGACAACATTTTATCCTCTTATATTTGTAGGTCCTATCTATATGATATGAGCTTTTGGGTGCCTGATGGTTTTATACTTTTATTAACTGTTCTGAGTGTAAATTCTCTTTCAGGAAGAGACGAAGATGCCCTCCGTTTGGCGGTTAAGCTTTTGCTTCATAATGATTTATCTCTTTCTTTACTCAACAATGAACGTTCCTCTCACTCTCTCTCCATCCTTACTTCAACTGTACCATGTATTTTGAGTATTAAATTTAGACCGATTTTGTTTGTATAAACTGGAAGCATTTGTGAGTTTTGCTACAGGACACACAACCAGGTTGCAGATTATAACATCTTTGGGATAGGTTTAATTGATTCCGTTAATTATTTTGGGGATGCTTTTAAAGATATATGGTTGAATTGAGTTACTTTAAGTCATTTATTCTCTATATTTTTATTATTTGTTGAAGTTTATCGATGCTTCTGATTTTCAATTTTGTAGACAATGCTAATCAAATGGTCTCCTGATGTTAACATGAAGTTGATGTTCCACATCTATTCGAAGTCTTGAAGAGGAGGATTTTGTGTTACAAAGGCAGGTATTCTTACATTGTTTATATGACATTCTACATGAATCCTTTATATTCCAAGTAAGTTATAAATAATTTAAATTCTTATCTCTTTACAACAAATTTGGTTTACTTTTCTAATCTCTTCATAATATAGTAATTTAATCGAAGTTTATGTAAATCAGTTTTATTGAAATCACAATTAAACTGCACCATTATATGGATTTCTTCATCCCATGTCAAATTTAGGTAAGTACTCCAGGTCCTACCATTTACAAAATATGTATGCTTACGTTCATTTAGGTTGGTTATCACAAGGTATGGTCTTTTTTTGAATTTACAATACTAAATGTCTATTTGAGTTGTTATCCATTTGTTGATTTTGTGTTAAGAACATGATGTTTCAATATTTAAAGTTGCATATCACAATTGTTTTTGGATTGAAGAATAACTTTTTTGTAATTTATACCAGTTGTGGAGACTTCTAGGGACAGGAAGTTGTGTTGTTCTGAGAACCGTGGTCCGCCGTTTTCTTCTTTCAGAAATTGGTAGTCCTGGATTGTAAGCTTTCTTGATATTTAACTATTGACTATTGTTTTAAATTGTTATTTCCTCTATTTTGTGCATTTCTTGGTTAATTTTTCTTTTCAGTCTAAGGACTTATTTGTGATTAGTATTCTTATACATTTCTCATGTTTTTATCATATTCATCAAGGAATCAAGTAAAGAAGAAATGAGACATACAAAGAGGCTAATGTAAATAAATCACTTTGTGGGAAATGGCCTAAATAAAACCAAGGTATTACTTGATATCCTTTTAATTGCATGAAGCTATTTTGAATTGAATTTGTTGGTTAGGTTGTTTCTATTGTATATACATCAGAATTTTGTCAGCAGAGCCGAAAATTATGATCATTTAGATCTTTATTAATTAATTGATTTTAGTTTGAATTCAGAGGTACACCTTACTTTCATTTGATATTTTTCTTTCATATTACATAGTGGTTTGTTCGGATGGGTTGTTGCATTTTCTAATCGTTTCGCTAAACGACTTTCTAAAACGGTCTGACTCCGCCGCGAAGCGCGGGTCGACCCACTTGTTTGTTAACAAACAACAAATCCAAAACTTAAAAACATGAGAGAGATCCAATACCTAAAGACATGAGAGAGTTAACAAAGATCCTCATAATTTATAAATGAGAAATACACGAAAATGACCATTGTTGACCTTCAAACTACATTTTTGACCCTTTGAATTCCAATTCTCCAAATTTACCCTCACCAATCCCACGAATGCGAAGCAGACAAACCACCAATTCCGTCTCAAAACTATCTGAATCCTGCAATGGGAGGTCTACACGTGTACTGGACTGACAATAAGGCAAGAACACGGGCCCACCTTCGAATCTTTGAACTTTCTGGTCGCCAATAAGAACTTGACATATATTTTGTTCTCTCTGATATTCAGTCGGTATTGTGCTTCCGGTCCAACTTTAACCGGATTCCATCCGTAGCACTCGAGGCTGCCACGTTTCATTGTACATCCGATTTAATATACTGTCGGCTAATACTTAGCTGTGCTAGTTTTTAGTCGGAGTTAAGAAGCCAGCTAGCCGCTGGCAATATTTAGCCGGACAAGTAGAAAGGGTCCACTTTAAATTTCAAAATAATTCAAAATATTATTATCGTTTACTATTAAATAAATCTTTGGGTCTTCCCAAATGTTAGATGGGTTTCTTCTATGGCATGTTAAGTTACAGTTCTCCAGTTTAATTTTTTTATATACTTTTTATAAAATATTGTTCTAAATAATTGTTATCATATACTTTACATATAAATTGTTGTTCTTTGGGCCTTATTGCTATATATAGTTTATA
>JBCNJP010000013.1:14489542-14516061 GCA_039602395.1 Deinandra increscens subsp. villosa
TTCCTTCAAATATAGTTTCCTCACTCCAGATGGCCATGGATCATAAAATCCATAACCACTATCATAGTGATCATAACTATACAAAGGATTATGAGTGAGATCCCATCCCATGTGTTGACTGAATGTTGGTTGGTGATAGTACTGGTCATAGGGATTGTAGCCGCAAACCTAACCAATATGTCCAAGTTGCCCACAAAACTGACAACCAACATGTCTAAATTGATTTGAAAAACCATAAAATTGAGCATGAGTTTGGTTATCATATCTGGCTGAAGTGGAGGTAGCTTAATGCATTTCTGATCTAGCTTCCTCATTTTGCACATTCAGCTTCTTCACTAGCAAGTCAGATCTTTAACATTTAGTCTGTTCAGATCGTCAATCAGGTAATGATCATCAGATTGTTGAGTCTCTAGATTGTTTGATCCATCAAACTCTACATTCTAGTTCACTTGAGATTTTTTGAGACTTTCTTCTTGTGTTTTGAAGATTTGACTGTAGTGGTAACTTTCATTTTGCCGTTTACATCCTCTTTGACTTGCAAATTAGAAGTTTTCTTCATATCTGCTTCAACTTGACCGGATTTGACAAAGTGTTTATGCAGGCCATGTGTATTTTGACTTTGCTAGCATTGGCATTGAATGAGATTCCCAGTTTCTGACCTTCTATTGTAGCGAGCAAGTCGGCTTTATTTTGCATGTTCTGCTCAGAATTCCTATCAATAGAAACACTAGTAGACTTGCCCGAGGCATTAGTTACAGGTGTATCTTTTAACTGGTTATCACAAGTAGAAACAAGATGTGGTATGGCAGCACTTGGTTTATTTTTCTTAATAATACCTGGGACCGAGTTATGATTGTGATTTAAGGGAGGTGCATGATTACTTGAACTGTTAAACATGCTACTAAAGTAATTCCTGGCCCATCTCAACCTTTCAATCTCAATCTTGACTTGGCTCTAATCATTCCTAGCATTGGTCAATGCTTGTTTAAGATCAAAATTTGAACATTCAAATTACTTTGATTATCCAACAATTTTTTATTTTCCTCCTCTAGTGACTTGATTTGAGTTAAAAAGCCATATTCTTTTTGGTCATTAGCATTAGCTCTATCAACTAAAACCTGAGCTAAACCTTATTATGTTGTCTATAGCTCTTGACAAGTTTAAGACAATCATTAGTACACACTTGAGTTTTCACATGAGGTGGTAATTAAGGAACTTGAGCTATTTGATCAAAATCATATCTAGCAATGATTACATGAGGATCATTCATGGTCCAATCAATTATTTCCCAAACCTTAATCAACTCATGGCCAATATTCTGATTATTGGAATCAAAATTTAGTGATTTAGGCTTAGCAACACTTGAACAATCCATGAAAAAATGAGTAAACTTAAAATTTTAGCAAATTGCCAAATTTGATGAAAATGGAGTTTGATTGTATCAAAAGCTTTAGAATGTATCTAGAATCAATTCACAAACCTAAAACAAACTCGAAAATGCACAAATTTAGTCAAATACCCAAAACATGAGAATTTAGAAAATAACAGCCTTGTTATTCAATGGAGAATTTATGAAAATCAAAGTTGTTCAAACTGATGAAATGAATGCACCAATAGATTCGAAATGTGGTCTAGAGAAATAGTTAAAACTACACCAACATCCAAATCTGAGTCTAACACCTCCAATTCGATCAAAAAGTAAGTTTATGAAAAGTTTCAAAAAATTCACTAAATCTGCTAACAAGGATTCAATACTTGATGAAAATGAGTTTGGATTACTACAATGATTTTAGTATTAGGTTAATAACACACAAAAATCATTAATTTTACCAAAAACAATCTCGAAAAAAGATTTGAATTCAGACATGTATGAGCAGACTACGAACAAGAAGATGATGAACAACCAATTTTCTCCAAATGAAGATTTGGATGCACCAATAGCTTCGTGTTATGATGAGAATCAATACACAAAACTGTAGCAACACCCAAATCTCAATGGATCATCTCCAATTTGATGGAATAGTGACTTGATTTCTTGAGTGTTCTTCACGTCTAGAACCCCAAATCTGGCAAAATCTTCAAATATGATGTTCTGATGATGAAACTGATGATGGATTTGGATTCCAAATGATGTTTTCACTCAAGAATCGCCCTTCAATCTTCAACTTCTTCACCAAATAGAGCTAGATCTTGCAAATGAGGCGGAATACCATGTGTTCATACCGAAAGCTCTGATACCATGTGTTAGGTCCTCTTAGATCTGAGATTTTAACAAGTACGAGATCAAATGAGGCGGAATTCAGGTTTGATCAAGAAACTCGAATGAATCAAATCAAGAACACGAAGAACACAATATAAAATTCTCAATGTTTATTGCTATCTTCAAGATCACAAATTGATTGTAAGAGTTTAGAGATAAACTAGGAAATACACCATGAAAAACACACACTTAGCACCTCATCACAATCTCATCTCTCTTCTTAAATAACCTAAGTGTTCTATTTATAGCAACAAAAAAGACTGAAACAAATTTAAATAGAATAAGTTCCGCTTGAGTTAAAAGATCTGCTGAGTCAGCTCGACTAAATCTCGACTCGCGTGTTGTGGCGCCCACTCCCGGACTTGGCACCAGGAGGAGTCACTCATCGGATTTACTCATGAACACGTGGTACAACAGAGATAAGCAGGGGAAAATTTAAAACTTATATTTATTATAAATCCAAGTACATAAAGTAATTGAGATAATTTAGAAATTATCTATATAACGACTAACTATATCCGTCTTTATTTATCTACAACTAGCCAGCACGTCCAACAGCTCCTCTATAGCTTGTCCGATCATTCTCTTATCAAGAGGGCTCCGCCCTTGCTCCCAGACGTCTCACCTAAACCTGACATACATGTGGTTTTGGGAAAAGGTCAGCTTACGCTGGTGAGTTCTACATTTAAAAACATTACCTTGTTCGTGAGGTTAAAACCTTTGGACCTGCAAAATCCCTTTTTACAACATTTATCAAGTATAACACATAACATAACATAACATCATAATCATACACGTTTCTCTAGAAAACATCCACCTCAATAACCTTTAACTCCTACGACCTGAATTCCATACACCTCTATACCTTCTGGTCTCGAATACTGATCAGGTGACTTTATCGGAAACCCCCAACCTCAGTACCGACAACCGCTCCATTTCTTCTATACCTTCCCGGTCTCGAATGCTGCTCAGGTGACTTCATTTGGAAGCCCCCAACCTCAGCAACGACAACCGTCCTACATTCCGTTCTTCTAGTTTCGAATACTGCTCAGGTGACTTCATCTGGAAGCCCCCAACCTTAGTATCGACCTCTGTTCACGTAACCTTAACTCTTTAGACGTTTTATTCTATCGAACATCTCCTTAACCACCACAGTACTACTACCCGCCCCTAGTTAGATATCCGAATGACTTACATGTGCTAATAAACATGATAATGTACTCATATACTACAACAAATGAACATCCCCCAATTAACCTAGGTGTATGTATACAGGATGTACCAGCGGCGTATCCTCCACACTTTCAATATACCGGGTAACTATACCACCATGCTTGTATACAGGATGTACCAGCGGCATATCCACCACATAATAATATAGCAAATGCATCACCTGTTCTCATATAATCATACATTCTCACTTGTGCGTTTATTAACAAACCCTTATCATTTGGATACCTAGTTTCAAAGCAAATATAGCACATAACTCTAACAATCATTTCATATGCATTATTCTATCATAATCATTTCATATACATTACTAACACGTATAACCATTTATTAGCATCTTCATAACATAACACGTATCACTTTAACAGTTCATCAATTTATCGGTTAAGATAAGCAAATTTTCAGATAAAAGCATTTGAATGTATTTTCATAATACAATATGTATATCAGCCCAAAAACATTAAAACCTTTAAAACATTTAAAAGTGGGCTCGCAGAACTCACCTTATTCTCTTAAGCCAATTAATTCAGTCAGTACCTCCTTTACGTCTTCCAATTTAACCTAATTACGTATTGTATGATGTTAACGCAATGTTTTATATAATAAACACCTCTTATGTTTATTTTAACACTTTATTTACTTAATAATATATATTATTAAGTTTATTCACTTTTAAGGGTCAAAATGACCAAAATGCCCCTGGGCGCATATTATTTTCTTTTATTGATAATTATGAAGATGCGCATTCTTATAAGTATACACTCACTCCGGGATCGATCAGGGAGGTATGCCAGTTCCCAACAGGGATTTATGCGACACCCTCGCTTTGCCAGAAACCACAGTGTTCATGCGCCTACCCTTCCGGTCCGCATGAACTTCTAAATATCCGATTAACTCGGTATTTTAAATACTTTATTATTTATCCAATTTAATTTCATATATTCTTATATTATATGAAAACATGTTATCGTACCAAAAATCAAGACCCCATACTCTTTGGAATATTTTATATTAAATAATCATATTTAGAAACCCTAATTTTATGAATTTCTCGTTATATTATCAAAACTCATTTTTAATTCAAACCAACTTAGGTTATTATCCATTATAACATTTTATAATATCCTTTAAAAGCTCAAATCTTAATTCAACATCGTTTAGTCAATTTGGGCAGAGTAACATTATGAAAACCCTAATTTTGACTTAGTTAACAAAACCTTAACCAAACCTTTTCCAATTGTGAAATAAACTTAGGGCTTTCTTAAAACACATTAAATTAGGATTACCTACAAAAATTCAGACCCTAATTCCCACCCGATCACCCGATTTTCACAAAACAAGCTCAAGAACCCTAATTTTAGCATGGTTTTAGAAATCATACTTAGAAAACGATTTAGCCAAAACTAAAAGAGGTTATTTTAGACCTTACTAAATAATGCTTGATTGCAGAAATTCAAACTCTAACTCCTCTTGTGCAGCTCAAATTCGATTGATGAAGATTCGGTTGTGGTTTAGGGTTTTTAGATCAAAGATCTCAAAATTGGCGAGTTTAATCTGTTGTTTGATCGAGTATTTATAGTGTACTAGCTCGCAATCTGTACTAGACACGTATGGGGGTGAGTATGTCAGCTTAATCCGACGCGTAGATGATCCAATCGGGAGGAACAAGTCGAAATCGTGGCCAATTCTCGTCCTAGGGTTGTTACTGGTGCAAATTGGGTGGAGGGTCGCGAGGATTTTGGGTCTGGGTGTCGCGACCCGCGGAGAAGTTTGCCAGTTAGGCAGTTATGGTCCCTGGACTTCTATTTTACATTTTAACCCCTGAACTTCTACCGAACTGCTATTTTATGCTTAAAAACATTATAGGGCATGTTTATAACGGTTTCTAAGGCTCGGGACATGCTCGATGATATACGTATACATACGTATATATATATATATATCTTTCACTAATTTACGTTCTAGTCCCTCAAACTTTACAATACTTATCATTTCATGTTATGAATCATATTACGACATATTTTTACTAATTTCTAAGCCTCAAAAATACTTATAATAATTATAGATACGTATAATATCCGTATACGTTTATATCTTTGCATAAATTACATTTTTAGTTCTTTTACTTTCCCGTTAACTATTAACACACGTATTTACACGTATATATTCATCAATTCACACATGTATCATTACGTTATTCATATAAATATATATCCATCTCATACTTTACTTTCGTTAACGTTTAACAACTCTGTTTATGCATATTTTATCATTTAGGCCATCTAACACGTATTTCTAACACACGCAACTTATCTAAGGCATGTCTTACCACATTTATCAATTAAGCTCACGTATTTATAATATAAACACGTATTTACTATATATATAACGTATCTATAAAATTTGGGGTGTTACACGTGTCATCTTGAGTGTTGTTGAAGTTGACTTGACGTTGACTTGAACAAATTGGCTTGAACACCGAAATTTGGACCAGGTTGTACAAGGTAAATTGGACCTGGTCTTTTAGCACAAATCCTGGTCGTTCAGCACAAATGCTGGTCATTCAGCACACATGTTGGTCGTTCAGCACAAATGCTGGTCGTTAGGAACAAACAACTTGTCACTAGGAATAAACAACTGGTCACTAGGAACACTTGATGAGGTGTTGAACGTTTAGCATAACAGCTGATCGTATGGTGACAAAGCAAATCGTATAGGCAAGTCAAGAAAATAACTTTAACCTCAGAGAATAACTTAAATCGATGGTATCTTCATGTTTCAGAGACTTGACCCGTTTTGACCCGTTCAAAGTAAATCATTGAATATTGTCATATTCACTTAGTTAACAGACTAAACTGGAATATCTTGGATGTTCCAACAAATATGCTTCAAGATGTTGTCCATTAGGTCAAGCAAAAATATTTAATGTATATGACATTTGAATATTTTCTGATTTGCCAACCCTACCTAGCACATCAAACAATGATCTTATGACTTTTTCACCTAGTTTATCCATGAGTCAAACATGTAAACCAATGTACCATCATTTCCCAATTCTGTCGGATCAATTTCTCATTTTCCATGTTTTTATATGTTTCATGACATATTCTCCCCCTTAAAATGAAAACTCGATTTTTGGATTTTTTTTATTTTAACAAAAACACTATTTTTGGTTTTTCAATCCCCCCCCCCCCCTCCCCCCATAATCTATGAATGAAATGCACTAAAAAAAGAAAACTAACATTTCCATACTAATACCTTTTAGTTTTTAGCTTTTAGAAAAATTTCAATTTTTGAAAGTTTGAATCGTTGAATTTAAGTTATTTAAGTTACGCAGAAGACTCCAACATTAGCAACCACTTGAAGCTTGAACTTCACAATCACCGACAGGTCTTCTTGAAGAAACCAGCACACTGGAAAAACTTATCAGTTGATAAATGACCCGAAGCATATAGCTTCTGGTCGACCAGTTTCCTCAGAAAAATCATTAGCAGCTTTGCGAACCAACTTAGGTCGCCACTGCATATTTAGTTTTTCTGTTTGTAATGAGTCATTATCAGTTGATGAACCACCCACACTTGAATCATATTTAAAAAACTGTTTCTTTTGACATTTAAAGGATGTGGGTGTTGACTTAGTAAAAACCCTGCCAGATAAATCTATGAAAGTGGCAGATTTATCAGAATATGATCTTTTAGCAGTTTCGGGACAATCTTGTGCCATGTGACCTTTTCGGCGACATTGATAGCACATTCATATGACTTTGTTGGCTTCTTTTGTCCTGAAAGGCGTTACACACATAATCATAATAAAAATAATCATAAAAATCATCAAAAGCTTGAAACCGATTATTGTGCAACCATTTTGAAGTTGGACTTCGAGGAGTAGATTTTGATCCTGAAGAAGAAAAATCTTGTGATTGTTGGCCAACTCTAGAAGAACTTTCAGAAGAATTTTTCTTCTGCTGTGTACTCCCGAATCCTTTCTCTTTTGTAGAAAACAAAACTTGAGTAAGATGATATATTTGATTAAGATTTGTATCTTTCACATCTTTAGATATAAATTTATTCTCCTTCTGAACCTTCTTTAATATATTCTTCTTATCTTTTTCTCAAATTCTGATTCTCACTATCCAAACCTGAACGTTTGTAACCGGGTAGCTTTAACAATTCTACTTGAGAAACATAAGTTCTAGCATGAGCAACTTGAGTTAGGGAAGCTTTAATACCCTTTAAGTTGTTAGCTTCAACCAGCTCAGCAACAACTTTTTCTTCAGCTAACTTCTTCTCATCTTTCTTAATCACTTTATTCACAGAAATGTTTTCACCATCAAAAGGTACTTCCAGAAACAAATTTAGATGTTCATTTATCAAATAAACTTGCCTCCTTCTCCACTTTCTTGTTAGATTACTTTGAATATTGATTTGTCTTCTTTGCAGACTTTTCAACGGCAAATTCAGAATAATCTTGCTTTACATCAGAAGGTTTAACATTAGCCAAAGGATCAGTTTGATTAACCGGATGCGGAACTTGATTATATTCTCCACCTCTAAAAACTTTCTTAAAATTCTCATCTTTACACAAATAACTTGTGAAAGAATGTGAATTCTTCAGATTATTTAATTGCCTGTTGAGATCTAGAACTTCAACATTCAACTCTGAAATCTTCTTTTGTGCTTCACCCAATTCTTTTTTTTTTACTTAATTAGCTTCTCAGACACTCTGTTAGACAAATACTTTTCTCTTTTCTCTTCGCATGTCATCTAGGCATTATACACTTCTTGTGTAACTTTCTCCACCTTCACTTTATATATGTCAACATTCCTTGTCAGCAACATGTTTTCTTTTGTCAAGCTTGTGAGTTTATCTTGTAATTCGGAATGTGCCACTTGATGCTTCTTTTCCAAATCAGTAACTTCATCATAAGATTTCTGAAGCAAATCCAAATTTTCTTTTGACTTAGTAAACAAAGCATCAAAATCTCATGTTACTTCCTTTGCTTCTTTCTCCCTTTTTTCAGCATTTTGACTAACTCTTCCTTTTCATAGTCAATGTCGAAACTAACTCTGAATTTTCATTTTGAAATTTCAATTTATGTTCTATAGCTTCAACACACATCTCCTCAAATCGTTTCTTTAGTTCTTCTAACTCTTTCATCAACAGACTCTTTTCATTTATCAATCCATCATTAGCTTTCACAAACTCATCAAAAGATTCACATTTCTTCTTGTAGACAACCAATTCTTCTTTAACATTTTTACATTTCTCAAACATCAAATCCTTTTCCTTCTGCAATTCCCTGAGAACTTTATCTTTCATTGAGAAAAATTCACACAACGATTCATAACCGCTTGCGTCAGATTCAGAATTAGTTAAATCACTATCACTTTGCACAACCTTTACCATAAATGCAGATTTATCTGGAAACGGATCTCCCCAATCAAAACGATCTAGAGCTTGAGTAATCAATGCCTCTTTACTTAAACTATTTGAAGTATTTAAAGGTTGATCCTTCTTTTCAGAATTAGATTGACCTGCCCTTTTTGAATTGCATTCTCTAGCAAAATGTCCAATTTGTGAACATTTGTAGCATTTCACTTTGGACTTATCCAAACCAACCTTACCATCTGGATTTAAAGTAGATATCCATGTTTTCTTCATAAACTTTATAGCTCTATGCATCAACATTGCCATAGCCCAATTGATATCCATATGTTCAAGATCATCTGAATCCATTTGATCGAAATCATCACCATATAGATCAGCAGTTGACATACTTTTAGTCACGAGTCCATAATATTATAGCAACACAATGTCATCATTTGTTTTGGTAGAAATAGCACTTGAATTAGATTGAACTGGAATATGAACACTTCAACCCTTTGAATAACCAGACTCATCAAAATGTCCAGAATTATTTACAGCAAGAAAAGCAGTTGAAACAGGATTATGACTCAACTTTGATGTAGATTTGGCATGAAGAGTAGATGAATTATCTCCATAATATAATTCTGGATTTTGATTTAAAGCATGTGTTGACTTTTTCACTGACATTTCAATTCACGAGCATGTAATTTACCTGTCAAATTGTGAAATGACTAACCAGAATATTCCTTGTCATGTGTCCGCAATAAGACATAATTTTCCCATTTATTTGGCAAAGCTTCCAAAAACTTTTCTTTTAGCTCATCATCGTCTTTTGTAATCTTCACTTCTTCAAGTTCACTAATTAGATGAGAAAACCTTGAGACCAAGTCTGAAACACTTTCATTTTCACAATGTTGAAAGTTGTCAAACTCCTTTTACAAAAGTTTCTTTCGACTTTTTCGATGCTGTTCATTCCCCTCGTATCTATCCTTAACAGCTTCCCATAAAGTTTTAGATGTTGTGCAAGTTTTAAACTGATGCAATAATTCCATTGGTAATGCCATTGTGAGATTACCATATGTTTTCTTTTCTTTAGCATAAGCCTTTATTTCATCAACATCAAGATCACTTTGCATTTCGGGTTCCCCATTTTTCATAGGATATTTATACTCTTCTTTAATAGGTATCCACAGATCAATATCAAGAGCACTAATAGGATTCAAATCGTTGCTTCTAGTTGTAATAATCTTCCACCTTGAGCAGTTTGGGAACTTTCTGATTTGTTCCTATTTTGTTATCATAGTTCAACATATTCTGCATTGTAGATTGAACAGTAGAAAACGCTTTGTAACACCCCAATTTTTGTTTATTATAGCGGAAGGCTTACGTGGCAGTAATTTATTATTTAACCCATCGCTTTAGTAGTGTTAATAAGTGAAACATATTTTATATTAAAATACTTTTCATTACAAAATTGGGATATACTAATTATCCCCTAAAGTGTTTACAAAAGATTTTGGGATGAATCTATCATCCCATATTTAGGTCCCTTCTACATTCCACCACTACTAAAACGTAATATAGACTCGATAGCACGTAACGTAGTCATCCTCGTACCACCAAATCCATATCTCCATGCATCCCATTAGTTACCTGGAAAATAGTTTAAAACCACAAAGTCAACACTAGGTTGGTGAGTCCACTAACAAAAATGATTGGTTTCCACTTTATCATTTAATCCCACTTATTCAATTCATGAATCAAGAGAGTGAATCCAAATGGAGAACATTTCTAGTTCGTAAACTAGCTAGGTTTACGATGCACAAATGAATCATAAGCTCTAAATCAAAAGTAGACCCATATTCGATTGTATTTCTCACCATGTTTCGCGATCAGAGCGACTGATCAGTGAGTACGGGTGGTCAACCCCAGTAGATCTACTAATACATCTCACGCTACATTAATGATCTAGAAGGCATTGTTCTAAATTATCCAAATTCCAAATTCATCATTCAGTATAGGCCTAGCTCATCTTTTCTATGAGCGTGCGCCGACACTTACGCTTAATTCTGTACCCACAATATTCTCAATCAATCATTCATTTCATAATGCATATTCATAAATAATAAGCCCAAAACATTTAACAAAATAAATCAATTCAATTTAGGGCATTAGTTAGTGAAACTCACCTTTGCTTTTTAGTGCGTATGTGCTTCTATTTGAAAAGGTTTCGGGTACCTTGGTCCTAGTTTCCATTAATATCAGATTAGTTATAAGGTTATACTTAACCAATGGGGCAATTTCTGAATTTTTAGAATATTCGGGTAAAATGACGATTTTACCCCTTTTCGATTAATAAGGCGAAAGAAATTAATCTTTGCCCATAAAATTTTATTCTAGAGCCCATTTAGTGCTATTAAACTTACTTAATATTATTACAAACTTTATATAACTCATTTTATAATTTTTCCTCATTTTCTTGCCAAATTACTTGTTTTTACGACTTTTCGGTGATGGTTTTTATCCAAATTTTCTCCAATACTTAAGTTTCCAATTCCACATCATTTTTATATGTTTCCTAAACATTACTAATATGTTCCAAGTCTTTTATCTACTGATCTCAATTATTTTTATATTTTATACCTTATTTTTACTAATTTACACGTTTTAATGCATAATTTTATCGTTTTAAGGGTTCGGGTGCCATTTTCACCTAAGTTTTCAATTATTCTTACTTATATTAGTTGTCTACTGTCCAAAATAGGTCCTCAAATTATTTCATATTATTTTACCAATTTATTATATTTTTAAGCATTTTTAGCCATTTTTAAGCACATAATTCCATTTTAATTATTAAATAAATTCCAAAAATTCTAAAATATTTTTCTAGCCATTTTATACTGATTACCAACCTTATGCTACTGATTTAACTTGAATTTTCGGATTTTTGACCTATTTTTACTTTTTATCCCATTTTAATGCATTAAATATACTAAAAGTTCAATTTAATACATACCCACACATGGGGGTTCATTTACTCCAAGTTTTTAATACTAGATTTTGCTACTTTTTGACATAAATATTCTGACCTCAAATTAATTTTTATAATTTTTATCTATTTTATATAATACTTATACATTTAACTTAACTATTATCAAATATTACATATTTAGTGTGTACCGCTCGTGTTTCCTCATGACCGACCGTTTTTAGGCGGAATTACTATGAGAAATAATCAAGGGGTTTCATCTTAGTGACAATCGTTACCGACCATGTAGGCGTCATTGACGACCATGAGGCGGGTTTACTACAATTGTAACACAAAGTCTTTATTTTATTTAACCTTTTTATTCCAAGTTCAAGTATATATATACTTATTTATAATTTTCGGATTTTTAATTAAAAATCCAAGGATTTCATGTCTTAATATCATGTATATACACATCATCAACATAATACTAAGATCAAATACTAGCAAATCATAATCATAAACACATATGAATCCACATAAAATCATGATTTTTATCCATGCATGTGTCATCAAGTTAACTAGTTTTCATTTTCAATCAAGAACTTTGTGTTTTACCTTAAAACTTCCATGTAATCTTTCTTAAAAATCTTGTTTTAAGCTTAGATAGTACATGCATGTGGGTCTCTTGATGATCAAACCCTAACCCTAAGCATAACACACACTTACACACACTCACACACACTCACGAAATTTAGTGTGTGTGTGTGTGGGTTTTCACACAAATCTTTGAGTGTTCATGTTTGAATCATCCAAATCCACCATATCTTAGTTAGATCTTGGTGTTGATCATGGAAAGCCACTTGATTTGGATGTGGGTTTTTCGAAATAGAGAGAAGATTAGATGAAGTTTTTATTACCTTAAGCTAGTGAGGAGAGTAGAGAGCTCTTGGTGTTCTTGAAGGTTCTTGAATCTTGAAAGAGTATGGAAGAAGTTTGATGTGTGTGTGTGTGTGTTTTCTAGTGATAGAGTGAAATGAGAAGAAAATGAGAGAGGGGGGGGGGGTGGCTTTGGCCGTAAATAGAGGGAGAGGGAGGAGAGAGTTGTGTTTTTAATTTGTCTTTTAATGTAGTGTATGTATATGGGTAAAACACACAATGATACCTACACTAAATAAATCCCATGCATAAATCCATCATCACTTTCATTTAATGTTGCTTGTAACACACACATAATACATATATACATATATTCACGACATGCATACATGCACACACACATTCTTCCAATTTTTATAACATTCTAGTTAATATACAGTGTATGTCGTGTTTCGCGGGTATTTTTCGAATCCAATAAATTCAAATAATTATATCAAAATTCATGAAATTAAATTACGCTCAAAACCATATCATTATTTTTTAGTTTCGTCACACGCGGTCGGTGACCAAAAGTAGTGACGTTTTTACACGGTTCGATTCCATTATTGCGTAATTTTCTCTAATTCATCACTACCGAATGTAAAACATTTTCTAAAGGCTCTAACTCATATTAACTCATAATTTGAACAAAATGAAATATTTCATCCGTTTCGTTAGTCGGTTCTAAGTGACGAGACTTTTTCTAATATTAAAATATCCAATTAAGTCACATAATCACAATTAATCCTAATAAGCCCTAATAAATCCTAAATTATTATTCTTAATCTAAAATTAAAGTGACGGATGTCACACGCTTGATATCTTGAATTGTAGTATCAAGTATCAATACATGAAATGCAAAAACGGAGGTCTTAGAAGTGGAATTTGGGGGTCAAAATGGAGGGCACTATCCATAAGGTCAGTAAAAGTGTAGATATCTTCGAGATGACCGTTTTGGCTGGGTGGGATCCGTAACTCCATACAGAATTCAAGTTACATTAGTTTTAGTGAACACCACTTTCTGATTAGCAAACCAAAAGTACTTACGCCGAACCAAATCAGTCAACCCGAACCGATGAAGTCAACAGCGAACCAGAAATTCTTAGGGGACCAATTATCTTAAGGGAACCAATCCTATGAACGAACCCAAAGTAATTTAGAAAATCAAAAGATCTTAGCGAACTAGAAAATCAACGGAGCATTTAACTGGCGAACCAATGGTCAGGTGAAATAACTGCCACGAACCAATATCAATTTCCTCTTCCGAACCAATTAAATTTGAAGATTTCCTACTAAACCTATAGTCAGCAAACCTATCTACTGATGAACATACACTAGCGAACCAGCAGACTCATCCGACGAACCATTCTGTAATGACTGATTTTTGCAAATTTGAGAGATTTGGACTGTGATATGCAGCAGAACTCAATGAAATCACACTAGGAATTATTAGAATTCAAGTTTGACGCCAGAAACACTTGGATTTGTGAAAAAAATATGAAAAATGATGAAAACCCCACTTTCTCTCACTAGAAAACTCAAAATTGACCAAAACAAAGCAGTAGAACAACTTGGATTGCTCTAATACCACTTGTAAGAGCTGTAAATGATCTTACTACTGATTGAAATGATCAATTGCAATGAACACACGAGTAAATAAAGCTTTGCTTTATTGATTTCACTAAGATGATATTACAATGACTCTAGAGAGAGAAATACCTTAGAAAACACACAGTTAACAAGATAGAAATGACTAAAAATTCTCTCTTGTGTAAGCTCTCAATACAAGTCATCCTATATATAGTGACCAACTAACCAACCAACTAACCATTGGTTCGCTGACACCGAACCAATGGTTTGGCCCTTGGTTAGGTGATACTAAGACTCACTTTCTATGTAACATCCCAAAATTTGATAAATGCGTAAAGAATACGTAGATACTATGAATAATACATGTGATATATGTGTTAGATTGCTAAATGTGATAAAACGGATAGAAAATGCATGTTTACCCATTACCGGGTAATAAATTGATAAAAGATGGTAATATACGTGTTGATTGATATAAGGAAATGAGGTAGATACGTGTTTTTTTATCAAAGATAATTAATATATATGATGTTAGCATGAAAAACTTAGCTAAACGTTTATATGATAGAAATAAATGATAACCGGAAGAAAATGCTTTTACGTAATTATGTTATATTAAATACATGTGTAAATATATGTTTAATAGTATAAATGCATGTGAAATATTCATTTGATGATTATATACGTAGAAATATGTGTTAGAATAATTAAACGTATGAAAAATGCATACTTAATAGTTAACGAAAAAGTAAAAGGACTAAAAGTGTAATTTATGTAAAGTTATAAATACTTGCGGATAATATACGTGGTTATAATTATTATCGGTATCCCGAGGCTTATAAAGTATTATAAAAATATCCTAAAATAATTCAGAACATAAAATAATAAGCGCTGTAAACTTAGAGGGGGCTAAAAGTGCAATTAGTGAATAATATATATAAATATAAATATATATATATATACACATATGTATACGTATATCATCAAGCGTGTCCCGAGCCTTAGAAACATTTATAAATATGTCCCATAATGTTTTAGTACATAAAATGATAGAATGGTAGAAGTTTAGGGGCTTAAATTGTAACTATAAGGTCCAAGGACTAAAACTGCCAATATGGAAAAGTATCTCGCAGGACGCGACACCCAGGCTTAAAACTCTCGCGACTCTCCGCCCAATTTGACATCAGAAAGCGACCAGCAGGTGATTCATCAACTTGGAGTGCACGATTGGGCTACCTACACGTCGTTTTTCATCGATTACTCACTAGTACACGTGTAGGAACATTAGGCGACATGTTTGCGTATAAAATCAAGCCTTGATTGATCATAATTCCTCGCCAATTTCGTGATTCTTTACCCAAAAACCCCATAAACAAACCAGAAGCTTCGTCGGTGAAATTCGAGCAACCCGGGAGAAGTTAGGAGCTGAAATTCTGCAGTCAAGCCTTATTTGGTATGCTTAACAATAACCTATCTCAGTTTTTGTTAATATTATGTCTAAGTATGATTTCTAAAACTATGCTAAAATTAGGGTTCTTGAGCATGTTTTGCAAAAATTGGATGATCGGGTGGGAATTAGGGTCTGACCTTTTGTAGGTAATCCTAAAATAATGTATTTTAAGAAAGCCCTAAGTTTATTTCAGAATTGGTAAAGGTTTGGTATGGGTTTTGTAAACGGGTCAAAATTAGGGTTTTCATAATGTTGTTCTGCCCAAATTAAGTAAACGGTGTTGAATTAAGCTTTGATATTTGAAAGGATATTATAAAATGTTATAACGGATAATACCCTAAGCTGGTTTGAAATAAAAATGATTTTTGATAAAGAAATGAGAAAAATGGGAGATTAGGATTTGTAAATATGATTATTTAATATAAAATAATCCTGAGGGTATGGGGACTTGATTTTTGGTATGGTAACATGTATATATATAATAAACATATATGAGTTTAAAACGGAAAAATAACAAAGTATTAAAGATACTGAGTTAATCGGATATTTAGAAGTTCGTGCGGACCGGAAGGGTAAGCGCATGTACACTGGGGTTTCTGGCAAAGCGGGGGTGTCGCATAAATCCCAACTGGGAACTAGCATACCTCACTGGGCGATCCTGGAGTGAGCATCTACTTATAGGAATGCGCATCTTCATATTATCGTTAAAAGAAAAGGATAACTGCCTAAAGGGCATTTTGGACATTTTGGACATTTTGACATTTAAAAGGGATAAACTTAATAATTGAATATTATTAAGATAATAAAAGATAGAAATAAACATAAGAAGTGTTTATTGTATAAAACATTGCGTTAACGCTATACGATACGCTAATTAGGTTAAATCAAGAATCATAGCGGGAGTTTCGTCCGAGTAAACCAGTTAAAGAGATAAGGTGAGTTCTATGAGCCCACTTTTAATTGTTTTAAATGTTTTCAGGCTGATATACATACAAATGTTATAAAATGCATCTAAATGATTTATAACTGAAATGTTGCCTATCTAAACTTTCAGAGTATTAAACTGTTAGACTACCTTTGAGTGGATATAACTATTAACTGGTAAGGTGGTAAATATTAATTGGATATATAACTATTAAATTGTTGTTGGATTGATATACACACATAAACTGTTATGGAAATGCATTTAAATGCATATACGTGAAATGTGTTAAGTTGATAATCAGTTGAAAGGCTTTTGGGAAAATATACATAGATAAATATATATATGTTATGAAAATGATGTTAAATCATTTATACGTGTTATAAATTAATTATAATGACTGTGATATGATATGTGCTATGCTTGCTTTGAAATTAAATAGTCAAGGGATAAAGGAATTATTAGTAGACGTTATAGTGAATATGTATGATTATATGAGAACAGGTGATGCATTCGCTTTATTATTATGTGGTGGATACACCGATGGTACTTCCTATATACAAGCATAATACTAATAGTTACCCGGTATATCAGAAGTGTGGAGGATACGCCGCTGGTACATCCTGTATACATACACCAATGGTAAATTGGGGGATATCCACTTGTTGCAGTATATGAATGCCTTATCGCTGTTTACTAATAACCCTAAGTCAATTGGATATTTAACTAGGGGCAAGTAGTAGTACAAGGGGGAGTTAGAAAGTAGTGTTACTCAATGGGGTTAGAGATCACTACAAATAGGAAGGGGGAGAAAGCAACTGTCCTTTATAAGGAATACTCTAGAAGGGAAAACTCGGAAGTTAGCAAATAGAGGGAAATGAGGCGACTGTCCGTTAAAGGGAATGCCCTAGAAGGGTAAACTCGGCAGTTAGCAATAATGGTATCTCTGCTTGTACATTTGCAGGGTTTAGAATGGTAATAGACGTTGGGGTTATAGGAAGGGATAGTGGGATAAATGGTTTTATAGGGGGTATTTCCTGCTAAGGAATATTACGTGTTGTATAATTAAGATATATATCATACTTGATAAATGTTTGTGTAAAAAGGGATCTTGCAGGTCCAAAGGTTTTAAACCTCACGCTGAGGTAAAGTTTTTAGAATATAGAACTGACCAGCGTAAGCTGACCTTTCCAAAAATGTATGTATGTCAAGTCAGAGTGAGGCTTCAACTAGCTATAAGAAGGCCCTAGTGATAAGGGATTAGACGGGCAAGCTATCAGGCAGAAGGAGGGTTTTGGCAAGCTGACATAGTTATAGCAATAAAACATAGCAATAGTTAGTATCTCCTTATGTACATTATCTCTTACTTTGTGGTACTTGTCAAATAAATAAAAGTTTAAAAATTTCATCTGCTTAGTTATCTCTGTTATTACCTTGTGTTCATGAGTAAATCCGATGCGTGACCCCTCCTAGAGCCAAGTCTGGGAGTCGGCATCATATTCTAGCACACTTAGATACAACACACGAGACATACGTTTATGCTCTAATAGAATTTATCTCCGATTCCTTACAATCCGGTGATTTAGATGATGTACTATGTGTTTATGCCCTAATCGTTCAGGAATTGGCGTTGGTTCTTATTATAAGTTGTTTATATTAAGAAGTTTGAGATTGCATGCATCGCGCGTCATAAATCACTTTTTTGTAGTAGTTTTAGTAGAATGTTTTGCACATTGCATATCATAAATGATATTCATCACTCACTTATTAACCGAAAGAGCTTGAAAAACTTGTAGGGCATTTGCTTGCAGAAACTTATGTGAAACTTTTGAAAGGGCTAATGCTTGGTACGTGCAAATGATTGCTAAGGGAGAACTCTGTCTTGATATGGATGATAGCATCAGTGGTAAATGGATAATTTGAGTACCCTTAATTTGCCTTATTTTTCTTCTTGTTGTCTAATTATCTTGATTGAGCTGTCAATATCAGTCCGCTAGGTTAAATTTCGGCTCCAACAGGCTAGATGGGTCGTGCCTATAACTAAGACAAAAACGAATTGTGTGGAGCTGGTTGGAGTAGTACATACGTGTTATTAAAATGTCTACTATAACTTCCTAAGTCGGTGTATTTTGAACATATTAGATATTTTAGTGTCATATTTTAAAAACTCAGGTATTGGTGTGTCAATCCAACCCAACCCAACCTGTTTAGACCCATGTTTAAAACTTGTATGTTTGATATGTTACCCAACCCATCATATGTGCCCATTTTTCCATCTATACTGTCTTAAACTGATTTCTTGAATAAAATATACAATTTATTCTTTTTTGACTTTTCATTCACATGTGTCCTCGGAAAAGCCTAAAAACAAGTTTTAACAGATTCTGATGCTCTGGTATTAAAATTTTGATACCTCAACATCTATATATGATTTGAAGCCTAAGGTTCTATATAAAAGTGCAAGTTTGAGTGGTTTACATTTGTGTTTGATGGGCCATTAACATAGAATTAGCTTCCTCTTTTACTTTTATTTGACCAATCTTCATTAGCATCATACGTTACAATTTTTCTTTTTTTCCCTTCTTTATCATTTGATTGTCACTTTATGGTCATCTAAACTTTTCTGTGTTTTATATGCTTCATTATATTTATGAAGATTTGTTTTATGTCTTTCATCTGAGTTGGATTGAGATTAACATGCACATCAAGAACTCGCTTATTGATTAATATGGCTTTATTTGTGCAGATTCTTTTACAAATATGCCTAATTAAGTAATTAGAGTTGTATTGACACTGATCTACAACTATAACTTAATATTCAGGTTACACATCCACGGAAGCCAAAAAAATACCGCAGGCTGGACTAAGGTTTATGAACCTGCTTTATTCTCTCTACAAATACAAATGATGATGATATTAGGTGCCTTAAGTAGGTTTCTTGATGTTCTTGATGTAATATAGCCTACGCCCCCACTGACGCACCCTTTTGTATAAACCATCTTTACATAAAGAATATTTTGATAGCCCTTTCAACTAAATTTGCTACTTATCATTTGTGCCTGCACTAGCTGTATTGCCCCGGTTCCAGGCGCAACGTGCCGGATGGTTTTAAATATTTATCAAGAAACTACAACACATTCTGTATTCTAAAGTCATTTTTGTGTCATTATGTTTTCCAGAAAAATGCAAGTAGAAAAGAAAGGATACTGCACCTGGTAATTAAACATGTCTTGTTAGATGGCACAATATTAGCTCACTCCCATCAGAGTTGTATGTTTAGGTTTAACTAACTATATGTAACGAATTAAATTTTGTAATTACTTTTGAATGTTGTTAAAAATACATCATGATTTATTATAGGAAAATTGGATTTTAATAATACGAGTTTTAACTCATTGGCCGATAATAATACGAATTTTGATGTTGGCGTACAATAATACCAATTAACCATTCCGGTCTCTAGAATGATACACCGTTAGTTTTTCACTAACGGTGTTAGTCCCAAGGCTGTTTTTGTCATTTCTAAAAATGAGGGGCTGTTTTTAAAATACCTATAAATATAAAAAGAAAAAAAGGAAAGAAAAGTGGTAAAAGGAGATCTGGTTCAGCCCTAAAGTGGTTCAGCTCGACGTGGTTCTGCCCGACGACTTTGTTTTCGGCGACCTGGTTTCCGGCGACCTTTATCTGGCCGATCTGCGATGGCGGCAGCCAGATTTTCGACCCGAACCTTCTTGTTTTCTTCTCCCGAGTACAGATCGGTAAGTGGTGGTGATAATCTTGAGTTTTAATGGTTATGGTGGGTCGATTAGTGGTGGTCGATTGATTGTGATGATGATTTAAGGTGATGGTGGGTCGATTCAGAGCAAGCATAGTTGTATGATGTTTAAAACCCACTCAGATTCATCGAACGGGAAAAAGGGCGAAATCAGAGGGAGGTATGGGAATGTGGGTTGGTGTGTTCGCCGGAATCAACGAAGGGGAGGAGATGGGGTCGGGTCAGCGGAATCCAGCGATCGGATGGGGAGCGGTGGCGAGGCTGCCAGAGGTAGGTTCGGGTGACGTTTGGCCGGAGGGGTTTGGCCGGAGAAGTGGAGAATGGGAGGGGCAGCGATGTTCTTCTTCATGTTTGTCTTTTTAATTTTTTTATTAATAAGAAGTCATTTAATAGAATTACAAAGAAATCCCTCCATTTTTAGAAATGACAAAAACAGCTCTAAACAAATGTCACGTCAGCAGGGGACTAACACCGTTAGTGAAAAACTAACGGTGTATCATTCTAGAGACCGGAATGGTTAATTGGTATTATTATACGCCAACATCAAAATTCGTATTATTATCGGCCAATGAGTTAAAACTCGTATTATTAAAATCCAATTTTCCTTTATTATATATTAAATGCATTATTTTGTTCTATGTGTATTTTATTTTGTATTATGATATTAGTTGCAATTTAATGTGAAAATTAGTAATTGTATCAAAAAATTATTTTATTAACGATGACACCCATTTACGACATGCAAAAATGCACGTCATAAGAATATGAGACGCAAAATGCATGTCATCTCCCTTTATGATGGGGGCTTCCTTGACGTATATTTATGACGCGTTATGCGTGTCATAAGCAAATCACACGTAAATGCACGTGGTCTCTCTTTATGACGGGGGCTTTCTTCACGCGCAAATGTGTATCATCTATACCTCTTTATGACGCGCATTGCGCGTCATTAATGGCTTTTTTTGTAGTAGTGTATGTTGCATGGAATATGTAACGGCGGCGTGACAATTTACATCGCAATATTCGTTTCTGTTAGTGCGATGCGGCCTGATGACACTTCATAATGCGGTACATGCGCATTCGGCGATGGCAACAACTAACACCGTGCTTGTTTTTTGTTACTTTATCAATACTCTCGTGATATATATTCCATTGTACGTCTCTTAGTTTCTCATTCTTATCAATGATTTAATTTACGTAAACTTCTAGAACTCCAATAAATAACAACGAACACCCGAATAGAAATATATGTGGTTCACAGACATAGTAATTTAAAAAGAAATGTTCAAACACAAGAGTTTTAAGATAGAAGTCGTAAACATAGTAGTCTTGAAGTCAAACTCCGGGTGTCGTAAACAAATATGTCCTCATTCCAATGGTTTCGTTAACGTTGAAGAGAGGAGTAACATTATCACTTGCTGATGCTCCTACAATCAAAAAACATAATCACGGACTTCAGGCGGTATTTTTTTTAAACTAGAAAATATAAATGTGAGAGTCGAACTACCTTTAACACTGCCACTATCACCCAAAATCCTGGGATTTAAACAATGTCTTTTTGCTAATACTATCATTAGTGGTCCTCATTATTTTATCTAGAAAATGAAAACTTCTTCACCAACTTCAATTATAGAAAGTGTAATTTCTTCAATATTGTCAAAACCTGATGAACACTCTATTAATGTGCACATAAGTCCATAGAGTGCTTCAAATCATTACATAGGTAGTGAATTTGAAAATGAACGGGAGTAAGATGTAGAAGAGCCTTAATTTCTCATAGTGCCACACATAGAAATAGCATTATAAACACCAATTCACATTAAAAACTTTTCTTCCATTTAGGTTCGAGAGATCTAACCGGAGTATATCCGAGCTTGAGCTTTAAGTTATCAACTCGGGTTAGAACTCAAGCCAAGCTCTAGCTCGCACGGGCTCAACTCGTGAACGATCCAATAGTCATGGAAAATGACCATGGGGTCAACTTCCTTCATAACTTGATGTGGGATACAAAAATTTTATATCTAAATACTCTGATTTTACTTCCTGAAAAGCATACATCAAATTCCCTTCCACCACAACATCATAAGTACAAAAGGTAAATCTTAAGACCCCTTGGTGTATATTCATAAATACTAATTTTAAAAGATTTGAAGAATTCATAAAACTCCTACATGGGCTCATTCTTCAATTTCTCTTCTTTGGGTACATTTACAAATACTGATACACTAATTATCTTTATCTCTTCCTGCACAGGGGCCAAACACAATAATATGTTAATAAAAAAAGTACCTCGTTTGCTCCATCTAAAGCACTAGTCGATTCATCCAAAAGAACCGGTCTAGTCTAGAAAACAATACGTGTAAATATACATGTCGCTCTGCTTCTTTACCATGAGAAAGAACACTGGACCACTCATTAGTTGTATCAAGACCACTAAACCGGGATAACAATTAGCCATGATGCATGTCTTCTAAGGCTCTTATTAATTCATTAGTATTAAGATGCAAAGATGGTGCATTGACTTGACATGTATTTCAAAACTGGAAACATTGATGAAGCAGAAGCATGATATCTAAAACAATGATTATGGGCCTTAGTTTCACAACACATGCTTAATGTACTTGCATTGAATAAGGAAGAGCCTAACCAATCCCTAAATTCAACAAGTATGGTATTATCATGTCTGGTGAATAACTTGACTACCTGTGAACTTCTCTTCACACTAAAAGAATAAATATGATATAACTACTCTTTTGATTTATACCTTGGTAATGAGAAGTAGCATGAACCGGAACTGCAACACCATAATAAGTTTTAGACATATCAGTAGAGAAAATTTCCTGGTTGTCCAATTTTGTTAGGGAGGCAAACAAATTATAGCACACCACAGAGACAAAAACTTGGATAATTATAGTATTTCAAAATCGAACCATTCATTCTTGATTCCACACTGATATCAGATTCGTCACTCATAGAATTCATACCATCTTAGGTGCTAATTTTTGCTACATCATATATTTAAATCGATTTTTGTTAACAAAAAGAATTACAAACTAAAAGATTGTAACATTTGCAAAATACTCGATTGAGAAATCCGACCCGTTTTGAACTTACGCGATTTACCGATTTGTAAATTATTGAAAACCGGAAGGATTTTCGGGTGTATACACCCCAATTAATGAATCTAAATGATTTATAATCGATTTTTGAAACCGAATACTTAATTACAATCAATTGGAATCAAATTGGGTGTCTCGAATTGAAAATAAAGCAATTTCGGGTTATTACGCAATTTCGGTACGCAATCCGTCGTTTACCGGGAACCTCGATAAACATTTTTATGTGTCTAATAATCAATTTTCATGTCACGAGTCATCACACACTTGATTGAGTCACAAATCGTTGGTGAATTGCCCAAAATCGATACGTACACCAAAACCGACCAAAAACGTGTTATGTTTGATTGACTGTTGATCATAATTCAATATATTCAATATATGACATGTTTATATTCAATTTTATTGGCTTGAATTTGTTTTTTATGATTGGAAATGAAAATTGGAGGAGAAAAAACGGAACTAAAAAACGACGAAAAACGAAGAAACTAGAGCGAAAATGGTGAAGCAACAAAATTCTGGTCGGGAGACTTGTAGGCGTATCGCCTGGAACTCCCAGGGGCTATAGGCGATACGCCTGGAAATGATATTTCAAGAAAACCCTAAAATTTGGGTATTTAAGCATCATTAGCCCCATTTCTCATCATTTTCAGCCCTCATCACCTCTAGAACGGCCCTAAACCTCTGTAAAACATTTTTAAACCCTAATAACCTATTTGGAGTTGGAAGCTTGAAGATTGAAGCTTTGATCCTCTCTTCTCATCCTTTTTCTTCATCTTTTCAGTTTACCGGTAAGTGATCATCTTCACCTTTCATCATCAAGATCAGACCTTTATGGGTCTTTATGACTAGATTTATGCTCTAAATCATCTCTTTATCTAGATCTATTGATTTCTTGGTCCAAGATTGGAACTTTATCATGATTTTGGCTTGGATCTATGTTCATGCATGCTTATATGTTGTAGATCTAGGTTTAATTGAATCAAGACTTGATTTTTATGATGGATTAGGAGGAGATCTGATCATGTATGCTTCGAAGTACTAAGATCCATGTTATATGACATAAAGTTTGAATCTTTATGTTAGATCTAGGCTAGATCTATGTTTTGTATGATGGATATGACCTAGATCTGGGGTTTTCTCATCTATATTGTGAATTTTGTGCATTATATGATTATGATCTTCCACATGAACGGTATATTATGATAGATCTTCATGCTAGATCCATAAAAGTTGAAACTTTATGACATTAGGTTGCTAGATCTGTAATTGGTATGATGTTTCGAGTTAGATATATACATGATAATCATTAAGGATGCATTTTTATGTCTTAATATGACTAGATCTATAAATTGCATGACACTTAGGTCTAGATCTACGTTCCTTGATAATCAAGTTTGTGTTTGCATGTCATAAAATGTTAGATTTACTAGGTTGCATGTCATCTAGGATTAGATCTATATATACATCATCAAGGTGTGTTTTTATGCTATGAATGACTAGATCCATGATTAGGTTAATCATGCTTAAGGAACCCCATGATTAAATGATTAGGTTTGCATGATAAGATTATTTGCTATGCTTATGACCATGTTTGACCATGATGACCTCTGTTTGACTATGTTAACTTATGTTTGACCTTGATGACCTCTGTTTGACCATGTTGACTTATGTTTGACCATGTATACCATGTTTGACCATGATGACCTCTGTTTGACCATGTTGACTTATGTTTGACCATGTTGACTTATGTTTGACGCTACTGATGACCTCTGTTTGACCATGTTTGACTTTCATATAAATAGTCAAATTAGGACTCTTTGACCTTACCTTTAGTCTAGCATTGGACTCTTATCGTACGTATCACCGCGCCAAATCACCAACGAGTCGTCGAGTCGGTCGTGTCATGAAAATTTAAGCTATTTAATTAATTAATTAATTAATTATTTATTTATTTCCCTTTTCTATCTCTCCTAGTAGTAAAGATTATCATCGGGTTTACCTTACCTGATTTGTGGTGTCGTTCTTTCAGATTGTGTCTCCTCCATCAGGTGAGTATTCATAGCCCCTCTTTATTTTAAACGATTTAGGGTGCAACATGAATCAGTGTTCAGAAACTCTAACTCTTTATTGTGATCTAGTATGTGAACTTGTGTGTGATTTGTGTTATGTTGTGGCTGGACTCATACTCATACTCATACTCATACTCGTGTGACATTAACTATAAAAATCCGGGGTTACGGTAATAGATCTATTGGCTTGACAAGCCCACTTGGCCTGCCTTGGCTTGGGCGCCTTGTGATTGGAAACCTTGAGGTCAGGGTTGGCTCATACTACTTATTTACTCTATCTCATTCACTGGTTTGCCCTACTCGATTGCTCTTAACTCATTGACTCGCATGTTTTTAATCTATGTAGTATACTAAACCTATGTTTACTCACCAACTATTCGTAGTTGACCTTTATTTTATACATGTTGCAGGAATTGCTGTTAGTTGATGACTTCTTGCTGATGACACCATAGGATCACATGCGGACTTAGTGTGACCAAATTAATTAAGTCTAATTGTTCATTATTGATGTATTATGTCATGTATTGTAATGTATCTCGAATTATCTTTGAAACAGGTTGATTAAGAATATCGCAACATTAATTAGTGTTGTGTGCATCTGGACAATCATCATGCCCCGACGTATTCCGCCGTCGGTCGGGGTGTGACAGATTGGTATCAGAGCCACGGCTATAGGGATCTAGGTTATTAGAACCGGCTTGACTTAGACTATTGCCTTAGATGTCATGCATGAGTGCCTCATGCATAGCATGCCTATATGATTTATATGTCCTATGATTGCTTCTTAATCATGCCTGTTTAATTGTTCCCCTTATCGCTTAGCACGCACCTATACACGAATCACTTGAGGC
>JBCNJP010000013.1:14516561-14533057 GCA_039602395.1 Deinandra increscens subsp. villosa
TGTCCTGATGTGCTCGGAACGACACTAAAAACACTAATAAAACCTAGACCTAAACCTAGACCTAAGACACACCTAATTTTACCGAAATATACCTAAACCGAACCGAACCCTAAGGCAAGTGTACCTGTCGGATTATAGTAAAGCTAAGGCAAGACCGGGAATATCGAACCCTAGGACACTCTAATAGACAAGACTTAACCTAGACCTAGAAAATGGAAAATACTGAGAAAATTTGGGTTTTTGATTTGAGATTGGATTTAACTAACTTAACTACCAACTAACAACCAACAAACGAGAAACAGGAAACCTAAGGATAACCTTCAGAAGCAGGGAGAGATACCACCTAGACTCGGAATCCTAATCACTAATGACAACTTCAATCGGTTATGACTAATCTGATGGTGGCTAGTTCACCTTTTAAGTCCTTCCTAGCTACACTTCTAGCGCTCGAACAGGAGTTCACCTTTTGAGTACGTCCTACCTCAGCTAAACCTAACCACCTCTGAACCTAATCTCGGGCACCTTAGACCTAGCAGGAGCTACCAACAACTACCATGACCGACACGGAATACCAAGCTAATCAAAACCCTAGGACATTTCCTTTTGAGACAATGCAACCCTAGAACTTTAACCAACCCAACTACCCGATAATTCTTTACCTTTTGAGTCTCAGAAGAGGCAGCACATTACAAGCAAAATATCAATTAACTATCAATGCAATAGTCGAGGAAATCCTAAACTAACCTTTAGCAATTAACCCTAAAGTCAACTACTTTAGATAATCTACCTAAACCGAAAGACATTCGCGGGTAAATCATGCATTAACAATCAACTAAACAACCTGCTCATAACACACACATGCATCAACCATGGCAATCATATGGAATTTAATAAAAGTGCAACATCAATCAACTAGTCAAAACCGAATAGAAATCATCAAAATATCAAAGTCATCATAATGAGTCTAGGTGGCTCTAAAGTTTAGCCTACAAACATAGTCCAATCAAGAAACACAGATAAAAACTGAACCTGTAACAGGAATCATAACTAAACGTAACTAATAATCACAAAACAAAAGTTTAGACAAAAACCCGATACGTAACCGAAGTCGAATGCTTGGTCTTCAGCCTTTCCCTTTGAAGCGCAACCCTCCTTGGCTCTGAAAATCGCTCTAAGATCGCCTCTGCAATGTCGTCTGGAAGTCGAGATATTCTCCAATTGAACCCTAAAATCGACTTTTATATCGACCTTGTTAAGTTTCCGGAATAACACCCTCCAAGCGTATCGCTTGGAGGTCTGACCCTTTGTAGGCGATACGCGCCGGGCTCCGTACACGACAATTTAGTCGGTCAAACCGACTAAAGGCTTCTGTTGACCACCTGGTTCCACGCGTATCGCGCGGATGTTGTAAGGTCCCAGGCGATACGCCTGGGACTGCTTGTTCAGCTCCTCTTTCCTGTTTCCTTTTAAAATCTTCTCACTTTCTTACCGTGGCCTCGGGACTTCACAAAACTGCAGCAAAAACTTACAAAACACAAATAAACGACTCAAAGACACAAACTTAACTAAAAACAAACTAAAACAAATAAAAACCGACTCAAAACGACTCAAATAACTAACTAAAAGACCCCGGAAATGGGATGTGTTTGCAACACATCAAACATCCCCACACTGACTCTTTTTTCGTCCTCGAAAAATACTGCAATGGAATCACAACCAGGAAATTGACTTCTAAACATTTAACATTTAACTTTAACATCCACCAAACAATTCCATATTCCAAAATGTAATCACACACTAACTACAATTGCCGATATTTCGATCCGATTAAACCCAAACACCAACCTTTTCTTTCGCCCCCATGTGTTTATGAAATTACCAGATAAAAGTTCAGTCTACCTATGGATCCCACTAAAGAAAGCTCAAGTTCAGCCTACTACCGAATCATATTCAGTCAAAGCAAAGGGTATTAATGATTTAAATTTTATATTTTCTCCAACCCCCCTCAAACCAGATACTAAGATGTCCAAAGAATAACTAATTATTGGAATGCAACTTCTTGAGCATTTATTCTCTAATTTTATCATATTTTTTTCTCTTTTTTTTCTCTTTTTTTCGTTTTCATTTTTATTATTATTACTATTTTTTAAACTCTACTTGGTCACTTTTACCTAAAATTACCAACGGACATCATCAGAGGCATTCTTTTCGAGATACTATCCCTAAAATCATACGTGAGTATTTTGCCCGCGAGATCCAGAACATCATCAGAGGCACTTACCACGGGATACCATCCTTAGTTCGTACATGAGTATTTTGTCCCTTCACTCTAATTCATTAACCAAATTATTAACTACTATGCTCATTTAATATTCTAAGGACATAGGAGTATCTAGCCTAAAGCGGTCTCTTTCCTCCTAATCATCAAGTTCAGTATTCCTATCACTCCTAAAATGGGAACCCACTAGCAGACTGATTAGCATATTTATACAACAATAAACACACAGGCTATTTAAGCTACTCCTAGGTCAGCTGGGCCTACCGACACATCATAGACTAGTAATGTTTTCCATTCATCACCATACTTTACCACATTTCCCAAACTATTACTTTAACATTAATTTAACATTCAAGCACAAAATTAGAAAATCAATTCCCAGTTTTACCTATCATTTTCCATTTAAATTGCAGCCAGAATCTCGGACATTTTTGAACAATTTTTCAATTTTTATTCTTCCAAAGACTCAATTAAAACATACTAAAATAAAATGACTCAAGACGCAAGTCTCCCATCCCCACACTTAAACGACACATTGCCCTCAATGTGGAATGGAAATAAAAATAAAGCATGAAAAAGAAAAATAAATAAAACGAAAAATAAAATAAAATAAGTTGAAACGTGCTCACCTGAAACTCCAGAGACTCAGAACATCGACCGCAATCAAACCGGCACAAACTCGGTAAACAGAAATAATAAAAAAAAATCAAAATTAAAGCTTTCTGAAATACCTCCTCCAGGCGTATCGCCTACATCCGTGACTGTCCCAGGCGATACGCCTGGAACTGCAACATCCGGCCCGGTCTCCGCCTCCAGGCGTATCGCCTACAACCTACCAACCTTCCAGGCGATACGCCTTGAGCGCAATTTCCAGGGAATTTTTGGAATTTGACCCCAAAAATTTTCTATCTCTTTTTCTCCACTCCAGGCCTATGGTCGAAATTATCAGTCAAGACCTGTACTTTTGGCCTGCACAACTCACCTTGCTCATCTCTTGAATCTCTAGAATCACCTGCAAACACTGAAAAACACAAAACCGAAAAGACGCAAAATGCACGAAAACTAAAAATTGCAGAAATTAAAAACCACAACTACAATAATATACAACCCAGGCACTTCATCGATCAGCACAAAACAGAAAAACAACCTCCCAAACCATCCGGAGGCTTCGATTTCACATCCTTGATCACAAAACTACCGGATTGCACCCGGTTTCTATCCATCCAACCATCTACCGACTTCCTAACCCATAAAGCCACCAACTTCAGTAACCCCAACATCCTCTTAACCTTCCAATGCTTGTATCTACCCGGAAGAAACCTAATCTTCTCTAAAAAACTCAAAGACGGGTCACTCTCACTAACAACCACATGCAACCTCCCCACACTTGGCCTAAACTCTATATCATCATGCAAAACACCTAAATCACCAAGTGTGGCCTTTCTAACCTACCTCTTCAACTACTAATTCACTCTCCACACTCACCAACTCTTCGGGTTCTCCTAACAGGTCACTCAACACCTCATTAACTACCATGTCAACCACTTCTACACTCTCTACCTTACCGGGTTGCACTAACGGGTCAAAAATCTCAGTTTTATCAACTACTTCAACTAACCCCCCGGTGTTCTCCCCACACTCATCCTCTTCAATCTCATCATCCTCTAACCGATTTCCTACAACCACAAGATCTATGAAGGACATCAACGTACCTATCAAACACACAGATTCGGTGCCCCTATCCTCACGTCTACCCACCTCGAACACAACACTCTCATGATCAACCCTCAAAGTGATGGTGCCCGCAAAAACATCAACTAACGCCCGGGCGGTCCTAAGGAAAGGCCTACCTAAAATCAAAGGGCAACTAGCATCATATGCACTGTCAACTACCACAAAGTCTATAGGGAACAAAAATTTATCAACTTGCACAAGTACATTTTCCACTATTCCTTTGGGCCTAACCACCGACCTATCTGCTAACGAAATTGTCATCCTGGTCGGCTCTAAATCGCCTAATCCTAGGTGCTGAAAAACAGAAAAAGGCATGACATTGATAGAAGCACCTAAATCAGCTAAGGCACGTGTAACAGAAGAATCACCAAAAGAGCAAGGAATTGTAAAGGTCCCTGGGTCATTAAGCTTCTCGGGCAATTTATTCTGTACTATTGCGGAGCATTGGGCATCAAGTGTAACATCAGATAAAGCTTCAAGTTTCTTCTTACTACTCAACATATCTTTCAAAAATCTAGCATACTTAGGCATTTGACTCAAAACTTCCGTGAAAGGTAAAGTAATCCTAAGTTGCCTAAGAATATCAAGAAACTGACTGTACTCACGCGCATTCTTCTGTTGAATTAGACGTTCAGGATAAGGCACATGTTTCAAGTCATCTGCTGTAATCGGTTGAGGCGCAAATCGAACTCTCTTTTTCTCTCTCACCGCCTCCCACTTCAGCGGCTTCTCTCCATCCGGTGGCTTCGTCACTCTCTCAGCCTCGACGTTCGGTGCGGTACTTGCTGGCGTCACGCTCTCATGCACCCTCCCGTCAGGCGTCTCCAACTCTATCTCCTCATCAACCGGCTCCTCCTCAACTACCGCCGGTGATGGACCCTGGACTACTTTCCCGCTCCTAGTAGTAATGGCATTAACATTGGCATTGGGGTTCTTGTAAGTACTACCGGAAAACTGACCCCCACGGGAATTGAGCTCTTTCAGTTGCTTCGCGATGTCGCCCACCGAACGCTGTAAGTCCAAGAAAGAAGCTTGCTGATTTCTCAGTAACGTGTCATGCTCTGCCAGCTTCTTCTGTGTCCCCTCATCTCTCGCCACTATCTGCTGCAGGATCTGGGTCTGGTTAGCAATAAGCTCCCTAATCTCCTTCAAACCAGGCCCGTCATCTCCTCCACCATAGTTATTCCTCGGTGGAAAACCAGGTGGGTTTCCTCCCTCTCGCCATCCTGAATTCTGGCCACTCCTCCACCCAGACTGGAAAGAATTACCGAACTGGTTTCGGTTTCCAATATAGTCGACTTGCTCAGCGGGAGCAAGCGGGCAGTCTCGGGTGTCGTGAGTGCCTCTACACAGCTCACATTTGGCTTTGATATGGAGTTTGATTTCTTCTAAAGCCCTATAGATGTTCTCTAACTCCTTAGGCGTCATGGTCTCTGAGCCAATGTGACTGACACTCCGGGTAGATGTGGACGGTGCGAGTGATCTAGTCGGGGCCAAGGTGGCTCTCCGACCTCCGGGTGCCTGCTGTTCAGCAAGTGCGAAGCTCTCGAATAAGTGATTTGCATTCGTCCACGGTGAGCTTCTCCATCATATGTCCTCCAGCCGAAATGTTGAACTCCTTCTGAACAGAATAAGGAAGTCCATTGTAGAACTTTTCTATGATCGCCCAGTCCGTCAACCCGTGTTGCGGACATTTGCTCAGGAGAGTGTTGAATCGTTCGTAAGCGACCGAATAAGGCTCATCGGGGTCCATCCGAAAGGAGTGGATTTCCTCCCGAGTACGTGCAGCCTTGGCTGGAGGATGATACTTTTTCAGGAATTTTGCTGTCAGATCGTCCCAGGTGGCGATCGAATTTGGCGGAAGCGTCTCAAGCCACTCGGCGGCTCGAGACGTAAGGGAGAATGGAAACAAGCGCAGATAAATGGTATCGTTCGCGACTCCCGTGAGTCCGAACGTATTGCAAATCCGTATAAAGCGCGAGATATGCATCGGAGCATCTTCGTCTTCACGTCCATGGAACTGAATCGAATGTGCAAGAGCATTGATGACGTGAGACGGAATTTGCCAATTCGCGGTGTTGGCAATGTTTGGTTGCGCAATGGCAAACCTAGCGTCTGTAACTCCGGCGCTGGCCTGCTCGTGGACGGTGCGACGTGCCGCCATGGATGAAAGGTCGGGAAATGGAATGGGTTTGGTGTCGCGTGCGATCTGTGTGGAAGTGGATGGTTTGGAATGAGTTGTGGAAATGATGAACGCCTCGAGTTCCGTGCGAAGAAGGCGGAACCGTTCACGAATGTCCGCGTCGGGATCAGAAAGTGGTGAAAGCTCAGGTGGACCTCGTGAACGAGTGTGTGGCATAAAACGGGGGAAGACTCAAATAAAAATTAGAAAAAAATTAAACCTAAAAATCTAGACTCAAAAACGGAAATCCTAAGACTCTAGACACGGAAAAACCCTAAAAGACTCGAAATTTCCTAACGACGACCTAAGTTAATTTTGCTATTGCCAAGTGTCCCCGGCAACGGCGCCAAAAACTTGATGTGTTCGGAACGACACTAAAAACTACTATTAAAACCTAGACCTAAACCTAGACCTAGACACACCTAATTTTACCGAAAATACCTAAACTAAACCGAACCCTAAGGCAAGTGTACCTGTCGGATTATAGTAAAGCTAAGGCAAGACCGGGAATATCGAACCCTAGAGACACTCTATAGACAAAACTAACCTAGACCTAAAAATGGAAATACTGAGAATTGATTTGGGTTTTTGATTTGAGATTGATTTAACTAACTAACTAACTAACAACTAACAAACGACAAAGCAGGAAACCTTAAGGACAACCTTCAGAAGCAGAGAGAGATACCACCTAGACCTCGGAATCCTAATTCACTAATGACAACTTCAACTCGGTTATGACTAATCTGATGGTGGCTAGTTCACCTTTTAAGTCCTTCCTAGCTAACACTTCTAGCGCTCGAACAGGAGTTCACCTTTTGAGTACTTCCTACCTCAACTAAACCTAACCACCTCTGAACCTAATCTCGGGCACCTTAGACCTAGCAGGAGCTACCAATAACTACCATGACCGACACGGAATACCAAGCTAATCAAAACCCTAGGACACTTCCTTTTGAGACAATGCAACCCTAGAACTTTAACCAACCCAACTACCCGATAATTCTTTACCTTTTGAGTCTCAGAATAGGCAGCACATTACAAGTCAAATATATCAATTAACTATCAATGCAATAGTCAAGGAAATCCTAAACTAATCTTTAGCAATTAACCCTAAAGTCAACTACTTTAGATAATCTACCTAAACCGAAAGACATTCGCGGGTAAATCAAGCATCAACAATCAACTAACAACCTGCTCATAACACACATATGCATCAACACATGGCAATCATTGGAATTTAATAAAAGTGCAACATCAATCAACTAGTCAAAACCGAATAGAAATCATCAAAACATCAAATAGTCATCATAATGAGTCTAGGTGGCTCTAAAGTTTAGCCTACAATCATATTCTAATCAAGAAACACAGATAAAATCTGAATCTTTAACAGGAATCATAACTAAACGTAACGAATAATCACAAAACGAAAGTAATAGACGAAAACCGGATACGTGAATTGAATGTCGAATGCTTGATCTCCCGATGACTTCCCCTTTGATGCCCAACTCTCCTCTGCCTCTGAAAATCGCCTCTAAGATCGCCTCTGCATGTCGTCTGGAAGTCGAGATACTCTCCGAATTGAACCCTAAAATCGAATTTTATATCGACTTAAGCTAAGTTTGCGGAATAACACCCTCCAAGCGTATCGCTTGGAGGTCTGACACTTTGCAGGCGATACGCCTGCGAGCTCTGTACACGACAAAATAGTCGGGTCAAACCGACTTAAGGCTTCTGTTGACTTCTCTCTGGTCCACGCGTATCGCGCGGCAAGTCGTGAGGTCCCAGGCGATACGCCTGGGACTTGCTTGTTCAGCTCTTCTTTCTTTTCCTTCTTAAAATCTTCTCACTTTCTACCGTGGCCTCGGGACTTCACAAAACTCCTGCAAAAACTTACAAAACACTAAATAAACGACTCAAAGACACAACTTAACTAAAAACAAACTAAAACAAATACAAAACCGACTCAAAACGACTCAAATAACTAACTAAAAGACCCCGGAAATGGGATGTGTTTGCAACACATCATGTCCTCACCTTAGAAGGTACCCTCGGCACCAAGTGCGGTGTTGAAATACTCCAACACTGATGCTCCGGTAAATACGTTCCAAGTTCGACTTGAGATAGGATGGCACGAACTATCAGTTTTAAGAATTACCAAATAGGGATATTAATTACTTTTAATATTTAATTACCGTCAGACACGAACGATAAAACCCTATCACCACTCGGGACTAGTAAATTAATTTAACCTAATTAAAATTACTAAGTTGTCGCGAATGGAATATTGTGTGTTAAACGGCATAAGGTCTTGATCTCGCTCGAGCCATACAAGCGAGATCATGAGGGACATATTTAATTTAAAATTAAATACAACAAACGGTGAACAACCAAGGAGGCAACCCTGTGCGTTCTTGGATCTGATTCAGCTCCCACTGGCTTCGACATCCCTCCGGCGTGTGTCCAGTCTTCGAGTCTTGGTTTTTACAAAATTTAAAATTACAACAATTGTAACCTAGCTCTAAAATTTGTACAACTTTGAAACCCTAAAACCGGGTCCAATAAACCAAAATTCGAAAAACATAAATGGGCCAAAACATTTGGGCCAACCAGAGAAAAATAAACACGCCACGACATAGACAATTATGCAATTTAAAATTCAGGGTTCGGCCGTAACACACAATAATAAAATTTATATAGAATTAAAATAAATAAATACATTAATTCTAATTCGCAATTTGGATTTAAGTCGAAATTGCGAACTACCGGTTATGAAAAGACCGGTTCTGGTTTGCGCGCGGTGATAATGGCTCTGATACCACTGTTGGGTTTTACAGTGGAAATCCGGGTGACCGATTTCAATTTTTATTAAAACTGATTTAATAAATAAATTAATACTAGATTAATTTAGCAGCGGAAACGATTTAATTCAAAACACGCGGACGCAACTGTAACAGGATCAATCACCGTACACGACAAACACAGAAAAAATTTATAAATAAATAAATTAAATATCTAAACGATTTAGATATACCTTGGCGGGATCCGAGCAACCGCTCGAGACACCCGGATTCAACGGGCTCGCGCTAGGACGAACTGAGACTTCTGACTCGAACCTGCGAGACAGGTCATCGACGGCGGCAGCGGCGGCCATAGGCGGCGGCGGCGGTAGTGGCGGCGGCGGTGGTAGGGTTACCACGGGTGGTGGTGACAAAACTTCTTCCACCGGGATAGCAACCGGAACAGTCCCCACGAAGATCTCGTCACCGGTGACCGGCGGTGACACGGTGGCGGTAGCCGACGGGTACAAGGGCGCGGGCCACGAGGAGGGGACCGGACGCGGTGGCCTCGGCTGCGCCGGCAGCGCGAGGACCACCGGCCGGCGGTCGCGCGGCGGCGCGGTGGAGGCAGCGGCGGCGGCTTGAGACGCGGCGGCGGCTCGGGCTGCGGCTTCGGCTTCGGCTCGGCTGCGGCTTCGGCTCGGGCTGCGACTGCTTCGTTTTCGAGTCGGGCGCAGATGCTGGCAAGACGGGGATCCATCGGAAATCGCAAGGGATTGCGGTGGTGGTGGTGGCGCCGATCGGAGGCGGACGGCGGCTGGGGAGCCGGCTGGGGTTACGGCGCAGAGAGAGAGAGAGAGATTGGAGATTAGGGTTTTTCTTTTTTGACTTGTTTTGCAATCTACCTCTCTCTCCCATATTTAATTAAAAATCGCGGACCGGGGCTCTGATGGACTGGGCCCGGTCGCGATTTCCTTTAATCCACCAAACTGATCAGTCTGTTAATCCGGTAACAACTGATCAGTCCGTCTATTTATTTCACGAGCAATTTTAGCCGAAATAGTTTTGTCGTTTTAAATAAATAATTAATATTTATTTAATTAACCATTTAGTTCGTTTAATACTAATTAACAATTAATTAGATTTAATAGTCTGTTGACCCGGGTGTAACTCTTACGGGTCAATATCGGTCGGGTTCGTTAATTCGTCGGGTCAGGACACCCTGTTTCCAACATAATGGCAGCAAGAGAAATACAAATGCGGACATATGGCATTTTAGCAACCGGGGAGAAAGTCTCATCATAATATAATACCATAAGCCTGTGAATAACCCTTAGCAACTAGTCGCGTTTTGAGGTGGTGCAAAGAACCATCAGGGTTGAGTTTAACCGTGAATACCCAAAGACAACCAATAACACGCTTCCCATGAGGAAGCGGCTCAAGATCCCATGTATGATTGGCCCGAAGTGCCCCTATCTCGTCTTCCATAGCCTTTCGCCATCCTGGGTGATTAAGAGCTATCATCACATCCTTGGGAATCAGGTAAGAATCAATAGCAGTGGTGTATGCACGGGATTCCGCTGAGAGATGTGCATAGGAAACATGATGCTGAATAGGGTAACGGGTGGAACGTTGTCTAGTCTCTTTGCGGAAAGCTATCGGTATATCAGGATATGGTGCTCCAGGTGGATCATAAACGGGTGTAGCCTGGGTAGTATCTGGTAAGGGTGTAGTGTCTGACAAGGGTGTAATAGGAGTAGTCGTAGAAAGCGGAACTGAGGGCATACCAGATTCATGGGCTGGTTGTGAATCATGTGTCTCTATCGTTGCGTCCTTATGTCGACGAGCATATGTGAAAGCAGAGGCGGGGGTGCTATCGGTAGGCCATTTGTAGCAGGAGCATGATCTGTAGTGTCGGAGACCTGAGGGTCAGACGGAGCAATTGATACATGTATGGTGGGAATAGTTATAGACTGGGGTAAAACATGATCAGAATCAGGAAACAAGTCAGGCTCAGGAGGGGAAGACGCGGGAAAGTAGGGGCATGACTCATGAAAAGTGACATCCGCACTTGTAAAGTATCGATGAAGAGTAGGACTATAACACCGATACCCTTTCTGGACACGTGAGTAACCAAGAAAGACACAACGAATGGCTCGAGGATCCAGTTTAGTGACACCAGGACGATGATCATGAACATACGCCACACACCCAAAATTTTTGGGTGGGAGTGGAAACGGAGTTCCTTTGGGGAACAAGACAGAGAAGGGGGTTTGACTACCAAGAACAGATGATGGCATGCGGTTAATCAGGTAAGCAGCAGTTAGTACCGCGTCTCCCCAGAATCGATGGGGAACATGAGAGTGAAACATGATGGAGCGTGCAACATCCAACAAATGGCGGTTTTTCCGTTCAGCAACGCCGTTTTGTTGAGGTGTGTACACGCATGAAGACTCGTGAATAATACCATGTGTCTTTAGATAACCAGAAAATTCAGTGGACAAATATTCTTTTGCATTATCAGTACGTAGTGTTTTGATGGATGTGTTAAACTGATTTTGAACGTATGAATGAAACTCACGAAAGATAGAGCAAACTTCACTACGAGACTTGGGTAAATAAACCCATGTAGCACGAGAATGATCGTCGATGAAGGAAACAAAATACTGAAAACCCAATGGAGTTTTAGTAGGACAAGGACCCCATATATCAGAGTGTACCAGTTCAAATAGTGTATTGGCTCGACTAGACACTCTGAGAGGATAAGGGCGTCGAGTATGTTTACCGAGTTGACACGACTCGCAGTGAATATCAGATGGAACAGAAATATCAGGTCTCATTTTCCTTAGGGCAGCTGTAGAGGGATGACCTAACCGACAGTGAGCCTCCCGAACACTGGAATCACATATGTTTGCCATGGGGCGTAACAACATAGAGAAACGATAAAGACCATTGGATTCAACACCAGTACCAATTACCCGATTTGTCCCTAGTTCCTGAAAGACACAATGAGTGGGATAAAAGGTTACAGAACAATTATTTTGTTTTGTAATTTGGCTTACCGAACAAAGGCTATCAGGGAATTTAGGGACAAACAAAACAGATGACATGTTTAGGTTATTCGAATTACTAATGGATCCGATTCCATGAACAGGGCATGAGGATCCATCAGCAAGTCGAACGGGCGAGTGAGAAACATCATGTAGGCTAGAAAGAATACCTCGATTCCCAGTCATGTGATGTGTTGCTCCAGAATTAATCACCCACAATGGGTTGGGTTTAGAAGACGTACCTGAGTTTGCCGAGTGGGTTTGCGGAAAGTTAAGCAATTGTTGAAGCCTAACTAACTCCTCCGGGCTAAGTGAGTAAGCATGAGCAGTAGCAACCTCAACATTCTTTCCATTATTTATTGTAAAATTAGCTTCCTAGAGTAAGAAATATGAAAAAGAAACAACCTGGTGTGAATAGTATCCCCGACGTGAACAATGATTTCCGGCAGATTAGTGATTTTCCGGCAGATTACAATGATGAACAGTGTTTTCCAACAATGATCCGGCAGTGAACAGTGATCCTCGACAGCGAACAATGAGTGATTTCCGAAAATGAATAGTAATTCTGCATGAACAGTACTTCCGTGTGTGAACAGTACTTCCGCGCGTGAACAGTATTTTCGGCGTGAACAGTATTTTCGGCGTGAACAGTATTTCCGTGCGTGAAAAGTACTTTCGGCGTGAACAGTAATTTCGCCGTTGAACAGTATTCGAGTGATGAACAGTGTCGCCGGTGAACAGGACAGGAGCCAGAAATCTGGAATGAGCAGGACAGGACAGACCAAGACTTTGTACCAGGAGCTTAGACCGTAAGATCTGATACCATGAAACAAACCTGATAAAGATAACTGATTGTATTATTCTAATAATATTACAAGAGGGGTGAAACCCCTATTTATACTAAACAATGTGTTAAATATCTAACCCTAATAAATGTATACCTACCTACAAGAAATATCTAGATTCAAGAAATATCTAGATAACTAGATAGTGGGTCTAATGCTAATACATATATATATTTATACTATTTAATACTTTGAAAGTGGGTCTAATGCTAATACATACATACATATATATATATATATATATATATATATATATAGGTTTGGGGTAAAATACATCCAGCAAAAACGCTACATCCATTGCGGATTCATCTGGGGCGTCCATCAAGATCATCCAACAGCCATGATCTATGGTGTTTCCGCCTATGGTGTTTTTTCCCCCCACCGAAAACACCATAGGCGGAAACACCATAGATCCTGGCTGTTGGATGATCTTGATGGACGCCCCAGATGAATCCGCAATGGATGTAGCGTTTTTGCTAGATGTAGGCTAACTCGACTCTATATATATATATGTTCAATCAAGTTTTGAAATATTGAGAGAAATATTAAAGTATTATTTGAAGCTCACATAATATATTTAAGTTCGAGGTTATAATTATAGGCAATTAATTATATATAAGTCATAGAAATATTTACGCAAATATATATAACTTATAGAAGTGCTTGTAAGGAAATTTCTTGTTTAAAAGTCATGAAAATATACATATAAAATCAAGTCTTGAACATTGATAAATAATAAAGTATTTTTACTATTTAGCGTTCGTGATTATGTATATTTTCAACTACGTGATAGGTACACGATCTAAATCGTTTTCTTGAAAAGTATCCGATAAATGATTCGTTATGATAAGTAATATTTAGCTCCCATAAATATTATTAGGTTTAGGATATTTCAAGTTTTTCTAAATTATATTTAGAAAATAATATCTAAGCAATAAAATATTAAAACTAGATATTGACGTGATGCGTCGTCAACATTCTTAGGAAAATATATTTGTTGAAATATATATGTTTCATGACGTGTAAGTCCAAAATCTAACATTTACATTTTTAGGTCCAAAATATATATATCCGTTTATATTTTCAAGTCCAAGGTGTCCCTTTAACGGTTCTCGTGTCGGTTCATAATCTTTTTAGTTTTCGAAGTGTATACTAATTATATATTGAGACATGAGGTTCAACAAGCAATCGATATTTCACGATCAAGGTGTATGTCCTCAAATATTCGAAATGAGTTTAATATTTAAGATTGTTCGTCCATTTTATATATTTAGAAGTGGAGCATCAAGACTCGTTTTGAGTGAATTTCAATATAAAAATGAACAACATAAATAATTATATTGAAAAGTTTAGACTTTCACCTCTAGCACTAGGCTAGGTGATGAACCGAAAGAGACAAGAATAATTCCGAAAACTCGATCGAATAATATCGAACTTTATAGTGTTGACTCGAAAGGTAAATCGGCTATTTACGGACTAGTTTTCGATGCCGTACGATGCTCATTAGGGGCAAACTTTGAGGCCTTTTGGAAGGTGGCTTGGCGGAGTTTCCATTGGTGGTGCATCGGCAGCTCAACGGTGTTCCGATGGTGGTCGTTTTGGTGCCACCTGGGGCTGTTTGTACCAAAGAAACAAGGTGGGGATTATTATTATTTATATAACATTTTGGATTGCTGAGTTGTACTCACCATGAGTACTATTCGGGCCATATGTTTTTTTCTAATTGGTTTATCTTTCGCCGCTTCAATCAACTCTCAAACTATACTAGGGTTACTTTACTCATCTCTCTCTTCTCCTGTGCAAAGAATCTCTCTAAAATCTCATTGAGCATATCTCATATTTTCTCTTCTCTCTGACTAGCAAGTCTCCAACGTTTGGTTCTTTGCTGACAAATGACGCCGGAGAAAGGAAACGGTTGTTTATGGCCGAGAGAGGTGAGTTGATCGGCAGTGCGGTGGTGGAGAACAGTGCCGGAGATTTCTCTTCTCTGACTAAGTATCCCTCTCTCTAAAAGTATCCAACGGTTGGTTCTTTGCCCTCATCTTGCACGACCGTCCGATACTGTCGATTGGGGTTACCGATTTAGGGTTCTTTATCGGTTGAGCCATACTGTAGTTGGTTGACGATGGTGGCCGCTTGCTTAGGTAAGTGCCGCTTCGTTGTTCCCTTTTAGGTTTTATTCAAATTCCGCCTCATTTGCATCACCGTTCATCATATGTACCATCTCCAATAAGCCTTTCGTTAACTGTGATGAAGTCCGATTGATAGAATTCGTTTTTATTGATCTGAATTTTCCGACATTTTGAGTTTCGGTGTAAAGCAAAAGGTTCGCTTGCTTCGAGAGGGGTTTTCATGGCTGCCAGTTTTGGTTAGCTGAAACATGAGTTGGGTTTTAAAAGCAGGTGGAGAGAGTTAGGGTGGAGGGTATGGTTGCCTAAGGCAAGATCTTGAATCATAAATATAACCAATCATGTTGCGCCAACATGAGAGAAAAAATATGCCTAAATGATGTTTTGGTGGTGGGTATGGTTGCTTAAAAATGTTTAGGCATATTTCGGCAAAGTTGGAGGAGGTAACGGTAAAAAAACGGCTAGTTTTGGTTCTTCGATCTTCGGCAAGTTTTCGCCGAAAGAGGGGGTGTAACTCGCCGATGCCGAAGATGCCGTTGAGAACGGTATGGTTGCCGAGCTCGCCGAGATTGAATGCCGAGGGGTATGCCGAGACATACCCCTCACCCTTAGAGGAGGGTTTTTTGTTTTAGGTGTCGCTGACACAGGGCGGATTGTTACAATTCGTTGTTATTAAACTGAATTTCGTTGGCGTTTTGAGTTTCGGCATCGGTTGGATGACGATGACAGCGACTTTGGCCAAATATCGGTGATAAGCACTGTTTTGAGTAAGACTTTGGCCATTAATTCGTGAAAAGCAACCGTCCTTCCATCTTACGTGTTTTTGTTCCAAAAGATTGACGCTTCTTTCGTGCCATCATTTTTACGGCCTTGAATTCAATCGATATTTAGTATAAAGTTGACTGTTATGTGCTAATTTTTCGCATTGATTTTGTTTCTAGAGTTACTTTCTTTTTCATTCATCTGTTGTAGTTGTAGAATGTTAAAGAATGGTATTCACAAAATCAAAATCCCTAGAAACCCCTCTAATTTGGTATGACTAAATCCTTCCTTTATTTTCTTTCATTCATTGGTCTGTAATTTACAACATTAATTTTACCAACGTGTTCTTGAATTTGTTTGTTTTCATAATTGTTCTAATAACGAATTGACATCAAATCAGGCTTCTGTTGTATGTTATATGGCATTGAACTTCTTGTATACATCTACGCATGGCTTTTATGATGGTGATGATGATTGTGTATTCACTTATTTTGACTTTAGAGTGATTACAAGCACCATGAACAACGTTTAACACGCCCACTACTTTTTATAAACACTAGCTATATCATGGTTTAGAAAAACTTTACTACCTTACATGTTGCCTTCTTTACAATTGTGTGTATGCGCTATGCTTGGCCTGCTGTGCGATACCTGCTCTAACATTGAAGAGCAGGTTATCACTGTTAAGCCCAGTTTCATTGTACACTCTCTCCTTTCCTTTAATTTCGTCTGAATTTTT
>JBCNJP010000013.1:14533557-14595923 GCA_039602395.1 Deinandra increscens subsp. villosa
AATTTCAAGTGATATCATCTTTATAACCTGCAATTTTTTTTTCTGAAAGCTTAAACAGATAGGTATCCGTGTCGGTTGATCAATTTTCTTTCTATACTTTTCTGCTTATAGTTTAGGGAGAAAATTGAAAACAAAAAATAATGTCTTGTTTTTTATAAAATGAAAAATCCAAAAATAGAGTTTTTCATTTTAAGGGGGAGAAAAGGCATGTGAGGAGAAATATGGAAGATAGTGAAGGTGAATACATGCAAAATATATAAAACTTTGAGAAATTGATCATTGAGAAATGATGGTATACTGGGTTATGTATCTGACTCATGGATAGAGTAGATGAAAAATCCATAAGATCTTTGTTTGATATGCTTGGTAGGCTCGGAAAATCAGAAAGTATTCAGATGTGATATACACTAAATATCATGCTTGACCAAGTGGACAACATCATGAAGCGTATTTCATGACAAAAAGAGAAAAAAATGTGTGAAAAACAAAAATGAGAAGTCACTGTGTATACATGTGTTCATTTTGCAAAGATTTAAACTTGTTTGATTTTCTTTATTTTCTCAAACGATCGGACTTTCTTTGCGTATCGAAAGATCGACCTGATTGTTGTTCGTTTGAGGTTCTGCTTTATTTTCTTTGGTGTTTCATATAATTAATTGGACTTTCTTTGCGTGTCCACAAGGCCGACCTGATTTTTGTTGAATTATACAATTTCAACTTGTTTTATCTTTCTTATTTTGTTAAATCCGAAGCCTTATCTGCGAATTGAAAGATCAACCTTAAGGTAGACTATTTAACGTTCTCATTTCTTTTTGCATGGAACAAAGTTGACTACATCATGAAAACAATACGCCATGTCATAATCACAAGTGTAGTCACATGGGAAAAAGAAAAATGTCTGAATATGTCTGATAGTGTGGGATACATTGGTCAAAGCAAATCTTAATCAATACCTTAACATATCCAGATGTTATGAGTATGATCTTGATTGAGTTTAAGATGGACAAACTATATCAGCAATCAACATGACTTATGTGCTTCAGTTAGTTGAAATTGAAGTGTAGTTCAGTGCATTATGTCTAATATGATCCCAGATAGTGATCTTTCTCAAACCAAAAATAGAGTTTGATTATATATTGCAATTTCATTTCATTTCAGAAAATTCAAAAAGATTTTTGGTGTGTTTTGGCATAAGTTTGTAAAATCAAAAAGATTTTAGGTTTGTTTTGATATAAACTTTCTAAAAGCCAAATTTTTTTTGTTTCTGTTTTGTTTTCGATCTAATCGACACGTGATACAAATCAAATTATCAAAATACCAAAATATCTTGGAGTTTCGAAGAGACGTTTTGTGCCAAGATTATTTATGTTTGAACATGTACTAAGTGAAGAAGAATGTCACAACTTCAATTCTTCTGAAGTTGTTGATAAAGATGGAAACACATTGTGCATAGTCAAGTATTCAAGATCAAGCTAACCATCAAGTTGAGGAGGAGTATGATTGAAGATACGTTTTGAATGGATGAACAGAGACTACACACGTCGAGGGGGAGTTTGTTAGAGCATAATTGGTTTGTCGTGTGAAGTATCTGAACAAGACGAAGGTGCATAATGGCTGTTACACGAAGTGGATCCAAAGTGACACAAAGTGCCATCCGAAGTCACACTTCAGATGAGTTTGGGTGTACACGAACCACAGGTTCAGGTGACTTCAGGTACAGTAGTATAAATAACCGTTTTGCTTTGTAACTTAGTAATGAGAAGAGAGAGGGACAGTACTAAGTGTGTGTTTTCTATAGTGTTTCTCTGAGTGAGTTCTAGATTGTATTTGTTCTCTTGTAATCAATAAAATAATATTTAATTACTCATTTCTTATCCGAAATAGCTAGATTGAGTAGACGATCCAATGCTCGCGACTTTTCACTAAATGCCCAAAGTGCATCGTCAAGCTTTTCTAAATAGTCTTTTCGATTGCCACCAACAGTTTTCTCGAGGATTCTCTTAAGGCCTCAGTTGGTGACTTCTACTTGTCCGCTCGATTGGGGATGTTATGGTGTAGACAATCTGTGTCTGACCCCATATATTTTCAAGATCTTCTCCATTTGAGTGTTACAAAAGTGAGTTCCCCCATCGCTAATTAGAGCTTTAGGTGTTCCGAATCCCGAGAAGAGCTTTTTAAGAAAGCGAACTACGGTCGTGGCATCGTTAGTTGTCAGTGCTTGTGCTTTTTTCCATTTAGACACGTAATCTAGAACAACTAAAATATACGTATGTAAATGCATGAGTGGTAGACCGTCTACTCAGTGAATAGTAAAACGTGTAATTCGAGTATGTAAAATGAACACAAAGAGGTAAATACAAATGAGATTTGTATTGCTTTAATCACAGAGAAACACACACAATTTCACACAATTAATATTGACTAGAAGTTCTAATTCTATCTTCAAAACAAGACAAAAACTATTTATACTATGTAACCGCTGTCCAAACTGGGCTCCATCCGAAGTCACACGAACTGAAACGAAGTGTGACTTCGTGTCCACTTCGGATGGTCACGAATTGCCACTTCGGGTCAGTTCATGAAAAACAATCCTTGAATCTCTATCTTATTCTTGATACTTCACACGACGAACATAATTATACTCAAACAAAATCCCCCTCGACGTGTGCAAAAGCTGTTCTCCACATACACTTGTATCTTCAATCAAACTCTCTCTCAACTTGACGGTTAGTCTGATCTTGAATACTTTGACATTGTAGCGCGTGTTATCTCTTCATTAACAATATTCAAAAGACTTAAAGTTGCGATATTCTCTTTACACTTTAGTACCTGCCAACATAAATAATCTTGGCGCAAAACGTCTCGTCAAGACTTCATGAAATATTGATTTTGAAATTTTATTTGTATCCCATGTTGATCAATTGAAAACAAATAAGAAAAAAAATAGTTTTGATTTTTCTGAACTTTACATCAAAACACACATAAAATCTTTTTCACATTTTCTGATATGAAAAGTAAATGCAATACAAAATTGAACACTATTTTTGTCTTTTGTGAAAAAGATCACGACTTGGGATCATATTAGTCATAACGTGCTGAACTACACTTCAATTTCCATTATTGTAGCACACAAGCCATGTCGATTGAAGATATAATTTGTCCAACTTAAAACTCAGAAAGAATCATACTCATAACATCTAGATATGTTAAAGTATTGATAAGATTTGCTTTGACCAGTGTACCCCACATTATCAAACATACTCAGATATGGTTGCTTATCACAATTTGTGATTTCACTTGTGACTTAACACATAGTGACTGTATTCATGATATAATCAACTTTGTTCCATGCAAAAAGAAATAAGAACGTTAAATCGTCTACCTTAGGATCGATCTTTCGATACGCAAATAAGGCATCAGATTTAACAAAATAAGAAAACAAAAACAAGTTGAAATTGTATTACTCAACAACAATCAGGTCGGTACTCCCGTACACGCAGAGAAAGTCCAGTGAGTTATACGAAACACCAAGAAAATAAAGCAGAACCTCAAGTGAACACCAACAAGGTCGATCTTTCGATACGCAGAGAAATGCCGATCATTTGAGAAAATAAAGAAAATAAAACAAGTTTAAATCTATGCAAATGAACACATTTTACATAGTGATTTCTCATTTTCTTTTTTTCTTGATATATCAGGAAATACACATCAAGATGTTATCCACTAGGTCAAGCATCAGATTTAATGTATATCATATTTGAATACTTTCTGATTTGCCGAGCCTACCTAACACATCAAACAATGGTCTTATGGCTTTTTCACTTACTTTATCCATGAGTCAAAAACATCAGCCAATGTACCATCATTACCCAATCATGCCGGATACAATTTCTTAGTTTTCAATGTTTTTGCTTTTTCAATTTTCTCCCCCTAAAAATGACAAACTCTAGTTTTTGATTTTCACTTTTAATATTTGAAAAACAACACACTATTTTTGGATCTTCCAAAGAAAGAAACTCCCTCTCTAAAAGAAATGGAGTGAAAAATAAGAAAATTGATCAACCAACACGGATACTTGCGTTTGAGCATTTTGAAAACGCAAGATTTTAAAACTGATTTGGAAATTTTTTATTTTAGGGGCCCGTTTGTTTAAAAAAAATCTTAATAACCTCTTAGGTCTGAATCGCTAAGTCATTTTAATAAGAGGTTGTTTGTTTTTTGTTTGTTATTAAGAGTATATAAGTTTGAATAACCTCTAAATCCTTAATACATGGAAATACCTCTTAACTAAAAAAAACTCGCTAAGACCTCCCCCTAAAAACAAATCACGCTGCCTTCAGCCTTCTCCCCTTAAACCCTAAAAAAACGATGCAGCGCTTTTCCACTCTCTCTGACGTATCAAAGAAGAAAAACGCAGGCTATCTCCACCTCCATGGCTACCTGTCACCGGCGACGGCCAAAGGCCGTCCGTTTGGTGTCTTATGTCGTGACCGGATTTGAAAGGGAAAAGAGGGAGATGGTCGGAGCAGGTTATTGGATTCACTGGGTCGAGAGGTCACCGGTTGATTGCAGTTCGTTGATGTTCACCGTTCACACACTGTCACCGACGATGGCCAAAGGCCTGCCGTTTGTCTCGGACTTCGCGACCAGATTCAAAGGGGAAAAAAGGGAGATAATCAGAGCAAGTTGTCCGATTCGCTGGGTCGAGAGTTCGCCGGTTGATTGTAGGTCGTCGGGGTCCGATCGGAGAACGACGACAGGGGGTCGCCGGTCCTTCTTTCCCTCTTCTTCTTTCTTTTATCTTTCTCTCTTCTTTTTGTCTTTTCTTTTGTGTATTTGTTAGATAGTTCATTTTCTGTATTTGTTAGATAGGTTAGATATATCATATATGTATTCGATGTTTTTATATATATATTTTTTCATGTTTTATATTATGATAAGTTTATTTTTAAATTAAGTTTATAGGTTTTTCCATTTAGACACGTAATCTAGAACAACTAAAATATACGTATGTAAATGCATGAGTGGTAGACCGTCTACTCAGTGAATAGTAAAACGTGTAATTCGAGTATGTAAAATGAACACAAAGAGGTAAATACAAATGAGATTTGTATTGCTTTAATCACAGAGAAACACACACAATTTCACACAATTAATATTGACTAGAAGTTCTAATTCTATCTTCAAAACAAGACAAAAACTATTTATACTATGTAACCGCTGTCCAAACTGGGCTCCATCCGAAGTCACACGAACTGAAACGAAGTGTGACTTCGTGTCCACTTCGGATGGTCACGAATTGCCACTTCGGGTCAGTTCATGAAAAACAATCCTTGAATCTCTATCTTATTCTTGATACTTCACACGACGAACATAATTATACTCAAACAAAATCCCCCTCGACGTGTGCAAAAGCTGTTCTCCACATACACTTGTATCTTCAATCAAACTCTCTCTCAACTTGACGGTTAGTCTGATCTTGAATACTTTGACATTGTAGCGCGTGTTATCTCTTCATTAACAATATTCAAAAGACTTAAAGTTGCGATATTCTCTTTACACTTTAGTACCTGCCAACATAAATAATCTTGGCGCAAAACGTCTCGTCAAGACTTCATGAAATATTGATTTTGAAATTTTATTTGTATCCCATGTTGATCAATTGAAAACAAATAAGAAAAAAAAATAGTTTTGATTTTTCTGAACTTTACATCAAAACACACATAAAATCTTTTTCACATTTTCTGATATGAAAAGTAAATGCAATACAAAATTGAACACTATTTTTGTCTTTTGTGAAAAAGATCACGACTTGGGATCATATTAGTCATAACGTGCTGAACTACACTTCAATTTCCATTATTGTAGCACACAAGCCATGTCGATTGAAGATATAATTTGTCCAACTTAAAACTCAGAAAGAATCATACTCATAACATCTAGATATGTTAAAGTATTGATAAGATTTGCTTTGACCAGTGTACCCCACATTATCAAACATACTCAGATATGGTTGCTTATCACAATTTGTGATTTCACTTGTGACTTAACACATAGTGACTGTATTCATGATATAATCAACTTTGTTCCATGCAAAAAGAAATAAGAACGTTAAATCGTCTACCTTAGGATCGATCTTTCGATACGCAAATAAGGCATCAGATTTAACAAAATAAGAAAACAAAAACAAGTTGAAATTGTATTACTCAACAACAATCAGGTCGGTACTCCCGTACACGCAGAGAAAGTCCAGTGAGTTATACGAAACACCAAGAAAATAAAGCAGAACCTCAAGTGAACACCAACAAGGTCGATCTTTCGATACGCAGAGAAATGCCGATCATTTGAGAAAATAAAGAAAATAAAACAAGTTTAAATCTATGCAAATGAACACATTTTACATAGTGATTTCTCATTTTCTTTTTTTCTTGATATATCAGGAAATACACATCAAGATGTTATCCACTAGGTCAAGCATCAGATTTAATGTATATCATATTTGAATACTTTCTGATTTGCCGAGCCTACCTAACACATCAAACAATGGTCTTATGGCTTTTTCACTTACTTTATCCATGAGTCAAAAACATCAGCCAATGTACCATCATTACCCAATCATGCCGGATACAATTTCTTAGTTTTCAATGTTTTTGCTTTTTCAATTTTCTCCCCCTAAAAATGACAAACTCTAGTTTTTGATTTTCACTTTTAATATTTGAAAAACAACACACTATTTTTGGATCTTCCAAAGAAAGAAACTCCCTCTCTAAAAGAAATGGAGTGAAAAATAAGAAAATTGATCAACCAACACGGATACTTGCGTTTGAGCATTTTGAAAACGCAAGATTTTAAAACTGATTTGGAAATTTTTTATTTTAGGGGCCCGTTTGTTTAAAAAAAATCTTAATAACCTCTTAGGTCTGAATCGCTAAGTCATTTTAATAAGAGGTTGTTTGTTTTTTGTTTGTTATTAAGAGTATATAAGTTTGAATAACCTCTAAATCCTTAATACATGGAAATACCTCTTAACTAAAAAAAACTCGCTAAGACCTCCCCCTAAAAACAAATCACGCTGCCTTCAGCCTTCTCCCCTTAAACCCTAAAAAAACGATGCAGCGCTTTTCCACTCTCTCTGACGTATCAAAGAAGAAAAACGCAGGCTATCTCCACCTCCATGGCTACCTGTCACCGGCGACGGCCAAAGGCCGTCCGTTTGGTGTCTTATGTCGTGACCGGATTTGAAAGGGAAAAGAGGGAGATGGTCGGAGCAGGTTATTGGATTCACTGGGTCGAGAGGTCACCGGTTGATTGCAGTTCGTTGATGTTCACCGTTCACACACTGTCACCGACGATGGCCAAAGGCCTGCCATTTGTCTCGGACTTCGCGACCAGATTCAAAGGGGAAAAAAGGGAGATAATCAGAGCAAGTTGTCCGATTCGCTGGGTCGAGAGTTCGCCGGTTGATTGTAGGTCGTCGGGGTCCGATCGGAGAACGACGACAGGGGGTCGCCGGTCCTTCTTTCCCTCTTCTTCTTTCTTTTATCTTTCTCTCTTCTTTTTGTCTTTTCTTTTGTGTATTTGTTAGATAGTTCATTTTCTGTATTTGTTAGATAGGTTAGATATATCATATATGTATTCGATGTTTTTATATATATATTTTTTCATGTTTTATATTATGATAAGTTTATTTTTAAATTAAGTTTATAGGTTTTAACATTTAAAATGATGAAACAAACATTATTTAATATTCAAATGTTTTACAAAAAACAAACTACTTTAGTGATTCAGATATCAGACATTTAAATCACATCTTAACATTCAGAAGTGGTATTTGGATTCAGACCTTAATCTATTAGTGAAAACAAACGGGGCCTAAGTTAAAACAAAGATATTCCACCACCAGCAATCTTTCAATTACCGATAGGTCTTCTTGAAATACTGTTAGAGCATATTCTTATGCTACCTTGTGTCTCGTGTTTTGTATGTAGGTTAGAGCTGTTTGAGTGAGTCTTAGGGTCCACGTACCAAGGTCCGTACCAGTTGGTACGGAGCCACGTACCAATGGTACACTGGTTGGTACGCTAGACCAAGTGGTAAGTATAAATAGCTCGTGTTAGAGATAGTTAACCAATTCTGTAATTCTATACCTTGTTAACTGTGTGAAACTGAGTGTGTTCTCTCTCTCTCTAGGATCCTTGTATTCTCTCTAAGTGAATCAATAAAGCAAAGCTTTATTTACTATCGTTGTTATCAATTTACCGAATCATGTAGTGGTAAGATCCTTTCCAGGTACTTACAAGTGGTATTAGAGAAATCCAAGTTTATCTACTGTTGTGATTTGGCCATTTTCAAAATCCTAGTAAGAGAAAGTTTGGGTTTGGTTCGTTTTTCATCAACTTTTCCCAATTCTGAGTGATTCAAAGGTCGAAAATGATTCCTAAAGCTTCCTAGAGTGTTTCCACACCTTACTGTTGCAATTTCCAGCTCAAAATGTCAAAAATCGCAAAAATCAGTCGAATTCAGCTTGGTACGTCGTTGGTACCCCCGATGAATATGATAGTACACCATATGATCCATTGGTACGCTAGGCAATCTTCATATATTTCTGGTACGTTGCTCGTTGGTACGAAAGGCAATCTTCATCTTTGGTACACGACGGTTATCCTTTGTTACGCAGGCAGGTACGCCGTACCAAGGTGGTACGCTGAGTTCACTAGTACGCCGAGTGTTTGGTACGTTGAAGTTGGTGGTACACCGAGTCATTGGTCTGGTCAAAGTTTTTGGTATGGTGGTCAAAGTTTTGGTCCGCTGAGATTGTTTTTGGTACGCTGGCAGAATAGTTGCGTTCACTAAAACTAACGTAACTTGAGTTCCGTTAAGAGTTACGGGAGCTAATACCAGCCAAAACGACCGTCCCGACGAGATCTACGCTTTTACAGGACTAACGGCCAGTACCCTCCATTTTGGTACCCAAATTCCGCTTTTAAGACGCTGGTTTTTGAGTTTGAAGTTATTACTGTCAGTATCGTAACTTCAAAATGAGCGATTATTAAGCGTTTTCAGCTATTCAAACCTTGATGCAAGCCATGATGAATTATGATAACGAAATTAGAACAACTCAGAAAGTTCATTACTACGGTTGCTGGAAGAAACGATTTGAATCTTACATATATTCACAAGATGTTGATTGTTGGATTCTGATTGAAAAACAATATGAGTATCCATTGATAGCCAATACTTTGCCAAAATCGATAAGTGATTTTGAGCCTGACGAAAAGAAGGAGTTTGCAAGAGAGAAGAAAACTTACAGTTTTCTTACGATGGCATTACCTAAAGATTTGATGCATCAGTCTAAAAATTTTCCAACTTCTAAACAATTATGGGATGCTATTAAAGAAAGATGCGAGGGTAATGATCAGTATAAAAACAATCAAAAGAAAGTTTTGAAGAAGGGTTTGATAATTTCAGGCTTTGCGAGAATGAGAAAATCACAGATTTGATTGCAAGGTTTTCACAATTGATTAATGAACTTAAAGTTGTAGGTGTCAAGAAAGAAAATGATGAATTGAAGGAGATTTTTTTGGAAGCTCTACCCGAAAAGTGGGAGAATTTTGTTATGATGTTGACTAATGATCCAAACTACTCAAGTTGGACATTCAATCAATTGATAAGCAAGTTACAAGCTCGTTAAATGGAATTGCTTGTGAAAAAGTCAACAACTCCATCTGTTCAGAATCCTGAAGTATACTTTGGAGAAAATTATGCTACCGTGCATGCTAAAGCAAAGTCACATTCCAGTTTAAGCATTAATCCACCGCTAACAGCTTTTCTTGCTGGAAAATCTGAATATTCTAGTTACTCTCCAGGTTACAGTTTTCCTACTTCTGGTAAATCAACAAATAATTCGATTTCTGCTCATGCAACTGAAGACTTAGCTACATTTATATCTGCTTTCCTATAATCTTCTTCTGGTTCTGTACTTAGCCAAGTTAGTGAAGCTGGTTTGCATCCAAATGACTTAAGTGAGCTGGATGATGATCAGTTACATAAGCTAGATTTGGATTGGCAATTTGCTATGATAATTGAACAAGGAAGAAGGTTTATGAAGAAACCTGGCAAACAATCTATTTGTCAAGGATAAAAACTTGGTTTGAATAAGTCGAAGATTAAATGTTTCAAATGTTCAAAGTTAGGACATTTTGCTCGTGAGCGCAATCAATCATCATCTGAAAAGAGTACTTCGGATAAGCATGTTCATGATAAAGATGCAAAAGCTCTGGTGGCCGATGACGGATATGATTGGTCTCAAGATTTTCCGGATGAATTGCTTTTCGTAGTAAAGATGAATATGCTTTTCTTTGTAAAGTTGAATTAAGTGATTTTGATTCTGAAGTAAGTAGTTATGAATCAAGTTGAGAATTTTGTGCTCTAAAGGATAGCAAGATTCGAGAATTGGTTCAAGAAAAAGAAGGATTGATTGTTGAAAAGTGAAAGAAAGAAGAAGAGATACATAGTTACAAAAAGAAGTGTGATGTTACTGATGAGATTTTCAAAGCTAATGAAGTGTTGGAACAAGAAAAGAGTGTGTTGATGGGAGAGTTTGTTGAGCTTCAGAAAAGATTGGATGAGATGGTTGGTAAAGATAACGAACAAATTTTGAAGTTACAAAATGAAAATGCAGAGTTGATTAAAAATGCTGAAAAGTGGGAGTACGAAGCGAAGGATGCTATTGAAGATTTTGATGCATTGTTTAAGAAATCAAAAGCAAGATTGGAATCACTTCAGATATCTAATGTTGAACTTCAGAAAGCTTATGATGACATCACGGTTTTGAATAATGAATACCAAGTTGTCCATTCCAAATTGCTGAAAAGAAATGTAGAAATTTATCAAGGAAAGGTAGACAAAGTTACACAGGAAGTGTATAATGCACATGATAAGATGAGAAGAGAAAAGTTTTTTTCTAACAAAGCTTCAGAACAAGTAATTGATTCAGAAAAGGCTTTGGGTGAAGCTCGAGAAGATATCAGATTTAAGTGTTCAAGTTCTAGATTTGAATCGTCAATTAAACAATCCGAAGAATTCACACTCTTTCACAAGTTATTTGTGCAACGATGCGAATTTCAAAAGAGAGTTTGGCGGAGAAGAATTCAATCAATTACCACCCCTAGTGATTCAAACTGATCATCTGGCTAATGTCAAATCTTCTGATGCGCTCGGTGATTATTTTGAATTTGTTGCTACGAAATATGAGAAAAAGAAATCAAAGTCTCAATCTAACAAGAACATGGAAAAGGAGGAAAGTGTGGTTGATTACTCTGCTTCTCAGTTTGTCTCTGGTGGGTTTATTTCAGAAGAAGGAGTTATTTCTACTAGGAAACAGGTTGATAAAAATGAAAAGCAGTTGAATGAAGAAAAAGTTGCTGCTAAGCTGGTAGAAGCTAAGAAGTTAAAGGATATCAAAGCTTCACTCAATCAAGTTGCTAAAGCTGGTCCTTCTAATTCTCAAATTGATCTCTCAAAACTACCAGGTTACAAATGTTCAGCTTTGGGTAGTGAAGGTAAGAAGTTTGGGAAGAATGTCACGAAGAATATGCCTAAGAAGGTTCCAAAGGAAAAGAAAGACACAAGTCTGGAACAAATTTATTACTTGGCCCAAGTTTTCATGTCTACAATTAAAAAAGGGTTCGGAGGTAAGATTCAGAAGAAGGCTTCGTCTGAAAGTTCTTCTCGGGCGGCTCAACAAGTCAAGGATTATTCATCATCTGGATCAAATTTTACACCTCGGAATCCTACTTCAAAATGGGTGCATTCTAATCGATTTCAAGTCTTTGATGATTATTCTGATTCTTTTGAATCCGATGATAGATGCCCTTCATTTCAGGACAAACCACATTCTTAACGATCGTATCGTTTGTGCTATCAGTGTCGCCGAAAGGGACACATGGGAAAGGATTGTCTAGAAAATGTCAAAAGAACATTCTCTGAAAAATCTGCCACATTTGTGGATGAATCAGGCAGAATTTTCACCGAGTCTACACCTTCCAAATAAAACTCTGAAATGAAACAATTTTTCAAATTGTTTCTAGTGTTGGTGGGTCATCACAGGATGATGATTCAGTAAAAACTGAAAAGACAAAAATGCAATGGAGACCTAAAGTGGTCAGCACGGCTGCTTCTGATTTTGAGGAAGACACTGGTCGACGAGAAGCTGTGTGCTTCGAGTCATTTGAATACTAATCATATAATCCAGTGTGCAGGTTTCTTTAAGAAGACCAGTCAGTGATTGTGAAGTTCATGCTTCAAGCAGTTGCTGATAGTGGAGTTTCCTGCGTAACTTAAATTAACGCTTCATATTACAAAACTGAAAGTTTTTCTGAAAGCTAAAACTGGAAGGTATCCGTATCGATTGGTCATATTTTTTCTTTTACATTCCGTATGTAGTTTAGAGGGAGAAAATTGAAAAACCAAAAATAGTGTTTTTGTGTTTTTGTTAAAATGAAAAATTCAAAAATAGAGTTTTCATTTTAAGGGGGAGAAATTGAAAAATACAAAAAACATTGAAAAACAGAAAATACAAAAACATTGAAAAATGAGAAATTGTATCCGACATATTTGGTAAATGATGGTACATTGGCTTACGTGTCTGACTCATGGATAATATAGATGAAAAAGCCATAAGATCATTGCTCGATGTGCTTGGTAGGCTCGATATTAAATCAGAAAGTATTCAGAAGTGATATACATTAAATACTAATGCTTGACCAATTAACAACATCTTGAGGCGTATCTCAAGATATCAAGAAAACGATATGTGAAAAAGAAAAATGAGAAGTCTCTGTGTAAACATGTGTTCATTTTGCAAAATTTAAACTGGTTTGATTTTCTTTATTTTGTCAAACGATCGGACTTTCTCTGCGTGTCCACAAGACAGACCTGATTTTTGTTCGTTTGACGTTTTGCTTTATTTTCTTTGGTGTTTCGTATAACTCATTGGACTTTCTCTGCGTGTACGGGAGTACCGACCTAACTATTGTTGGGTTATACAATTTCAACTTGTTTCTATTTTCTGATTTTGTTAAATCCGAGGCCTTATCTGCGTATCGAAAGATCGACCTTATGGTAGACGATTTAACATTCTTATTTCTTTTTGCATGGAACACAGTTGACGATATCATAAATTCAAATCATTTTGTGTTAAATCACAAGTGAAATCACAAAATGTGGTAAGCAAAAACATATCTGAGTATGTCTGATAGTGTGGGGTACACTGGCAAAGAATTTAATCAATTCATTAACATATCCAGATGTTATGAGTATGGTTGTGCCTGAGTTTAAGATGGACAAATTATACCAGCAATTGACATGACTTGTGTGCTGAAGTAATTGAATTTGAAGTGTAGTTCAACTTGTCATGACCAATATGATCCCAAGTCATGATCTTTCTCGCAAAAGACAAAAATAGTGTGTGATTCAGTATTTCAATTCTGTTTTGCATTTATGTTTCATTTCTGAAAATTCCAAAAATATTTTAGGTGTGTTTTAGCATAAACATAGAAAAATCAAAAAGATTTTCGGTGTGTTTTGATGTAAAGTTTCAAAAAGCCAAAAAGGTTTTGATTCTTATTTGTTATCGACCAATTGGTACAAGATACAAAATTCTGATTTCGGAACTATATCTTGGATTCTCGAAAAGAGGTTTCGCGCTAAGATTAATTTATTTTTCAAAAGAAAAAGAAAGTCGCGTTTCTATCTTCTGAAATTGCAGGTTCTGTGTGATAAGACTCGAGCATGGTGAAAGGGGGAGTTTGTTATATCTTTCACAAGTGGATCTTGAAGTTTAAAGAGTGTTAAAAATGATCCAGCCATGCAAGCCCTATTTCTAACATGATTTCAAGTTGAAAATCAGACGCAGCGATGCTAAAGAAAAAGACCGAAATTTAGTTGGATATATAGATATCTAGATACACTACACGTTAAGGGGAAGTTTGTTAGAGCATATTCCTATGCTACCTTTTGTCTCGTGTATTGTATCTAGGTCAGAGTTGTTTGAGTGAGTCTTAGGGTCCACGTACCAAGGTCCGTACCAGTTGGTACGGAGCCACGTACCAATGGTACGCTGGTTGGTCCGCTGGACTAAGTGGTAAGTATAAATAGCTCGTGTTAGAGAGAGTTAACCAGCATTCTATACTTTGTTAACTATGTGAAACTGAGACAGTGCTCTCTCTCTCTCTCTCTCTAGGATCCTTGTATTCTCTCTAAGTGAATCAATAAAGCAAAGCTTTATTTACTCATGTTGTTATCAATTGACCGAATCATGCAGTAGTAAGATCCTTTCCAGGTACTTACAAATACCTGCTGACACCAAATAAAACATTAGTTGCTTTGGGATCGACCCGATTCATCTGTGTCGGGTCGCCCGGTGTCTTCCACAAAGTCTTTGTTGGCATGGGAAACAACTTTCGGTTTCCATATCATGTTTGATGAAAATTTTGAATTAGAATCTGAAACATTATCAGCCGACGTCTTTTGTTTCCAAAACGACTTACTGGTTGAATTGAACTTTGAAGACCAAGGTTCATAAAAAATATTACCATGTGCATCCACATATTTAGCATTGTGTGGATGTATGCAATCGTTGGACACTTTGCAGCAAGATGTCCAGGTCGACGACATGCATAACAAATTCTCTCACGAATTTTAAAATCATTTGAAAAATTCTTTGAAGTTTTGGAAAATGAAGAATTGTCAGAACGAAAATTATCAAAGAAATCATCATAAGAATCATATTTCGGAGATTTACTCCGCGAAAAATTCTTATATTCAGATGACGAACCTCCAGAATAATAAAAATTGTCCTTTGAATAGAAAGCAACATTTTCTTTCTTTGGAGGTTGTGATTTTTTCTAATCCTTGAACCTTCTTGACATTATCCTTCTTCTTTGGATGTTAAGATTTAACTGATACCTCCATTTCTACAAAACCAAGCCCTTTGTGTTTAAAACCAGAAGATTTTGATGATTCAGCATGAGAACTACCAGAAGCACTTGTTTGATGTGCTTATTGAGTAAGATTAACTTTAATTGCTGGTATTTTGTTCTCTTGCACCAAAATCTTAGCAGCTTCAACTTCAGATGATGTACCAGTAGAATTACCAGTCTCACTCTTGCCAAACACAACTTCATTTTCCAACAATGATGAATCAGATGTGAACTTTGGAGCTTCACCAATTTTCTCTTTCTTCTTCTCAGATTTAATTTTCTTTTTCTTTACAGGAGTTGCAAACTTAGAATAGTCTTGCAAGTCAGCTTTTAGATCAGGAGAAGTAGAAGAAAATTTAGATAAATCCACTGGTGTAGGAACCTTGTGAATATCATCTTCCATTGCGCTATCAGAACTTCTATCTTTCTAGTATAAAAAGTTTAACAATGTTGGTGACAAATTGCAATTTTTGATTTGTCTTTGCAGATCTAGAATCTCCAACCTTAATTCTGAAATTTGTTGTTGAGAAGCAAACAACTCCTTTTGGGAACTAATGAATTCTTCAGACAATTCATTATACTCATGTTTATTCTGTCTTCTCAACTCACATTCTTCAAAAAGCTCTTCTCTGACACTTTCCCATTTCTTCTTGAAAATATCAATGTCTTTTGTCAATACTTCATTCTTGTCATGAAAATTAACATTGTCAGCTCTTAATTTTTCAACTTCATTTTAAAGAATAATCACTTTATCAGTAGCTTCAACCGCAATATCGTTGATTCTTTTATATTTTGTTGAAGTGGATAAGTTTTCTGAAATAAAGCATCAAAGTCTTCAGCAGCTTCATTAGCTTCAGCCTTTGATTTCTGATATTCTTCAATCAAATCATTATTTTCTTTCATCAACTACTCATTAATTGGAATCAATTCATAATACATATTCTGAAAACTTTCCAAATATTGCTTCAGCACAACAATTTCTTCAGTTAACAGCTTGAAACCTCTTTCTAAACTTGAATTCTTGTTGCGTACCAGAACACATTCAGAACATTGAAATTATTCTTACCATCAGTCACACTTGCTTGAACTTCTTCAACCATTGTTGCTTTCGAACTTGCTTCAGAATCAGTCAAAATACTATCACTTTAATGATGATCCATTAAAGCAGCAATTTTATTATCAGTATTTTATATCTCATTGATATCAACATGATGATATTCCATCCTTCTAAAGTCAGAATCTGCATTCCATGCAAATTCATTAGGATGCCAAAATATTTCCTCTAATTTATTACCATGAACCACAAAAGCTTGTTGATTTGGAGTAGGATTGCTTGATAATGTTTTAATCAGATGAGCATGTTGACCAGGATTAGACTTATTATCAGCAGATTTTGAACATTCACGAGAAAATGACCATATGAGTGAACATTTGTAACATTTTACTTTGGATTTGTCTAACCCAATCTTTCCATCTTGATTCAACCTCTTTTTCTCAGTACTATTAAAGAATTTCTTTGTCCTTCTAACCAGCATAGCATACTGCCAATTCAAATCATCTCCTCAAGATGATCATAATCAATTTGATCATAGTCTTTATCTGTCAATTCTGTATTACTCACTGAACCAGTAATAACCCCAAATATGATGAAACCAATGCAGACATCAATGCCATGTAATATTCAGTTGTTTTAAACGATAAGGCATTGTTTGAAGATGAACTTGGAATTAAAACAATACACCCAGAAGAATAACCAGAATTTTCATTTTACCGGTGACAAATACTGTAGGAGGTGCTTGATTGAAAACACTTGACTTCCCAGTATGAGTGGTAGAGTCATTCTCACCATGTTACACAGTGGGATTTTGAATTTGTACAGGCAATGACTTATTCACCGTCAATTACATATCCATAGCTTGTATTCTTTCAAGCAAATCATTGAACGACAATTCGGATATTCGTTATCATGAGTAATCATCATAACACAGTTCTCCTATTTTCGGGTAATGCTTCCAACAACTTTTCCTTCAAATCAACATATTCCTTTTTGACATTTACCAAGACCATTTCACTCATCAGATGTGAAAACCTTGTAATTAGATTTGGAAAGGTTTTGTTTAAGTAATGCTTGAAATTGCCAAATTCTTTCTTCAAAACTTTCTGACGACTTTTCTTGTATTGATCATTACCTTCACATCTTTTCAGTAACTTATCCCATAAATCTTTTGTAGTATCATAAGCAGAAAACTGATGTAATAACTCCTTGGGTAATGCCATCGTCAAAGTTCCAAAAACCTTTTATTCAGCTTGATATGCTTTCTTTTGATCAGAACTCAAACTTTTCTGTAAAATTGGTCTTCCATTTCCATTTTTTGGATACACATATTGATCAGTATGCAACAACCAAATATCCACATCATTCGTTCCGATATACGCCTCAAATCGTTTAACCCAACTATCATAATTTTCCAATTTAAGTAATTTGGGAACTTTCTGACTTGTTCCGATTTCATTATCATAATTCAATAAGCTTTGCATCGTTGTTTGAATTGATGTTTGCATTGCGGCTACTGCTTGATAATCAACCATATTTATTTTAAATGAAGTGATCCGAACTAATACGAACACACCTGAACTGATGCGAACTGAAAATTGTTGACCCGAAGTAATCCGAAGTGTATCCGAACTGAGCAAGTGAACCGAAGAAATCCGAACTGGATAAGAACTAAAGTGATTCAAATTCAGCCGAACTGAGTTCGAACTGAGATACGTAGTAAGCTGAACTGTGACTTCGGGTACACGAATTGGAATCCAAAGTCAGAACCAAACTGAATCCGAATAGAGATCCAAACTGGTACTTCGTGTAACTGAACTCATCGAACTGAACCGAACTCACACTTCGTTTAACTGAACTTATCCAAACTGAACCAAACTCACACTTTGGAGCGGCTATTTTTCAGACGGACTGTTCTTCACCTGAACTTAACCGAACTGGACCATTTTTAACTAAAATTTTACGATTTTTGAAAAATTTAAACGTGATTGCAGCAGTAGATCAAAAATACTTGAAAGGAATGATTTAGGAACAAAATTTCCATGAGAAGCTCAACTGAAATGATCAAAACGAAGTAAAAACACACCAATTTTTCAAAAAACGACACACTTTAGCTCAAAAATCCAAAAACAGCTGAGATCTGATCAGTAAATTGAACCAAAAGCTTTGATACCACTTGTAAATGCGTGAGCGGTGATTCGTCTACTCAATCAATAGTAAAAACGTGTAATCTACTCAACTAATAGTAAAACATGTAATTCGAGTATGTAAAATGAACACAAAGAGGTAAATACAAATGAGATTTGTATTGCTTTAATCACAGAGAAACACACACAGTTTTACACAGTTAATATTGACCAGAAGTTCTAATTCTTTCTTCTAAATGAGACAAAAACTATTTATACTATGTAACTGTTGTCTGAACTGGGCTCCATCTGAAGGCACACGAACTGACACGAAGTGTGACTTCATGTCCACTTCGGATGGTCACGAACTGCCACTTCTGGTCAGTTCATGAACAACAATCCTTGAAGCTTTGTCTTGTTCTTAATACTTCACACGACGAACAGAATCATGTTGTAACAACTTATTTCCATATGAACTTAGGGAGGGTCCCATGAAGTCTATCCCCCATACATCAAATACTTCACAAATCTAGACTCCTTTCTGCGGCTTTTCATCCCTTTTGGAAATATTTCCAACTTTTTAAGAGGGGTCGCATCTACTAACCATTTCTTGGGCATCCTTAAATATAGTAGGCTAATAGAAACCTGCATCAAATACTTTCTTGGCGGTTTAGCTGGGACCATGATGTCCTCAAGTTGGTCCTTCATGACAATGTTTGAGAATAGAATCCGCCTCATAGCGATCTACACATCTTCTAGTGATTTGGTTTCGTTCAACTTAAAAAGGTATGGTTCATCCCAAATGTATTATTTAAGGTCGCTAAAGAATTTACGTCTTTGCTGGTAGGTGAGTCCTAGTCGAAAATACTTGCATGCGAGGTAATTGAAGAAATCGGCATACCAAGGTGTATCGTTTACTCTGGTACTAATATGCATCAAGGTTTCACCAGGAAATTTGTCATTGATTTTCTCCTCCATGACTCTTTCTTCTTCTATCCTGATAGGTGATGAACTGCTAAGTTCTCAGCTCCTTTCTTGTCTTTAATTTACAAGTCAAATTCTTGAAGTAGCAGGATCCACCTGATTAGCCTCAATTTTGCATCCTTCTTGGTAAATAGGTATCCGATAGTCGCATGATCAGTGTAGAAAGTGACTTAGATAGAATGAGGTATGACCTAAAATTTTCCAATGCGAATACGATGGCTAGAAGCTCTTTTCTGTGGTTGTATAGCTTTCTTGAGAATCCGTAAACGTTTTACTCGCTTAGTAGATTGGATGGAAGTGCTTGTCCTTTCTTTGACCAAGCACTGCTCCTATGGCAAAATCACTAGCATCGCACATTAGTTTGAATGGGAGTGTCCAATCAGGCGCGATTATAATTGGAGCGTTAGTGATTTTTTTCTTAAGTGTGTTATAAGCTTATAGACATTCGGGTAAAAGATGAATTCTGCATCTTTCTCAAGAATTTTGGTCACAGGCTGCAAGATTTTTGAGAAATCCTTGATAAAGCGACGATAGAATCCAACATGACCTAAAACTTCTGATGCCGTTGACGTTCTTTGGTGGGGGTTGTTTCAAAATGGTTGAAATCTTTGCCTTATCTACTTCTAATGCCGCTTTGGATATCTTATGTCCTAGTACGATGCCTTCCTTAACCATAAAATGGCACTTCTCCCAATTGAGTACTAGGTTGGTCTCCTTTCATCGATCTAAGAATTTCTCTAAACTCACCAACATTGATCAAAAGTATCTCCAAACCCTGAAATGTCATCCATGAATACTTTCATGGAGTCTTTGATCATATCATCAAAAATTTCCATCATACAACGTTGGAAAGTAGTAGGGGCATTGCATAAACCAAATAGCATGTCTATATGCGAATGTGCCGAAGGGACACGTAAACATAGTCTTCTCCTGGTCTTCAAGTGTGATTGGGATTTGAAAGTACCTAGAAAATCCATCCAGGAAGCAATAGTAGTCAAGTCCTGCTAGTCTTTCTAACATTTGCTCCATAAAGGGTAGGGGAAAGTGATATTTTCCTAGTGGCATCATTTATTTTTCAATAGTCTATACATACACGCCATCCTATCACAGTTGTTGCGGAGATTAGTTTGTCATCCTTTTTTATAATTGTCATTCCTCCCTTTTTAGGGACGACTTGAACTGGACTTACCCATGGAAATCTGAAATTGGGTATATCAAACCAACGTCGTGTAAGTCCCAAAACGATCCTTACACGATATCAACGATCAATCGAAGGTGCGGAATCCCGACGATTGATTGATTCAAGTATAATCGATAAATAAAGACAATAAACACAATAATAAAAGAAACCGATCGATGGAAAGAGAACTTGATTAAGCACAAACCGGTTGCAACACACTTTTGGAATTTCAAAATTCGCTTGGAGAATTTCGTGAACAACCCCTAGCCCCTTTTACGAAAACAGCAACACCAGCAACCTATTCTAGACAATAATAGGTTCTATTTATAGGAGATGATTAGCTTGTTTTCCAAGCTAATCTCCTAAACCCTAATTAACCAAAATTCCCGTATTTGACATTTCAGGCCCACTAAACACCATCTAAACTCTTTCTAAATGAGCCCAAACATGTCTAAATTGGCCCAGTGACCCAATATAACCATAACCCAGCTAATCTCCACCTATTCTATCACATAGGCCTTCAAAATAGTCCGCCAAGTGATGATTTAATACACAAGCCACAAATTATTCCCTTATAATCTTCCCCTTGGCTGGCTTGTGATATTAAATGTCTTCTACTTTCAATCTTCAGACTTGCAGTCTTCACCTTGGCTTGAGCATGGGTTGGTGAAGATTCCTTTCTTTAACAATCTTCATTGGGCAACAACAAATGACTTTAGGGAGTGTTCTCTCAATCAGCATTAGCTTGGACTTCAAATGACGAACATGTAATGAGAGGAGGATTCTCAAATACTTGCTCCTTCTTGAAAGCTGTTGAGTCCTTGCTGAATCATCAGTAACTGTCTTGACTTGCCATTAACTTCAGAGGTTAAATTTTGAAAACCTCTATCTTGGCATTCTTGATTGTAGATCTTTGAACTGACGGCATTTAGCTTCCCCTCAACTCGTGAACAGTTTCTTTTGAGTCTTTGGAAGCTTTTCTTGAACAACCAACAAACTTCCCCTAAGCATAAGGTAAGTCCTTTTCCGGCTGGTTCTTCAACTTGATCAGCAGCAGAGTTCTTGCTTTGATCAACTGAGTCCTTGATTTTTTTTCATGAGTTGTTTTTTTTTCAGTTAACCTGTCAAGCACAACATGGAACAAACACTAACCAGACAATGATGACTGGTTATCGGGTTAGCATTACTTAACCAAACAACTTTCCCTGAACCCGAGGACTCTTTTTATTATCTCCCCCTGAGGTTCTGAGGGAGGGTCAAACTTTCTTGCAAAAAACCCATAAAAAATTTATTTAAACTTCTCAAATCAACCTGGCCAATTCATAAACTTAAGATAACACAAAAGAAACAAAACAAACATACCAAATTACTAAACGAGAAGGTTTTATTTTGGGATCAAACCGTCTTTGTCTGAACTGAGGAACCCTTTTCAGCATCTGTTACTCGAACACGTCCAGGCGATTGCCAGTATATTGGTCCTTCTTAAACCCATGTTCCTCATTTTCCCGGTTGTTTGTCACTTATTTATCTTTTAGGTGCATTAATTAAGAACATCCGACAGTCACACACAAATCCTAGGTAATTAATATGTGCAGTCTATCAAGCTTGATCATTCCCTACCACATATTTTCACATTCCCATATCCAGAGTTTTGAATCTTTTCTCGAGACTTGGTTGAGAAGAGAAAGAACAGATCATAAAAGAGATAGGAATAATATACAAAGACTTGTATGATTTCAACTCAGAGGCATTTATCAGCCAGGTGGTAACCTTTCATCAAACACATAAGCCTAGTCACAAAGTCAAGGCTAAAGGGTTTTGGACGCTAGAGGGTCTCTTTTGTTGTTCATATCGGCATCTTTTGGGGTGTAAACTATATACAGTGATCTGCAAGCACGTTAATCCAGACTAACCAGGTCTTTGCTTACGCAAAACAAAGGAAAATCTGATTAACACGTCAACCATTCTACACCAGGTCATTGCTCACGCAAAGCAAAGGCAAGACTTGACTGACGGCTTTGACATCCCCAGATCTTTGCTCACACAAAACCGAGGGGACGCCGACATTTTGAGATTTTCGATTCAACACTTTGGAGTCCGGCGTGTGTATCGGGAACAATTTCGCAGTCAAATAGAACAAGCACTTAACCTAAGTGTGTGTTTCCCGTCAAATGACATACTTTATCTTTAAGTGTTGTGACCCATACCTTTGTTTTTGGAACTGAGCCTACCGAGCACATCACCTTGGATCATGTCTTTCACTTTTGCCTTACGCGTGTCAGTCATTCTGAGAATGGAAATATTTCACTTCCCTGCCTTCTCAAACACAAACAAAAGATCAAAAATTAAAAAGCACAATTTTTGAGGGGTCAACTATTTCATCTTTTCTATTCTTCCCCTTGCTTTTTGATTTTTAAAATCAACACACATTTTTTTTTTATTTTTTTTATTTTTTTTATTTTTTATTATTGACACACAAACACATCACTAAATATCTACTAAAACTGGCCAAGCTAACCTTCAAAGTTTATCTTTTGAAAATTTTCTGAAACAAACAATTAGCCAAGAAACAAACAATTCAGACAGTACCTTGCGGATTTTTTTCAGATTTACCTCTCACAAGTAAACATACCCCCCATAAAGATCTGCATGTCATGAAGTGAAGAGATGCCTCCTTTCTTGTGCCTGGAACAATCACTATCACAAACAAGCAAACAAGGTTAATGAAAGTCCTCCTTGACTGTTCCTGCACAAGGTGAGAGATCAGTTAGCCAATGGAACCCAGGCCATAGTGGTTCTGGGTAGACCTGATGAATCAACGAAAGTTACTTCTTTTAAACACATGCCCTTTGCAAAATCAGGAATTGGAGTTGTGGGTGCCATAGATTTAAGTTTCCAAATTTGAGGTGATTTATGAGTTGTTTTAGTCACTTTTGGAATAGTGACTTTAGGTTTTTCAACCTTTTTCATTTCAGGTTTCTTTCTCAAAACAGTTTTAGTTACCTTTGGAGGGGCAACTTTAGGTTTTTTAACATTGTGTTGTTTTGAAAGGTTTCTTCAACTTTTTATGAAAATTTTCATAATTTGGAAAAGCATATTTTTGATTTGAAAATTTTCTCTGCTCTTTGGCAGTGCCCCAATGTTGATCAGAGGGTTTTATCTTAGGAGAAACAGTCTTCATAGCCTTAGGTGGTTGCACCTTCATTGGCTCAGACTTAACTGATTCTTGAGATGAAACACTTTGACTTCGTGGATAATATGGCTCATAGGGGCGATAGAGACAATTTCGGGCAATGTGACCAGGATTGCCACAATTAAAGCAAGTTTGCTTCTTCAGGTAGAAGTCAGAAGTGTGACCGTTTGAGCTATATGGCTTTGATGGAGAGGCATTGAGATTCGGTTGCATGTTTAGAAAGACTCCAGATCTCCAGTTGTTCGATCTTTCTGACCTTGATCCATTTCCGTTGAATCTTTTCTGGTTCGTTGAAAACTGAGCAGAACCAGACATTTGACCTTTTGGGCCCACTGGTTTCTTTGAGAAAGTTGTTTTGCCACTGCATGAGCCCACTGATGAGTTTGGAGACTTGTTTGTTATCTTGGGCCTTTCAATCTTGATTGGAACGGAATTTGGAGGCTTGATGGTGATCTTGGGCCTTATACTCTTAATGTGAGATGATAAACCACCATCATGACCCAAGCCTTTGAATTTAGTGGTGAATGAGGGTCGCTCTTCTCCTTCAATCGGAATGAACATAGACCCTGCTGTCATGAATATCTTACCATTGGGCCTTGTAGTCATCACTACTCGTTCCCGCTTTACCTCATCCACAACTTTGGAATAAGGAGTCTCGATTTTTGGATAAGGAACCAACTTTTCTTCATCAGCTCTCTTTACTTCACTAGAGCTTGAACCTGCACACTCAGTAGTGTTATTTGACTGAGTTGCTTCAGTGGCTGTCTTTTCATCTTTATGTACAGGTTGAGGCCCATATACCATGGTCGCTTCATTCAGGCGCTCTTTCAACAATTCATCGGCAGTTTGGGGTGCTCTGATGTATTCATGTTGTAATGGGGGAGGAAAATTTCCATCCCCGAGGCCAGATGTTTCTTTTACATGCTCGAGTCGCTCCTCTGATTTGAATAAAGCACGATGAGAGTCCATCATTTTCTTTTGAATAACTTGATGTTTCTCAAGGGCAGATTGGGAAGTGTCGAGTTTGGTTCTTAGTTCCTCTACCTCCTTAGTTAGCTCTTCTACCTTAGAGTTAGCAAGCCTAAGATAGGTGATTTTATCACTCAATTGTCTTTGAAGACTCTTAACATCAACCTGAATGGCCTCAAGTTTCTCTCTAAATATTCTGGTCTTACCTTTGGACTCCCTAAGGTCTCGGAGCGAGAGCTTAATGGGGTTGATCCTGCAGCGCAAGCAACAGCTGATTACCTATCGATGTTGGCTTTACAGAAAGGAAGCGGTGACAATGTATCAGTGATTGTGGTGGATCTTAAAGCTCAAAGAAGGTTTAAACCAAAATCATCTTGATTTTGTTGGTTGGTGTGTTATGATAATAGTTTTCTTTTTATAGTACACAGGTGAATCATCTTTTGGTTTTCTCATTGTTAGTCCATTCTATCAATTAATTCACGATTAAGGGTCTCATTGGTAAACTTACGTTCCCAGTCTTTACATTCATTCAAAATAGCCTGACACTTAGAGTTTAGGCATGCCTCATTATTGTTGGTGCATGAAGTGGTACCTGGTAGAATGGGTGCCATGAACTTCTTTGGATGGAACTTCTGGATCAAATACGAACTGAAAGACTTGAACGGATTGAAAAGGGGATGGATCGAAAAGTGGGTTTTCGATCGGAAAGTGGGTTTTCGGTCGGAAAAGGGTTGGATCGAAAAGTACCTTTTCGATCGGACAGGAGGTCGGTCGAAAAGCATATTTCTCGATCGAAAAGTGTGCGGATCGAAAAGTCTCAGTGGGGACTTTCCGATCGAAAAGAGAAGCTGATCGAAAAGTCACAGGGGGACTTTCCGATCGAAATGATCTGATCGAAAAGTCACAGGGGGACTTTCCGATCGAAATGGGCTGATCGAAAAGTCACAAGGGGGACTTTTCGATCGACAGATGGCTGATCGAAAAGTCACAAGGGGACTTTCCGATCGAAATGGGTTGATCGAAAAGTCACAAGGGGGACTTTTCGATCGAAATGGGCTGATCGAAAAGTCACAAGGGGGACTTTTCGATCGACAGATGGCTGATCGAAAAGTCACAAGGGGACTTTCCGATCGAAATGGCGCGACAGAAAAGGCTTTTCGATCAGGAGGACGATCGAAAAGTCTAGAAACAGGGTCGAAAAGTCTCCAAATCACGAATTAAGCACCTCGAAAGCTCCTACCTTGACTTGAAAACTGCAAAAATACTTCCGAACGTGCTAAGAGCTGAAAATCACCACAAAACTCAAACCGTTAGTTGTCAAAAACTTGAATCGGATATCGCGAGAGCCTCGAAACTTGCGTTTCTTGGCTCTGATACCAATTGTAAGTCCCAAAGCGATCCTTACACGACATCAACGATCAATCGAAGGTGCGGAATCCCGACGATTGATTGATTCAAGTATAATCGATAAAGAAAAACAATAAACACAATAATAAAACAAACCGATCGATGGAAAGAGAACTTGATTAAGCACATACCGGTTGCAACACACTTTTGGAATTTCGAAATTCGCTTGGAGAATTTCGTGAACAACCCCTAGCCCCTTTTACGAAAACAGCAACACCAGCAACCTATTCTAGACAATAATAGGTTCTATTTATAGGAGATGATTAGCTTGTTTTCCAAGCTAATCTCCTAAACCCTAATTAACCAAAATTCCCGTATTTGACATTTCATGCCCACTAAACACCATCTAAACTCTTTCTTAATGAGCCCCAAACATGTCTAAATTGGCCCAGTGACCCAATATAACCATAACCCAGCTAATCTCCACCTATTCTATCACATAGGCCTTCAAAATAGTCCGCCAAGTGATGATTTAATACACAAGCCACAAATTATTCCCTTACACGTCAAGAAGTTTCAAAACTTCTTTTCATACTACGTCCTGCATATTAGGATTGAGACGCCTTTGTGGTTGAACCACGGGTTTGTACGATTCCTCCATTAGTATCTTATGGATACAGAAAGATGGGTCTATACCCTTAATGTCCATGATTTTCCAAGCCATGGCCTCTTTGTTTCGTTTAAGCATTTCAATAAGTCTTTTTTTTGTTAGGTTCTAAGTCTGAGGCAATGATTACATGTAGCTTAGAATTTTCCTCGACAAAAGCATACTCCAAGTGATCAGGGAGTTCTTTCAGTTCGACCTCGGGTGGCTCTTGCACTGAGGGTTTCATACTGGGTTCTATAGAACCTTCTAGATGTTAAAAATTGGTTTTTTTATTAAGAGTTAAATTAAATGGCTCTAGTTCACATTCTTCAGTGGGTGAGAAAGGAATATTTGGGTCTTGTTGCATGAACATTTGAGACTCGTCTAGGTGTGACTCGGGACTTTCCTCAAGTGCTTCTCAATAGTTCACTACTTTATCTTGCAGAAGGTAAAGGATATCATCATGATCATGCTCCATATTCTGATTGATGTTGATAGAGAGAGATTGTTCGTCAACTCTAAGAGTTAGTTGCTCTTTCTGGACATCTATTATAGTTCGTGTAGTGGATAAGAATGGACGTCCAAGAATCATAGGAACTTTCTCGTCTTCGGTCCTATCTAGAATGAAGAAATCGACTGGGAATGCAAACCCCACTTGTACTATCACATCTTCTACATCTCCCTTAGGATATTTGACAAAGCGGTCCGCCAGTTGTATGCAAATTCGGATGGGTCGAGGATTTCCTAGGTTGAGTCTATTGAACAATTAGAAGGGCATAAGATTTATGTTAGACCCTAGGTCGGAAAGTGCTCTCTTAATTTCACACCCTTGGATGTGGCAAGGAATGGTAAAACTTCATGGATCCTTTCTCTTTTGTGGTAAGGTGTTTTGTCACACGGCTGTGCACGTCTTGTTTAGCGTAACGTGGGACACACCTTCAAACTTTTTCTAGTTGGACGCATATCCTTTGAAGAATTTGTCTATAGGAGGGATATGGTCTATAGTGTCTAGGAGAGGTATACGAATCTCTAGTGGTTCGAGTATCTCACGAATCCTTTTGAAGTTAGTTGCGTCTTTAGACAAATTTAATCATTCAGGAAATGGCATCAAAGACTTGTACTCTTGCGACTTCTCTTTGGCTTTGGCGGGCTCCTCAGATGAGTCTTTCTCTATGATTGAGCCTTTTTTCTAAATTTCTTCAGTTGTTGTCTTTAGAGTATCTGGTTTGGTCTCTTTAGCATTTTCGTTACTTGTAACCTTTCCACTCCTTGTGGCTATCTTGAGTGTTTCCATATAGCCTCTATAAGGGTCTGGGTTTCTTTGAATGTGAAGTTCCTTCTTAAGGTTGTTAAGTTATGTAATTACTCTATCATATCCTCGTTTTGTTGTGTAGCTTCTACCTTTAATATATCTTGAGTTGCCAATGCAATCTGTTGAAGCTCCAAAATGTATTCTCTGATTATTCTGACACCTTCTTTTACTTCAGTCAATGCTTTGGTAAGTTGAGATTGAGTGGTAGCCCTCATAGAATTCACCGTTTCACGCTCGAGCTGAATTCCTTCGACAGTTGTAGTGAGGGTGCTTAGCTTCAACTCTATGGACGCGGTTTGAGCGGAAATATTCTTTATACGAAGGTGAGGTTTATCTTTTGGCCAATGGCACTCATTATTAGTGGCGGTTTCTACTAAGGTTTGAGCATTTTCAGGACTTAATCCTAGCCAAGATCCACAGGCACTCATGTCTAAAGGGAGACGAGTTTCAGGGAAGATTTCCCAATAGAAAGTGTTTAGTAGGACTCCCTCTGTTAACTTGTGATGAGGACAACTTCAGATTAGAGATAAGTATCGTTCCCAAGCATCGTTGCGTGATCCATCTTCTCTCTGTGCGAATGATAAGATTTGAGAGCGAATTTGAACGGTGAGAGATGGGGGGATAATACTTTTCAACAAAACGACCGCAGAGTTCCTTCCGGCTCGTAATAGAATTTCGTTTAAGAGAGCTGAGCCATTGTCGAGATGCTCCTTTAAGACTGAACGGGAATAGACGAAGCTTGACGTTGTCTTTAGTGATTCCATGGATTTGGAATGTATCACAAAGTTTTCCGAATTTGGCAATGTGAATAAGAGGTAATTCCTCATCAGAACCAGAAAATTTACCGTCTTTTTCGAATAGGGTGTGACATCCATCTATTTTCCCTATTTATGACTAGACCCGTTTCATTTATCCATGTAATTTAAATCTTTATTCAAGCAAAATCATGAAGAAATTCTATTTTTATCCTCGTTTCATATTATATATATATATGTTATGCATGTTAAGGTCATACCCGAGTCAACCCAACACGAAACCAACGGTGATATTATTTGATAAACTCTAAAACTATACATTAATGGTGGAACAATAACAGAGATTATAAAAGTTAAGTTTAATAACATTATATTCTTTTATAAATTTGAGAGATTTATAAATAGACTCGAACCACCATTATTCTCAACATTAAAGTTCTATACCTCCTTTAATTATAATCTCACTACATAATATGATCATTAATTAATAAAACATAGCAAATTGAAACCCCTTATTTTATTTCTCTAACTCACGTGTTTATGGTAGTAAAAGACCACACACAATTTAAATCCATTTAAGGCTAACAAGGCTACCAAAGGCTGAAATTTCTTATATAAACACGATATGCATGACCCCAAAACAAATACTCTCAAACTCATTTCTTACTCCCACAAAATCTCGTCAGCTGCTCACCCAACCCTTTAACGTTGTTTTCTCAATATCACAAAGATATAGCCACTACTCCTTCCACTTCCACGTCAGAAGGAAATCTCCATTCAAACCCACTTTAATGCTTCATGCATATATTTTGACATCAAGAACTTATCTACCTTTTTGAAGACTTATGAGTGGATTCAACATTCTCTTGTTACATTCCTTCTCCTTGCTTGCATTAAGTGAGTAATCATTAATTTTTATTCTATGACGTTATTTTGATCTAGTTGAGCCTTCGGGTTAACCATAATGTTTAAAGAAAAATACTAATCTTATGTTTAACTAATCTTATACTCCTCAAATATAAGTACCTCGTGCGTTAATCCTAAATCAAATTTGCTATAATGAAATTTATATTGATAGTTTCATTTTATTTGCATAAAACATTAACGAACTTTTGTTATATTGAAATGTGTCTCAAATCTGTTATATTTATTTCAATTAAAATTTAGATATAACGGATCTCCATTATGCCCGTTAAGACTCTAAATATTTATAACGTTAGTAAAATGGATTTCATATAAACTGAGTTGAGACTTATCAAAAATAAACTATTAGTAAACTATAGATTTCCTTTGTTAAATATATATATATTCCTTGCATTTTAAATAACGGACACAACCTGAGACAAAAACATTATTTATCCAACTCACTCGAAATATATCTCGTATTTATGGAAACATGTTTACTTGAGTATTCAAATACACTTATAATTATTTTTGTAGAATAAATATACGTTTATAAAAAACAAATAATTATCACCAACGGTTAAACATGTTAACTCACTTAACTAGACTCGACTAGTCTAAATGGTTGGCTTAGATATTTGACCCATATCAATAAACCTTAAGGTGTCTTTATATAATTTAGGACACGGGTAGGTCATCTTCATATCACACGGACTAATTTTATATTTCACCTAATTATCAAGTGAGTACTCATAATCCCTTTTCCTTTTCAAGTTTTGGGATGTAACATGTATACATTATTCAAGCACGCATTCCTTTTCTTTTCAAACTATGCGATCTCATTCTCTGTCTATATGTGATTTCTATGCTATATGTTAAACTATGTTGATTTGAAGTCTATATTCTAGGATAATCATTAACATACAAGCCTATGGTAATATGAATACCATTGGACTGACAACCCACCGGAATTTGACCGGTTTGGCATTCGGGTGATTGAAACCTAACTCAAGCTAAGCTTAACTTTCGAGTTACGGAAATTAGTCATCAATGTTTAATTATGCAATATTTGTCTATTCATACATGCTTGATTTTACATTTGACATGTGAATCGCTTTTCAAACTATTATATGTATTCTAACCCTATGTTTACTCACCAACTATTCGTAGTTTACCCTTAAATTATACATGTTGCAAGATCTGCGGTTAGATGATGAGTTCTTGTTGACAACACATTAGGACGCATGCGGACTTAGCGTGACCTAATTAATTAAATTAATTTGTTTCACTTATGTTGAATTATATCTTGTATTGTATTGGTTACATACCATTTATGAAATGGGTTGATTAAGAATATCGCAAACACTAAATAGTGTTGTGTGCATCTGGAGAATCATCGCGTCCCGACATCTTCCGCTGTCGGTTGGGGTGTGACAGATTGGTATTAGAGCCACGGCTATAGGGATCTAGGTTATTAGAACTAGTTTGACCTAGACCTATGCCTTAGATGTCCTGCATGAGTGCCTCACGTATAGCATGCCTATATGATTTATATGTCATATGAATTGCTTCTTAATCATGCATGTTTAACTGTTGCTCTTATCGAATAACACACACTTATACACAAATCACTTGAGGCTTCCTAGCCTCTTTCCTTAGAAATGGTACCTTACGTACCATTTAGGATGTTGATTTCCGATTTTATGATCTCGTCATAAACGAGGTCTTAGTGATTGACATGTAGTAACTGGAAGGGTGGAAGTACCGGTAGTCGGGGTCTCTGTCTAGAAAAGCATTGCGTACAAATTCAAATTGACGGACCCGGACGCTCAACTGGGACGCGCCAATGAGAGTGCTGAAACCTATAAGGCCAAAGCATGTCAAACACTAGGATCTTACTCTGATTACTCAAGGTTGTAGTTTCCCACACGGGAAATGAGGGTCATTCCGTATGTTTTTCAAAAAAATCATTCGATTTCGTGTTTTACGCGTGTATGTAAAATTTTCAATAATATATGATAATCTGAGTTACATCATCTCACTGTCTCACACTTAACCTTTCATCTCCTAAATGGATTTCAACCTAATTTCTCGTTTTATATGTCGGTGATTTTATGATTTCTTCTATGATTCTTAGTATTCTATGATTTAGCAAAATTAGTTGCTCATGATTTTAAATCGGTCCTCACCCTAATGTACCCATTCTGTCGTGATTATTTTCTCTCCTTTCTCCGCATGGATCGTGGCATTCGTCGCCACAACATTCGAGTAGCTCAGGAAGTTGTATGTCAAGCGACGACTGTCCTCCCTGATCTAGTCCAGCAAGCTCTCAATGCCAATGCTATAGCTCAGAACCCATTTGTCCTTCCAAAGCCGTAAGGCATGCGATTCTTCTAAGTGCAATGACTCTAGGAACCCTACCAATCTAACACAAGGAGACTCAGGTGTTGGGTCTTCCTCTACCAGAGTCAGCAAGAAGAAGAGAAAGGCTAAGCTTGTTGCTAAGACCACAACCCCTGATGCTCCAATTGATGTTTCTATCTCCGCATCTCCTGTCACTCAAGGTGTTCTTGTTGTGCCGCAAACTAAGAAGCCCTACCTTGGACTTCACCCTTTATGCAGTCAGTACAACCATCATCACCATACCCACCTTCCATGTTGGCAATGCTCAAATTGTGGCCTTCTTGGTCATCATGTGGGCATCTGCCGCCAACTCAGCCATCTCGAGGGCACCAGTCACCAGCCAGATTGAGCTCAACCTCAAATTTTTTAACCAGTGGACCCCATGAGGTATCTTCCCGCCTGGATGTTGTTTGATGAGTCTTATGTTGGTGCTTTGTAATAATTTGAAATCAAGGAACTTCTATGCAGTGACTTCTTTTATTCTGATGTCATTTGAAACTTTATTGTTCTATATCTCATGCACTTATGTACCCAAAAATGTGTTGTCTCGTTTGGAGTTCTGAATCGTTTATTCCTTATATAATAGTTATTGTTTTGTGTACGTTGGGTAAATTCTCCTTGATGGGCTCGCAAGTTTACATGTTGTGTGGTTACGGGATTACACGTATACATGCAAACAAGCGGGCTCATAAGTGGGTTATGAGCCTACGCACACACGATTCTCCCGTATTGATTAAAAGATTTCAAGTTAACCGTTTTAAATGCTTTCCATTTATATATCTCATGTATCCCCTAGGTAGGTGTGTTGGGAAGTCTACCCGTTTGAAAATTTATGAGTTTACAAGTCCACATATTTACGGGATTACATGTGTATGAGTTTATGACTTTACGAGTAGATAACCTTATGTACGTACCGATATCAAATCTATTTGTTCGAAGTTTGGTCTTCATGACCGTTGAGTTATGTCTGCCTTGCGACCTAACTCGTTGATTTGATGTTTGTTCTTCAGCACCCTTTCCCTCTTATCTCAGCGTACCTTCGAAGTTATATTTCAGTTATCATTATGAATATGCTCTGAGGAAATCATTCGTATCTCGCCGGACACTCAGGCCCCGACAACCCTTGACGATAAACTAGTCTGTGGGCCCATGTCAACAATTACTTGCGTATGGAGCGCATGCATTTAGGACCCAAAATTGTGGAAGTTAATCATAATGAAATGGCAATCGGAGACATCTGAAGATACATCTGGTCTTCCTCCCATTCACCAAATCGACTTTCACATTGCCTATATGCCCACACGACTCCAGTTGCCAGTCACCATATCGTCTGTAACCCACGGGAAAAACGTTCCCCTCTACACGACCGTTTCTTCCTTATGGGTATCGTCTCGTCCATTGTGTTAACTATCCGTGATCTGTGCCTGTCATGCGTCTCGGCTTCCGTTTGTACCTTATTCGCGGTAGTGTCTAGTTCTGGATCCCATGTTTCAGCCGGCACTTCGTGGCCCTTTTCCAAATTCGTGGTCGCTCTCATAGGCGATATATGAATTTACTCATTTCTCATCCTTGAATCTATCATGGGGAAACTTGTTCGTTTTCATACCAGAAACTCTTAGGTGTTTCAGCTAGTTAGGTCATGAATTCGGCTCTTGGTTAACTCAATAGGCAGATTACGGAATCGATCCTTGCCATTTAATACCCAGATTTGGCTGGGCACTGCTTTACCATTAACTTATGAGTCTAATTTTAGACTTAATATCCATCATTCCGCAGATCCGATCCTTCGATTCGACTCTCGTTTGTTGCATGACTTTGATGATTGTTTCGCTTGTGGTTCATTCTTTCTTCACGCTATCGTTATGTGACTGTTTGTTGGTTCGTTAATCCATTTCATCAGGTGTATCATTTAATTCTAAATCTCTGGCCTCATCAAAGGGGTACTATAGGTGAATGTGATCGGTAATCACTATTAATCAAGTTATTCTCTATTTCAGGATATATTTATATTATCAGATTTCTCGCATTTCAAGTTATGGTATTTGATTCATGTTATCGAAGTCATGCATCTCGAATTATGTAATTCAACTCATTTCATCGAATTCATACACCATGAATCATGCGCTTTATTCCAAGACAACGGAGTCATGTTGTTCTAAAATGTACCATTCGGATCATGTTAGCCGTGACACCCGAGCGAGTGCTAATCGGCTCATGGCATCCAATGCATGGATTTCCGTTTAGTTCATGGTACTCAGTTTCTTTTGGTATCAATTGTTTGAAGCCTTTTGGTGATCATCACTTGAATTTTTGGTTGCATATCGTTAATTCGAGTGTTGATCATTACTCTACTCTTGCTAAATCAGAGATTCATACGCGCTGCTACCGACAACTGTGTGGGATGCTAGCTTAGCATACGATCGATATTGGTGATGGGGTATAGGTCTTAGGTTTTTGCAATACAGAATCAGACACTATTTTTGGTTTGAGAAAGATCACTATCTGGGATCATATTGAACATAACGCACTGAACTACACTTCAATTTCAACTAATTGAAGCACACAAGCCATGTTGATTGCTGATATAATTTTTCCAGCTTAAACTCAGGCATAATTATACTCATAACATCTGGATATGCTAAGGTCTTATTTATTTGTTTTGACCAGTGTTTCTCACACTATCAGACATATTTAGAAATTTTTCTTTTTCTCGTGTGATTACACTTGTGACTAACACATAGTGTTTTGTATTCATGATATCACCAACTGTGTTTCATGCAAAAAGAAATAAAAACGTTAAATCGTCTCCCGTAAGGTCGATCTTTCGATACGCAGATAAAGCCTCGGATTTAACAAAATAAAAAATAAAACAAGTTGAAGTTGTATAATTCAACAACAATCAGGTCAGTACCCCCATACATGCAAAGAAAGTTCGATGAGCTATATGAAACACCAAAGGAAATAAAGCAGAACCTCAAACGAACAACAATCAGGTCGATCTTTCGATACGCAGAGAAAGTCCGATCGTTTGAGAAAATAAATAAAATCAAACAAGTTTAAATCTATGTAAAATGAACACATGTATACACAGTGACTTCTCATTTTTCTTTTTCACACATTTTTAATTTTTTCATGAAATACGCTTCAAGATGTTGTCCATTTGGTCAAGCATAGCATTTAGTGTATATCACATCTGAATACTTTCTGATTTGCATTTAGTGCATATCACATCTAAAAACTTTCTGATTTGCCGAACCTACCAAGCACATCACACAATGATCTTATGCTTTTTCATCTACTCTATCCATGAGTCAGATACGTAAGCTAATGTACCATCATTTCCCAGTGATCAATTTCTCAAAATTTTATATTTTGCATGTATTCACCTTCATCATATGCAGTTGTCCCTATAACATGCTTTTTCTCCCCCTAAAATGAAAAACTCTATTTTTGGATTTTTCATTTTATAAAAACAAGACATTATTTTTGGCTTTTTTTTTAATTTTCTGCCCCTATAGTACAAATGAGAATGTAAAGAAAGAAAATTGATCAACCGACATGGATTCCTGTCTATTTTAGCTTTCAGAAAAATCTCAGGTTAGAAAGATGAATCATGAAATTTAAATTAAGATAAGCAGAATACTCCTCCATCAGCAACTTTTCAATCACCGATAGGTCTTCTATAAGTACCTGCATACTGGTCAAACACATCAAGTTTTATATGACCCGAAGCGGATCGCTTCTGGTCGACCAGTGTCCTAATGTTGCTTCAAAACCAATTGTTGTTGTTGTTTTGGTAAATCAGTATTTGATGAATCAGTCACAGTTGCATGTGACGAACAACCTACAATTAGAGCATTTGAAAATTTAGGAATAAATCTTCCTTGCTTTTTGAAAAATGTAGGTTGAAATTCATCAAACACTCTGCCTTTTTCATCAGTGACCTTTGCTTTGGCACATTTACCAACAAATGGAACTTTTGTTCTTCTTTGAGTAAAAACAGTAGGAACCGAATAATCTTGTACATATGCCCCATATGGCGACAATTCTAACACAAGCGACTGTTTTTGTCCCACCATTTAGGAAACTGCATAGTTTCACAAAACACATTATCTCCAAAGTGATCATAATACCCGATGTCTGTGATTGTGAACCCATTTCGATATCGGGCTCTTTGAAGTAGAATGAGAACCACCAGATAAAAACTTGTAGATTGCTTCTTCTTGTTCTTTTGATCAACATTTTTTCAGAAAAACTTCAGATATTTTCTGTGCATCCACGTAGTGAAGTGGAAATTCTTTATTATAAAATATTTGTTCCGAACTCTTGAGCTTGTAAAATCTCTCGGTTGAACTTTTTCAGCTCTGAAAACTTCTTTTTGAACTTGCTTCAACTTAATCTTTTTCAGATTTTGTTGTTTTGTAGCTTTAATACCACCATCTTCAACAATCTTTGGCTTAAAACTCAAACCTGCATTTTTACCAGAAATCTTTTCTTCCGCACAAGCTGATTTATGCCCGTGCTTTGCCAATCATGAAAACTCAGCTTTAACTTCTCTAACATAATTCTTAGCATAGAAAATTGTCTCATCGATATCAATATGAGACGAATCTTCTCAGTTAAAGTAGCTGACTTCTCATTTTCAGTTGATGAAGAACCAGACACAAATCGTGAACATTTAGGAATCTCAAATTTCTTCTCATTCTTCTTGCCATTCTTTTTGTTCTTCTTTTTCTTTAGAAACTTCTCTTCGTCAAACTTAGGATAAAAAAACTTAGAATAATCACAATCTTTAACCTTGTCCTTCACATGTTGGAAATATTCCTACATATGTCCTTTATGATCATTTTTTATTAATGACCGAAGTGACATAAAGAGACATAAAGAGACATAAAGTCCTTATTAAAATAGAGACATAAAGTCCTTATTAATATATGATATAAAGTTTCTATTAATGTAATCATTATTTGATGAAAATAATGACATAATATGAAGGGTCTCTTGCCCTTTGATGTCTTATAAATAGATCATTAGAGAAAACAAGAACACCATATACACTATTCTCTATAATCACAATACCATCAAACAAAGACATCTAAAGGGAAGAGGGAATCATCATGGCTATGACATCCTCATCTTTATCCATAATCTCAATCCCTACCGGTATGTCTTCACTTCATATGTATTATATATTACTTGATTGAATTGATCAACATGTAGTATCAGAGCAATGTTGATTTTGTATGAGTTTTAATTCACGAAGTCGAAATCAAACCACCGACAAATGTTCTTGATTTTTGAGAAATTTTTGAATAAAATTTCATCAGTTTTAAACACCTTGTGAAATCTAATTTTACGACCGTTAATATATTTTATGATTTCTGCAAATTTTATGAAGCCATCATGAACTTTTGTTTTATGCCATGTGAATTACCAATTCTTCAAATCTCGAACATTCATATGTTTTGGATAAATATTGCATTATCCATAAGATGCCTTATAGATGTTCTAATTATTATTTATTCGAACATTTGATTTACCTTTGTATAAATCAGATCACATGTCTGAGACCATTGCTAATATATATTCATATCACACTTGTATATTTATTTATAATTGTAACTTCAACGACATTAGATAATTAATCAACGATACATCATTTTTGTTTTATATTGAAGTTTGATCTTAATAGATCTATCATGTGTTGATCGAATCCTGAATCGTTAATATAATAAACAGATATTAAACGATAAAGATTACCTGTTGTCATCTGATTGAGATCAGCAGAAGTCAGGTTGTCCATCCTGTGAGTAGCCTTGGTTCCCCTTTAGGGTGTATGCCAAAGATGGAGTAGAAACCGTAAAGGGTATTACGGTTTAGAGAGAGAGCCGAGAGAGAAAGAGAGAGAGGTCGAGATATATGTTGTGGTGATTAACCCTTTAATCTCTCCCTAAGGGCCCTATTTATACACCCAAGGGGAAACCCTAGTCTATCTAGTAAGGGTAATTACGTCCATCAAGTAATACCAGATAGGGTTAAATACGTAATTGATTATTTAAGATAAATGATATAGAACATAAATAATACATATATATATATATATACGTAATATATATATATTTAGATATATATATATATATAAATTATGTCTAACATTCTCCCACTTGGCCGAATGATCATTTATATGAGGTATTAGATAAGTCTGATCAGAATTTAATACTCATTTCAATTTTAAACCAAAATTGCAGCAGAAAAATACAGTCATAGAGTTGATTATCCAACTCAAGACCCCCATTAATCATACTACAATCCCAAATTTAAAACTCAACATAAATTTAGAATCAATTACCAAAGTAAGCCCTTTCCGTTGATTTATAATAAAATTGTCTATATGTCAATAAGGCATGCATAACATATTAAGAGACAAAATCAAACGTATGAGGAAAATTAATAATTAGTCATTCATGTTGTGATATGCTTGGTCATTAGTAAACCTCGTCTTTGTTATGAGATCTCAGAAAAGACTTATGAGGATAGACCTTTAGTTATAGGATCCTTAAGCATATCATGAATGTTTTCAATACAAGAAGTTAGATTCCTCTATTTGTTCTTAAATGAACAAAACTTGTATCGAAAATTCAATGCAGCTCCGCTCAAAACTGTTACTGTTTTAAGAAATTAGGGTAGCTGACTTTATCACAGTAAGTCTTCAATATGTTATTTATCTGGAGTTTAGGAGTCTAATGATAAATTTAGCAACAATGTTTTAGTGACAAATATATCATGTCATAATAACTTGTTGTTATCATTTTCTTATGACTCTTCCATGAATTAAATAAATCTGTCCGCAGACATAAGGATATACCCCTGAGTTGACATTTAATATCTTTTGAATACAATAAAGTCAAAATTTAGAGATAGTCAACTGCTTTAAGTTTCTCACTTCTTTAGTTCAAATTATAGTCTTTCGTTTCTTATAGATATTAAAATGCCATCTTAGATGCTTAGGAAATGATCTTCGTCATTTCTAGTATTTAGCAATGCAAGCAATATCTAAACGAGCATAGACTTGAACATAAGATTTAATTTCTTGAACCTTTATTAGTAATCTCCTTTAGTTACAGACTAAGAGCAACGTTGCATGTTGTAATGTGTTGAACACATAAATAATCTAATGAGACTTAATTAATGTCTCGTTAGGTTGATCTTGATGTATATTGATGCTTATTGAATAAGAAGCATCTTCAAGATTTTAATGTCAAAATTATGCGAGAATAAGTCGCTTTGACTCATGCAACAAGACTAATATATTATTTGCCTAAAATAATATATATAAGGGCAAATGTTGTATTAGTTGCTCCCACTCATCTTAAGGTAGGTCCATTTATCCACTTATTCTTGATGAAGAATGATTGTGAACATTTATTATCTAGTTATAAGTTATAAAGATTTCAATCCACGTAAGGACAACTAGATAAGAAGAACCAACAACTTTGAGAATTCAAGGTAAATGTGACATTGTCATAGCCATGTGAAAACTTATAACCGTCAATGTCTTACTTTAGTAATGATACTAAGTTCCAAGTGATGTTGGATCATGATAAGGTATCATAAAGTGTAATACAATGACAGTTTTTCATGGTTTATACAACTATGACATTTATTTTGTCACTTACTCTCATTATAGTTGTTTTAGGGTTTATTTCTAGTGTATTGATTGTAATAGATCTTTATAATACTAGTTTTAGTTCATTGTGTTAGTTTGAAAATTAATGGGCACAATTATCATTATTGATTATCCTTTTTAGCCAGTTGTTCCATTAAGGAATTAGAACTGGAAGCTTTCTTGTATCTTATAATAGAAATTAGAACTATCATCCTTATTTAAGCTATTTTATTGTATAAGGGTTAGTGATAGTAGGTGAACAAATCTGCTTTTCTACTTTAAGGCATTATTCATCCTTTATGCATAATGCTATAAAGCACTCATTTTCATGATGACTAATTTTAAGTAGCATTTAATTGTGCTAAGAAAGAATTCACTAAGAAATGCACTAGAAAAACCCGAAACATGTGTAAGCCCTTTAAGGGTCATGTTTTTTTTATTATGATATGTTCACTAAATCATTAACCTAATTTACATTTTGTAAAGTGTTTGCATACATTTAAGAAGTCCTTTGAATTTTATTACTCACACGATGTTTAGATTAGGAAATCTGAAACATCTCCCCTGATATCCTTTGTTTAAAGGGATTTTGATTATTATGATGAGAGGAAAACATTATCGAAACGTTTAGTGATTATATATTTAGAGTGGATAATTTTATGGAGATTAAAGGTTAAATTAGTTCAAAAGAAGATCTAAGAGTGAGTCTAAGGGGTACTTAAAACTAAGGCACAATAATAATGCATAATGATATACGAAGATAATGTACAATCATTAACTAATGCATAATAATAAAGAATGCACAAATTTAAATTAAGGCGCAATAATAAGGCATTCTTATAATTGATAATAATGTGCAAATATAAAACAAAAGAAGATGTGATATAGTCCGTTATATCACCAAAATAACAGACCAGTTAGGTTCTACTTAAATGAATCGGCTTTCGTGTTGGTTACTTGCCTATCACTTAAGCATTATGAACTAGATAAGGGTATGTGCATAAAGTGATGTATCACATTAGCGTTGGCCAGAAGTGACACACCATAAGCTTTATGTACAAGTTAGTTTCGCTGAATACATGTGCAACTCATCAGCGTTGGCCAGAAAAGAAACACTTGTATACGAAAGGCGAATGCTTAATTCTTAGTTGATAATCATTGCAAAAACAACGAATCAGCGTTGGCCAGAATCGAGGTTTTAAAGATGTTATCAATTTAAGCAAATAAATTAGTTTAATTTAAAATAAGTTAACTAGTATTAGAAATAATAATGACATTGATTAAGGTAGCAAATCAGCGTTGGCCAGAATTACTACATGTCAATAACTAATACAAGTTAATAAATTAATCTAATTTTATTTTGAATCAGTGATAATAAGTTTACTTGTGAGAAGAAGTTAAATGACATTATGTAGGTAACAAATCAGCGTTGGCCAGAATTGGAACCTTATTAGATGTCTGTTATTAACTATGAATTACACAAGTTAATTAGTTATCTGATTTAAATTGGTGTTAGGTTTTGTAAAACGTAAGTTTGTAAGGTTTAAAACAAAACAAAGTTTTAATATGAAGCCCCAATTCTAATATGTATCCGGTCGAAAAGAAGGGAATCCGATCGTAAAGAGGAGTTTCCGATCGAAAAGAGGAACCCGATCGTGAAGGGATACCCGATCGAAAAGCGGGTATCCGATCGGAAAGTAGTCGATCGAAAAGGGGTGTCGGATCGAGAAGTAGACTTTTCGATCGGATAGAAAAGCCGGTCGAAAAAAACCGTATGGCCCGATCGAAAAGCCGATCGAAAAATCCATCGAAAAGCCGGTCGAAAAGTCCATCGAAAAGTCAACCGAAAAGCAGGTTTTCGATCAAAAAATGGACTTTTCGATCGGATCGAAAAGTGGAATGGTCCGATCGAGAAGTCGATCGCGAAGCCATATGATCGGAAAGTAAGCTTTTCGATCGAAGAGCAGGGTCAAAGCCACATGATTCGATCGTAAAGTAAGTCGAAAAGCCACATGGCCCGATCGAAAAGTCGATCGAAAAAAGCCACATGGTCGGAAAGTAAGCTTTTCAATCGAAGAGCAGGGTCTAAGCCACATGATTCGATCGAAAAGCCAATAAAAAAGGACCGGTAGAAAAGCTGGTAGAAAAGCCGGTAGAAAAGCCGGTAGTAAAGCCGGTAGTAAAGCCGGTAGAAAAGCCGGTAGTAAAGCCGGTAGTAAAGCCGGTAGTAAAGCCGGTAGTAAAGCCGGTAGTAAAGCCGGTAGTAAAGCCGGTAGTAAAGCCGGTAGTAAAGCCGGTAGTAAAGCTGGTAGTAAAGCCGGTAGTAAAGCCGGTAGAAAAGCCGGTACTAAAGCCGGTAGTAAAGCCGGTTGTAAAGCCGGTAGTAAAGCCGGTAGTAAAGCCGGTAAAAAAGCCTATTTTCGGATCAAAAGGTTATATTTTTCCGATCGAGAAAACGGGACAAAGCCACAGTTTCGATCAAAATAAGAGTTTTAATTATTTAATTAAAAATAGGCTTTTCGATCGAAATAGGGATTTCGACCGTAAAGATGAAAACCTGTCGAAATCAGTTTAGGGTTTGAAACTTTTCGGTTAAATTCAAAAACCGAATCTGATTTCGAGATAAGGGTTTTAACGAATTCAGATTAAGATTCGATTGAGCAACATATGCTCTGATACCACATGTTGATCGAATCCTGAATCGTTAATATAATAAACAGATATTAAACGATAAAGATTACCTGTTGTCATCTGATTGAGATCAGCAGAAGTCAGGTTGTCCATCCTGTGAGTAGCCTTGGTTCCCCTTTAGGGTGTATGCTAAAGATGGAGTAGAAACCGTAAAGGGTATTACGGTTTAGAGAGAGAGCCGAGAGAGAAAGAGAGAGAGGTCGAGATATATGTTGTGGTGATTAACCCTTTAATCTTTCCCTAAGGGCCCTATTTATACACCCAAGGGGAAACCCTAGTCTATCTAGTAAGGGTAATTACGTCCATCAAGTAATACCAGATAGGGTTAAATACGTAATTGATTATTTAAGATAAATGATAAAGGACATAAATAATATTTATATATATATATATATACATAATATATATATTTAGATATATATATATATATATATATATATATATATATAAATTTTGTCTAACATCATGTGTGTTGATTAGTGAACTTAAAGGTCGTATATCTGATGGTACATGTGATAAACAATAGAGTAAATTACATAAATATTACATTTCTATTTAAAGAAGATGTGTTATATTTATGTGTTATAATTTTTAAAATGTGTTCATAATACTTGAATATTGGCCATAGTCAAAGCGAAGCCAATATTCAGGTAGAACCTTATATCTAAATTGTTCATAATATTTGAATATTGGTCTTAGTCAAAGTGAAACCAATGTTTAAATAGAACCTTATATTTAATTTGTAGGACCGTTGATTACTCAGAGAAATAATCAAAACAAGAACTCTTTACATGCAGATCACAACCATGCGGAATAAAGTTGTATCATACTTGTTTTTACTTAAGCTTTGTTTTACTTATACTTGTAGTTTGATTGTATTGATTGCATAAACTAGTGAACACAAGATAATAAATTTCTCGGTACTATTTGCATTAACTCAAGTTCAAACTGTTACAAGTGTAAGCACTGAAACGGGTACTTGTGAATGAACTAGCTAACAACTATAAATAGTACTAAGGAGATCAACTACAGCCGTTGATCTCATACGGGCTAATCTAACCGTACATGAAAGTCAAACAATAAACTTACTAAAAGAACATTAGTAAACATACAAAAGAGGAAATGTGCAAAATGCATTTATCTATAAGTAGGAGACGGCTAGGATGTGACTTTGGAAGAATAGAAGTTGTTGCAGGTCTGAATTCTGCAAAAGTAATCTTCCTGTACTTTTCCGGTTGAACTCTTTATACTGTTGGATAAAAGAGTTCACCCGGAAATGTTCTTCCGGTTGAGCTTCCGGTTGACAAAACTTCCGCTTGAGCGTTCTTCCGCTTGAACATATCTTCAACCGGAAATCTTCGTCTTCATCCGGTTGACTCAGAAAATCATTTCCTTACAATCTCCCCCTAAGATGATGCTGCCAAAATTTGTCCTCTGTATGTTGTTCTTCAAAAATTGACTATCTCCAAGAACTTCATTCTTCAGGAGATGGTGGCCTTTCAAATTGAATCCTTGTTTTGTTCAATTCTCTCATGATCCTCCTGGTCTTAAAGTCTCTGGTTGAAAGAAGGGGTCGTTTAGCAATGGACTTCTTCCTTCCAGGTGAAACACCAGAGGCAGGATTAGCAGATGGCTTGACAGTTTCAGTTGGGACTTTTTCTTTCCCTTTATCTGCTTGAGATGTAGCTTGAACAGAACTGGTTGCGGCTGACTCAGTGGGTTCAAAGGATTTTGTTGGAGATATGGTGGGTGGTTTCATGGCTTGTGGTTGTGGGGTTGAAGAGGTGGAGTATTTAGGTGGTGATGAAGGTTGATTATACTTCCAAGTAGGTGGGCAGGGTTTAGGCTTAGCAGGGGTGATATCAGTCCAGTTATCTAACCTGTATTTTGGATGAATATACTTAGGCTTGGTAGATCTGGATCCCCTGGGCCTAGGATTCATTCCCCTGGGTCTATGGGAGTAAAATCTGGAAGATGGAATGGGAACATGGGAGGCTGATTGCTTGAGTCTTTCCAACAAGTTGGAGGGGAGAGACTCAGCAAGTAGGTCAGATTCTTCAAAGGGTTCTGGCTTAATGTATGTAGATGAGGGGTTACCTGTGACTGTCTCAGATGGCAAGGGCATTTGGAGACTTGGGATCACAGCAAACTCTGCTCCTTTCACTTGTTTGAGCAGCTCATCTACAATTTTACAAGTATCTTTAGCCTTCATCTTCTCTACTTCAGCAGCAGGCTTGAGACATCTGATGATAGCACATCTCTTGATCCTTTCCAATAGCTCCAGGTTGTCTAAACTCTTGTTTAAGACAGTTGGCATTTTGGAAGCTATGTTGATCAGCCTGTTTTTCTCCTGTTCATCTAATTTAGCAAGGTCGTAGACCTGCATTCTCCATTCAATTGACCTCTTCCTTGCTTCATCTACCATTCCTTCAACCACAAAATCATTAGAGAAAAGATCTAGATCTTCCAAGAATTTGTTGTATTGTATGTTTGATTTGGCTTCTTCTGATCTTATTCTGGATTGATTATCTTCCCAGTCATGGACGAAATCTTCTTCAATTAGATCATCCATAGTCTCTTGCTCTTCTGACTGGTCAGAATCAACCATAGTATCTAATGGTCTTGGTTGAGGAGTTATGCAATCCTTACTCTTCTTCAGTCTGATCATCCTCCTTGGTTTGGTTTGTTTCTTTCTTTTAAAGGTCAGAGGAGGTTCTGAGTCGGAGGTGGAATGCATTTGAATCAAAGTTTCAGCAATCTCAGCTTCAGTTGAGTTTTCCGGTTGAGTCTCTTCCGGTTGAGATTTTTCCGGTTGAGACTCTTCCGGTTGAACTTCAGCCGGAGATTTTGTACTTGTATCTTTCAGTACATTGCTGATTATTTCAGTTGTAGCTTCTTCTCCATTTTCACCTTCAACTTCTTCAGTCTGAGTGACTGAAGCATCATCAACCACATCTTCATGAACCATATCAACAACTGGTTCAGAAGCAATGTTAGTTGTGATCTCATCCACTTTAGATTTGGCAATTGCCTCCTCTTGTGGGATAATCACATTGGTCAAGAAATGCTTGACCTGCAAGAATGCTCTCTGGCTGAGCACCTGCAACTAACATTGTTGCTTCAATCATTCCCAACAGGCTTGGATCCTGTGGAAATACCTTCATAAGTGAGCTCATCTTCACCTTAGTCAACCCATCAGCAACTGAAAAGGGGTCAACATCAGCCAGTTTGAAGGCTGTATGCCTTACATCTTCAGGTAGAGGCACTGTTTGATCGACTTCTTCTTCTTCAGTTGTGGTTGCAGCAGCAGCAATATCAGGTGTTGGAGGATTAGTCTTCTCCCCCTTTTTGGCAGCATCAGCTTCTACAGCCTGACCTCCAAAAGGAAATGGGTTCAAAGAGCTAACCTCAGCAGAATGCTGTGCAACCGGTTGAAATTTCGGTGCAGGGGAAGTTTCCGGTTGAGCAGTTGGGGCATCAACAGGAACTTCATGAGCTTGAGCAGCAGCAGGAGATGACATTACAAGGCTGGCAACAGTCGAATTGAGACTGGTTACCTGAGCCTGTAGTGATTTGTACAAGGCCGTCAATTCTGTAAGTGTTAAACTATCCTCAACTGGAATTTTACCAGTATCATAGGAAAAAGATGGACCATCAACCCTAGGTTGATCAAGTCCACCACCCTGGTTTTCTTGGCGCCTGGGATTCCCCTCAACTATAGTTTTTCCCTTAGGATCCACTAGGGGATCTTCCGGTTGAACTAAAGTGTGGGTTGCCATGGATTGGGTCTTATTGATGTTACTACCATCATCAAAGTTCAATGAGAACCTTTGAGTGGCAGCAGCCCTTTCCACATGAATCTCATCTAAACTCCTGAGATTCACCTCCTGGGGTGAATGGGGGTTAGATGTAGCAGTGTGAGTGTCACTCAGAATGTTCCCATGTAATGTGGTGCTTGGGTTAATAACACCATCATCTGTGACAACTCTTTCTACATCATCATTCACAGGTGAGAAGTGTGAAGTGTAGGGTGAGAAAGTGGATGGGGATTGTACATCCATATGAAATGACTCCCCCTCAGAAGAAGGTTCATCAACAAGTTTAAATCCCAATTTGGCTGACCCAAATGGCTGTGTGCCAAGGGTTGGTTCAGGGCTGGAGGTAATAGGTTGCAAGAGAGGAGTAGGCTCTTGCACAACCTTTTTGAGCCTTTTGAGCTTTGTAGGCTTTGGGGAAGGGGGGATGATGGGAATTGATGGTGGGTCTGAATCTCTTCTCCTTTTTCTTTTGAAAATTAAGGTTTGTTTATCAGAAGGAGAAGGTGGTTGATCAGTGGTGGGTTCAACAACTGTGGATGGTACAGTGTTGTCCACTGGAGCAAGTTGCTCTTCAGAAGCATGTGTTTCCGGTTGAGAACTAGGTTCTCCCTGTTCAACCGGAATCACCCTTTGGATTGGCATGGGATGGTCAGTGTCCCTCCCAAGGAAAGGCTTCTTGTTGGTGGTTAATTTAGAAAAAGTGTTTTCAGATAATGCTCTTGGAACCAGCATCATGTTTCCTTCTAAATTAAGTTGGGGGTATTTTTCTTGCAAAATGTAAGTTAGAAATCTAGGGTACATGTAAAAAGCAAAATTCTTTGCATTACCCTTTAGAGCATTAAAAATTACAGCAGAAAAGTTGTATACCTCCCCTTTCACCACAGCATAGAATGCAGATGCTTGCTCAGTAGCCATTTCATCAAAACCTGATCTCTTTGGCGAGAGGCACACCATGATAGTGTGAGCCAGAAATCTCCATTTGTAAGGTATTTGACCCTTGTGAACCGTGGCAGTTCCTTCAGTAGCGCCACCATAGCCAATTTTGTTGAGCAGGGCCATGTATTGCTTTGGTGTTCTTCGAACATACCCGTTCTGGTCATTTAACTTCAGCAATTCCCTTATCAGCGACTCAGTGATGAGAACAGTTTCCCCCTTTATGGTTGACTTCAGTGTATCTTCCTCCACATCATCAACATCCTTCTCAAGCAGTTGGATGTTCTTCCAAAATTCAGAGAGAATTTCCTCATACATATACACCGCAACAGTGAGTGCGTGATTCAGATATGACGATTTGAGAAAATTGATCATCCCTGTGAAAATTTCAGCGTGTGTAGAGTTCACTGGTTCGTCAAGAATCGCAACCAAGTTGTGTTCAAGAGGAAAAGGATCATTCTTTACTGGTTGCTTCCCTTGTGCTTTGGACTTCGGTGCCATTGTTGATTTATTTTGAGAGAGAATTTGGGAGTAGGAAGAAATGGTTCTGAAAATTTCTAGGTTTTCGAATTTTGAACGATTTCTTGCTTTTGGATTATGAGGAGTGTTGAAGGGGTTGGGGGTATTTAACTGGTGGGTTTAACGGTGAGTGACAGTTAACAGCGATGGATAAAGTGCGCTGAGTCACAGGAGAGAGAAAGGAAAAAGTGCAAGTGGGTCCGCAAAAAGTGTGCTTCAGGTGGTTGTATAGTACAACCGCCTGTTGCGTGTCTTTTGAATTTAATTCAGATATTTTCTCGAACAATAAATTCAAACACTTTAAATGCACAATCCGCTTGAAAATGTGTGCCTCAACCGGTAAATTAAATGATTCATTTAAAGCAAAAGTTTTCCGGTTGAGATTCAAGCGGAGATTTTTCTCTCCTCACAACAAAATTTCTTTCCGTTTGAAAGTTGATCCGGACAGATTTCCGGTTGAAAATTTTTCCGGTTGAGATTGTCAACAGGAAATAAAATTTCCGTTTGAAAAATTTTCAAAGTTAAACTGATCTTTCAAATAAAGAATTGTTGTTTCGTTTACCAGTTTCAGAAATTGGGATGGTGTGATCAAAACTTGAGTTTCCGGTTGAAGATGACTTTCCGGTTGAGATTCAACCGGATATGTTGAACTGGAAAGTTCAACCGGAAGATAGAAAAACACTTGATTTTGAAAATTACATGTATCAGTTATCATAGTTTAACAGTATGACCTGACTATGATTGAAAAGGTGTCTAACTGATACAGAAACTTTTCTTTTTCTTTTTCTTTTTGTATCAAGAGACGGGCTCTTTGACACAAAATGGTCTCTTTTATTAAGTTTGTGAAAACAGTTTAATCAGTCAAAGTTCATCATACCAATGGCACTAATGAGATAGAAAAATCTAGCTTCATCAAATGCTTTGGTAAACAAATCAGCCAATTGTTGATTTGTATGAACTTTAACCATTCTAATTAAATGTTTCTCAGCACAATCTCTAATAAAATGGTACCTGATGTCAATGTGTTTTGCTTTTGAGTGTTGAACAGGGTTGTTTGTGATTGAGATGGCACTGTTGTTGTCTGCAAGAATAGGAGTTTCCATGAACTTGATGCCGTAATCCAACATTTGATTCTGAATCCATAAGACTTGACTGCAGCAGCTTGATGCGGCAATATATTCAGCCTCAGCAGTAGAAGTAGATACACAGGTTTGCTTCTTGCATTGCCAAGACACAAGTCTTTCTCCTAAAAATTGGCATCCTCCAGTAGTAGACTTCTTATCTAAGTTGCAGCCAGCATAATCACTATCAGTGTAAGCTTTGAAGGAGAAATCTGAATTCTTTGGATACCACAACCCAAGCTTTGGTTGTCCTTTGAGATATCTAAAAATTCTCTTCACTGCTAACATGTGTGATTCCTTTGGTTGACACTGGTATCTAGCACATAAACAGACACTAAACATGATGTCAGGTCTGCTAGCTGTGAGATAGAGCAGTGATCCAATCATTGCCCTGTAGAGATGAACATCCACTGGCTTTCCACTTAAGTCACTGTTTAACTTGTGGGAAGTGGAGATGGGGGTTCTTGAAGTTGAAACAGACAGCATGTCAAATCTTTTTAGCATATCTTGAATATATTTTGACTGATTCAAGAATATTCCATTGGCAGTTTGCTTCACTTGTAATCCTAAGAAGAAATTCAGTTCACCCATTGAACTCATTTCAAACTTAGATTGCATCAGACCTTCAAACTCTTTGCATAAGGCAGCATTGGATGAACCAAAGATGATGTCATCAACATAGATTTGTACCATCAAAGTATCTTTGCCATCAGATTTCACAAAAAGTGTTTTGTCAATAGCTCCTCTCTTGTAGCCATTCTCTAGGAGGTAGTTTGAAAGAGTTTCATACCATGTCCTAGGAGCTTGCTTGAGACCATATAAAGCCTTGATTAGCTTGCATACCTTGTTGGGGTGATGAGGGTCTTCAAAGCCTGGAGGTTGCTTGACATACACATCCTGTTCCAAAAGACCATACAGAAAGGCACATTTGACATCCATTTGAAATACCAGAAAGTTTTTGAAAGCAGCATAGGCAAGAAATATTCTGATTGCTTCAAGCCTGGCCACTGGAGCAAAAACTTCATCATAATCAATGCCTTCTTCCTGTGTGTAGCCTTGAGCTACAAGTCTTGCCTTGTTTTTGATCACTATTCCTCTGTCATCCTTCTTGTTTCTGAATACCCATTTGGTGCCAATTGGTTCTTCACCTTCAGGTAGGTCTACCAATTCCCAAACCTTCTGTTTATTGATCTGAAACAGTTCCTCTTGCATTGCCTCTACCCAGCTTTCATCTTCCAGAGCATCATTGATCTTTGTGGGTACTTCTTGAGACAGAAATGCAGCATGCAGGCAAATGTTTGCATCAATAGACTTGCTTCTTGTCAACACAGGAGCTGACAAGTCTCCTATAATATTCTCCCTTGGATGATTTTTACTAACTCTTCTATCAGTAAACATTGGAAATTCATGGCTTCTCCCATTGTGAGGAATATTGAGTTGAGGTAGTAACTCAATATTGTTGATTTGTGATGTAGGATCTGAAACTTCTTGAGAACTGGGGACTGAATCTGAGATTAGATGCTCAAAACTGTACTCATTTGACCCAGCATCAGTTGAATCATTGGATTCATTGTTCTCAAAATTTTCTGAAAAATTGTTTTCCGGTTGAGTGTCAACCGGAGATTCTACTGTCACAGGATCCGTTTGAACTTCAACCGGAAGTTCAACCGGATGAACTTCTGCATCAGCAATAACAATTTCAGAGACTTTCTTTGAATTGTTGGGTGTCACAGGCTTGGTGCTGAGTGATGAAAAGAAGTTAGGTCGCATTTGCAGTCCCTTGGTATTCATCTGCCAGATACTCTCAGCTGATCTCATGTGATTCTGCTTATGTTCCTGTTCCTGCACTGTTGAACTTAATGGCTTCTCAATGGTAAAATTGAAAGCAGAGGTTAGTGCATCTATATCAAATAACCAATCCGGTTGAGATACAAAGTTGTTAAGAGATTTCTCATTAAAAGTCACATTAATGGTTTCCTCAACAATTTTGGTACTTTTATTGTATACTCTGAATGCTTTTGACACACCAGAATATCCAACAAAATATCCTTCATCTGCTTTTTCAGCAAACTTAGGTAACAACCTATTAGTTATCAAGATAGTAACAGGACATCCAAATGATTTGAAAAAGTAAATGTTAGGTTTTCTACCTCTCCAAAGTTCATAAGCAGTTTTATTTTTACCCTTAACAATCAAAGTCCTGTTTTGGACGTAGCAAGCAGTATTTACTGCTTCTGCCCAAAATATCACAGGTAACTTAGAATCTGCCAACATTGCTCTAGCAGCCTCAATTAATGTCCTATTTCTCCTTTCAGCAACACCATTTTGCTGTGGAGTTCTAGGAGCACTAAATTGTCTAAGAATTCCCTTTTCCTCACAAAATGAGTTCAAAACATGATTTTTAAATTCAGTGCCATTGTCACTTCTGATTGTCTTAACTTTCAGTTTTGCTTGATTTTCCAAAGATACAATTAGTGTTTTTAACAATTCAGCAGTTTCATCTTTTGTTTTTAAGAAAAACACCCAAGTATATCTTGTAAAATCATCAATGATGACAAAACAGTATGACCTTTTTCCCAAACTCATCACTCTAGTTGGACCAAACAAATCCATATGTAAAAGTTCTAGAGGTTGAGTGATAGAAGACTCAGTTTTTGGCTTGAAGGAGGTCTTGTGTTGCTTACCCTTGAGGCAAGAAACACAGTGCTCAGAACAGTTGAACTGCTTGTTAGGAAGACCCTTAACCAAGCCAAGATTCACTATTCTGTTCATGTTCTTGTAGTTAACATGACATAACCTCCTGTGCCATAAATCAGATTCATCCACTGAGGCTTTGGATATAAAGCATGCAATTCCACTTGCTGGAGTGGCAGCAGATAGATCCAAAATATATAGTCCTTCTCTCCTAGGTGCTCTGAGTAACACAAGTTCCTCAGGGATGTTAACACCAGGTTTTAAGACTATTGCCTCTCTCTCAGTAAACATCAAATTCAAATTTTTGTCACACATTTGTGAGACACTAAGTAAATTGAAATTCAATGTATCAACAAAATTTACCTTGTCAAAGGTAAGCTTCCCATTACTAACAGCACCTTGTGCAGTAATGTGTCCTTTTGCACTCCCAAAAGCTACAGGACCTCCGTTTATATTTTTGGGGTTTTCCAATACATGCTTATTTCCTGTCATGTGGCAAGTGCATCCACTATCAACAACCCATAGGCTTTGTTGGCCTTTATTATGCACCTACACACAGAGAAAATTGATTAATTTCTAAAGGGAACCCAAGCCTTTGAGGTCTTGGGCTTGCCAGAAGCATCATAATACTTGTACTCTTTAAGTACTAAAGTATTTTGTATTGGATCCTCATTTAACAGATCATCTTGATCAATGTTCAAGTGTTCAGACTGTTCACTTGTTTGATCTTGCCTGTTTGTTTTGCTAAGCCTTCTCTCAGCAATTTTCCTCTCTCTGTATTCCCTATATTTCTTTTGTTTGTTAGTCAAAACCTTTGGCACCTCATTGTGTGAGATGTAGGTTTGATCAACACTAGTTACTGGTGAGATTCTAGCCTTTGGATTTGAAAATTTGTTTGACTGGCTAGATCTCTCACTGTGAAATGCAACAGTGGCATTTCCACTTGAACTAGAGGGAATTTCCGGTTGAGAGTTGTGCTTGTTTTTCACAAAATTTTCTCTAGAGGTGGTCTTGCCTCTAGATGGGTTTCTCCTTCCTTGACCTTCAAAATGGTCATACTCATCAGTAAACTGAACCCTGGGTCGTTGTTTAGGTGCAGTAACTGATCTCAGTGTTTTGGAGCTTTCCGGTTGAACTTCATTTCCGGTTGAAAATTTTTCCGGTTGAAGTTCAGCCGGAACCCTGTTCAATTTTAAGACTGAAAAACTTCCATTTTTGTTGTTCCCAATTAAAACTTTGTTTGACTCAGTATCAAAATATTTCAAAGTGTTACTTCTTACAGGTGAAGTTTTTCCTGTAGATCTTTTCTGAGTAAGAACAGTTTTGGGTTTTAACAAATTTTGGGTTTTGCTCAAAGGATTGAATTTGCACATTGCAGCCATGTGCCCTTTTTCACCACAGAAAACACATTCAAACATTTTCCTTTGGTAAGTGTTTGTGTTTTTGGCTGAATCTTCATTTGTGACCTGGTGGTAAGTTATCTTACCCATTTTCTCAGTTTCACTGGGTTTTGGCTGCTCAGGTAGTTTTCCTCCAACTTTTGAGTCTTTGGGCTCATAAATAGTTGGTGGTGGAAAAGCAACTTTTGGTTTTAAAACCTTGGATTGGTCAACAGATGCTGATGTGCTAGCATCTTTGACTTCACAGTTTGATAATGATTCAACAGAATTTGTTTCAGAAGAAGAGCATGTGGTGCTATCAACAGTTAGACTCACACCACACTCCTTCTGAAGTGCTTGGATTGGAGCAATAACAGGTGAATATTCCTTGGGTGGTTCAACATTGTTGTACCCAATACCTGTTTTCCCATGCATTACTCCATTCCAAAGTTTCTCAGCTTTCTTGTTAGCTGTTTGAAATTTGTCACAGGTGAACAAAGCATCTTTTAACTTAATTTCAAGAATGTCATTTTCTGCTTTTGCATCTTTTGTTTCTTGTCTTGAAACAGTTAGTTTGTTCAACAAATCTTCCAATTGTGTTTCCAAAATAGAGTTAGTCAGCTTTAATGCATCAAATTCTTTGTTCAAATTTTCAAGTTTGGTGATGTATGCATTTTCAGTTTTCTTAAAGCAACTTTTTAACTCATTCAGATTAGAAACTTCATCAATTAGATCAGTGTTATGTTTCCTGTACTTTGACACTTGTTCTATGCATGCAGGGCTGCATAGATTTTCCAAAACTTTTTCAGGAATCTCATTTACTTGTTCTGTTGAATCTTCTTTGGCCATCAAAGCATGGTTGATTGGCTCAAAATCAGTGATGAAGTCATCCCACTCAAAGCATTCAGTCTGGTTAGCTACAGCTGCCACTACATTTTGATTTCCAAGTGGTTTTGGTTGAGTTGGCTGTTGGTTGCTGTTGCTGTTGATGTGTTGACTGCTGCTGTTGTTGCTTCCATGATTTGATCTCTGTTGGACATTGTTGTTGTTATTCTGTCCATCTCTCCTTGGCTGCTTGCATTCCCTGGCAAAATGACCAAGTTGGTGACAATTATAACATTTAGCCTTAGATTTATCCAACCCAATTGATGATCCCTTTGACCCTTTATAAGTTCTTCCTGTTCTCTTATAAAACCTTTGGGCTCTTACAGAAACCATAGCTAATTGAGTTAAAATGTCCATTTCCTCTAGATCATCTGCCCCTATGCATTCCAAGTCTTCACGTGTGAATCCTTGAGATGAGTCAGTTGCCACATAGGCAGAGTGAGAGTTGTCACACAATGTTGAAGAACTCTCTGAGCATCTAGTTGGCTCATTGAAACTGACTGAGGGTGAGTGATATTGAGAAGAATTTGAGATCTTTTGAAAATCAGTTGTAACCAAAGCAGTGGTTTGCAACTGTGGTGATGCCTCAGGGAAGTTATTTTGCTTAAGATTAAGCTCCATTTCATAAGCACTAAGGACTCCATGGAGTTCACTTAGTTTAAGCTTTTTGAGGTCCTTGCACTCCCTAATGCTTACTGTGTAAACAGTCCACATTGGAGGTAAGGATCTCAGGAACTTCCTGTTGGCATCAGCCTGTTCTATTGTTACTTCTACCTTTTGCAATTCATCAAGAAGTGAAACAAATCTAAGATACTGGTTGGTCATAGATTCACCAGTTTTGTAAGTGAAGTTTTCATATCTTTGTTTCAAAACATCCTTTTTGTTTTCCTTAACCTCACTAGACCCTTCATACATTTCACTGAGAGCATTCCACAAGCCATTTGCTGTCTTATATCCCTTAAACCCTACCAGTATAGAGTTGGGTAATGCAGCCTGGAGTGTCCAGTAGGCCTTGTGATCATATTCAAGCTCATTATAATCAGCTTCAACATATTTGTCTAGTGGTTTTGGTATTTGCACTTCGGCATCATCAGCAGATTGAACAGTTGGACTATAAGGACCTACAGTCAACCTGTTCCAAATGCGTCTGTCTAGGCTTCTAACAAAACCTTCCATCCTGAGTTTCCAAGTATCAAAGTCATCGGGAGTGAAAATTGGTGGTTTGTTAGAGCTACCATTTAGTGAACCAAGAGTTAAGTCAGTCATTGTGAAAAACAGTTTGTAAAACAGAAAAAGCTTGTAAAAACTCAAGTGAGCAAGTAAAGTATCAACTTTGAAGCACTAGAAGTCTTCAAAGTGTAGAGCCAAAGCTCTGATACCACTTGTAGGACCGTTGATTACTCAGAGAAATAATCAAAACAAGAACTCTTTACATGCAGATCACAACCATGCGGAATAAAGTTGTATCATACTTGTTTTTACTTAAGCTTTGTTTTACTTATACTTGTAGTTTGATTGTATTGATTGCATAAACTAGTGAACACAAGATAATAAATTTCTCGGTACTATTTGCATTAACTCAAGTTCAAACTGTTACAAGTGTAAGCACTGAAACGGGTACTTGTGAATGAACTAGCTAACAACTATAAATAGTACTAAGGAGATCAACTACAGCCGTTGATCTCATACGGGCTAATCTAACCGTACATAAAAGTCAAACAATAAACTTACTAAAAGAACATTAGTAAACATACAAAAGAGGAAATGTGCAAAATGCATTTATCTATAAGTAGGAGACGGCTAGGATGTGACTTTGGAAGAATAGAAGTTGTTGCAGGTCTGAATTCTGCAAAAGTAATATTCCTGTACTTTTCCGGTTGAACTATTTATACTGTTGGATAAAAGAGTTCACCCGGAAATGTTCTTCCGGTTGAGCTTCCGGTTGACAAAACTTCCGCTTGAGCGTTCTTCCGCTTGAACATATCTTCAACCGGAAATCTTCGTCTTCATCCGGTTGACTCAGAAAATCATTTCCTTACATAATTTGTTCATAATATTTGAATATTGGTCATAGCCAAAGCGAAGCCAATGTTCAAATAGAACCTCATATTCAATTTGTTCATAATGCTTGAATATTTGTCATAGCCAAAGCGAAGCCAATATTTGAGTAGAACTTTATACTAAATTTGTTCATAACATTTGAATATTGGTTATAGCCAAAGCGAAGCCAATGTTCAAATAGAACTTTATATTTTATTTGTTCATAACACTTTAATGTTGGTCATAGCTAAAGCGAAGCCAACATTTAAGTAGAACCTTACTTTAGTCTTGTAAGGATCGAAAAGAACCCAAACACGATATCACGATCTCTAGTGAGTGTGCGGAATCCAAACACTAAAGTGATTCAAGTATAAACGACATAAACAAGAACAAACGATTAGGAAAATAATGAAACACACAAACCGATTGAGAATGCTAGATCGAAACTTGATTGCAACACACTTGAAAGGTTCGAAATTCTTTATGGGAGAATTTCGATTACACTTCTTTGAAACACCAAGAACACCCCAAAATCAGCAACCTATTAATGTGGGGAGGGTTTCGCTTTTATAGAGATTCTCCATCTTGGAGAACAAGTCATCCTAAAAACCCTAAATCCCCACTAATTTCCGTATTGGACTTTAAAGGCCCACAAAACTCCCCTTAAACTCATTCTAATTGAGCCCAAACACATCTAAAATGGCCCTGTGACCTAATATACCCATAACCCATCTAATTTTCACTTATTCTAACACATAGGCCTTCAAAATAATCCGCCAAAGGATAATTTAATACACAAGCCACAAATTATTCCGTTACAATCTTCCCCTTGGCTTGTGAGATTAAATGTCTTCTTCTTTTAATCTTCAGACTTGCAGTCTTCTTCTTGGCTTGAACATGGGTTGATGAAGATTCTTTTCTTTTACAATCTTCATTGAGCAGCATGTGGGATGTTTGATGGCTCTCTCTCTCTCTCTTTATTAGCATCAGCTTGAACTTTAAATGATAAACACGTAATGAGAGGAGGATTCTCAAATACTTGCTTCTTCTTGAAAAATGTGGATTCCTTGCTGAATCATCAGTAACTGTCTTGACTTAACTTCAGAGGATAAATTTTAAAACCTCTATCTTGGCATTCTTGATTGAAGATCTTGAACTGACGTCATTTAGCTTCCCCTTAACATGTGAACAGTGTCTTTTGAGTCTTTGGAAGCTTTTTTTGAACAACCAACAAACTTCCCCTAAGCATAGGGTAAGTCCTTTTCCGGATGGTTCTTCAACTTGATCGGCAACAGAGTTCTTGCTTTGGTCAACTGAGTCCTTGACTTTCTTGTTCATGAGTTGTCTTTTTTACTTAACCTGTCAAGCATAACATGGAACAAACACTACCCAGACAATGATCACTGGATATCGGGTTAGCGTTATTTAACCAAAAACCCTTCCCCTGAACCCAAGGACTCTTCACATTATCTCCCTCTGAGATTCTGGAGGAGTGATACATTCTTGCATAAAACCCATAAAACTTATTAAAACCTTTAAATTAACCTGGCCATGGTTGAAAAATAACAATAAAAAACTTAAGATAACACAGAAGAAAAAAATAAAATAAAAACAAACATACCAAATTACTAAACGAGAAGGTTTTATTTGGGATCAAACCGTATGAATTTGACTGAGGAACCCTTTTCAGCTTCTGTTACTCGAACACGTCCAGGTGATTGCCAATATACCGATCCACTTTAAACTCAAACCCTTTCCTTAATCAGGCTGTTTATCACTTTATTATATTTTAATGTGTATTAATTATGAACAGCAAGAGGGTTTCAACAAATCCTAGGTACATGTTATTGCACACTATCAAGCATATAAATTCCCTACCACATAATTTCACAACCTGAACCAGAAGTTTGAAACTGAGCTCGAGACTTGGTCGAGAAGAGAAAGAATAGATCACAAAGATTTTTTTGGGATAATATACAAAGTCAACTGAATTTTTGAAACATTTTTAATAATGCTCTCATCAGTGACAAAGGCTGAGGGGTTTGGACACTTGAGGGTCTCTTTTGACGTGCTCTTTGGCATCTTTTGGGTGTATATTATTTTTTAAATTTTTTTTAATGATTATCTAGAAGCAAGTATGTATGAACAACTCTAGGTCATTGCTCACGCAAAGCAGAGGAGAGCCTTACATACATTCGAAGCATCCCCATGTCATTGCTCATGCAAAGCAGAGGGGACAGCGGCTTTTTGAGCTCAATTTCACACTCTTGGAGACATGCGTGTGTATCAGGAACTTGAACATGCAGTCAAATAGAAATGCAATTAACCTAAGTGTTGTTACCCAACAAACTACCATACGTTATCTTTAAATGTGTAACGCATACCTTTTCAGATTAAAGAGCCGTGCCTACCAACATATCGTCATGGATCATGTCTTTCACGTCTGCCTTATGCGTGTCAGCCATCTCCAAGACGGAAATTTATTTCACTTCCCACCTTCTCAAACAAACAAAAGATTAAAAATTAAAAAGCACAAATTTTTGAGGGGTCAACAATTTCATATTTTCTATTCTTCCACTTGCTTTTTGATTTTTAATAACAACACACATTTTTTCTTTTCCTTTTTTTTAACTTGAACACACTGACACATCACTAAACATCGACTCACTAAACACAATTGGCCAAGTTAACCTTCAAAGTTTATCTTTTGAAAAATTTCAGAAATGGATTTTATTTAATGCACTACCAGACTTCACATCAAACTAGCCAAGAAACAAACAATCAAGATAGTACCTTACTGATTTTGCTAGATTTACCTCTTACAAGAAGAACATCCCTACTATTGAGAATCTGCATGTCATGTAGTTGAGAGATGCCTTCTATCATGTGCCCGGAACAATCACTTTCAAAGCCAAATAAGTTAATGGAAGTCCTCCTTGACTGTTCCTACACAAGGTGAGAGATCAATTAGCCACAAGTACCCAGGCCATTGTGGTTCTGGGTATACCTGAAGAGTCGGTGAAAGAAACTTCTTTTAAAAACATTCCCTTGGTAACATCAGCGATTGGGGTGTGGTTGCCTTGGTTTGACGGAGAATGTCATTTTTGTTGACATCTCTGGGTTGGTGATTTTCTTTCCCAAAAACCTGTGATTTTCTCAGTGGTGAGTTTTTAGTTTCATTTTTCTGTAGAAATTTTACCTCTTGAAACTGTTTGGAGTGTTTTTTGTACACTCCAGTAGGCTTGAAAGACAGGTTTATCACCTTTGAAACATTCCACCTGTCATCCTTCCTCCAACCATTTGATTTAGCTGAACCAACTGGACTTGGATGGATGTGTGATTTTGAAACAGATTTGAAAACTGGTTTTGGGGATTCAAGATATTTTGGTCTCCAAGCTGTTTTGACAGATTTCTGAGATGCTTTATTTTCTTAAAAAAAATGGTCTTTGGCTATTGCTTAGGAGCCTTGGGTTTCTGCTGTACTTTGTGACTCTGAGGTTCTTGTTTCTGCACCTTGGGTTTTGATGGACCGGGCCTTGGAGTTGGGTCACTTTGTTTTTGGGTCCTTGGACTGGGTCTCTGATGAACCCTTTTGGGATAATAGGGTTCATAAGGTCGGTATAAACAGTTTCTTGCCACGTGTCCTGGTCTACCACAGACATGGCATGATTGTTTCTTTGGGTATGCGGAAGCCTGTGGTTAGTTACGTCCATTGGAAATCCAAGTTGGTTTTGAACAATTTTTTGGATCCAATGGGTTTTACCGTGGGGCTTTGTGGTTAAAATGTACTCCCGCTGAACCGGCTTAAACTGGTCATATGCAGAATTGATTTCTGGGTACGGGACAAAATCATGAGATCTAAGGTCCCGCATTTTCTGCACATTTTGGTCATGACAGTCATTCTTATTTTCAGTAGGTTTCACACCCAACACCCCACCATTTGTGAGTTTGAGACCAGCAACCTGTGGTCCCTTATCCCTTCTTAAAATTTTTACAGTTCTTAAGGGTTTCATAGCTTTAGCATCACATTTACCAATAGTAAACACACCACAATCAGATGATTTTGCAAACAAAACAGACTCAGTAGTTGTGGACTCAGACTGAACAGACGATTCAAGTTTTTCAAAATTAATTTTTTTGTGAAAATCATTAGAACTGGAACTCTCAGAAGACTCCTTGCTATCCACTACCCCTGCTTCTTTATTACCTTTATCTGCACAACAAGTAGAACTGTTAGTAGTGTTAGAAACAGGAGCATAAATTTTAATGGGGCATGCAGCAAGTTTCTTTTCTATTTCAGCCTTAGCTTCTAAGGAGGTCTTTGGACACTCATAGTCTGTGATCATTTCATGCATCAAAGGCATCGGTACTGTATGAGTGGATGTTTCATCTTTTACCTCAGTACCGAGACCCAAACCAGAGCTGGCTTTGAGATGTCGCATTCGAGCATCTGTGTTGTAGAAAAGAGAGCTAGCCTTCATCATTTCTGACACAATTTTATCATTTCGTTCAACCTTGGTTTGTGATGTTTCTAGTTTGGCTTTAAGTTGTTCAACTTCAGATTTTAATGTGTCAATTTCTTCATTAGCAATTGTAAGATATGTAGTTTTATCACTCAATTTCCTTTGAAGATTCTTAATATCGACTTTGGCAGCTTCTAGTTTTTCACTTAATGTTTTACTCCTATCTTTGTACTCTCGCAGGTCTCTATCAGATAGTTCACGATTTAACGTTTCATTAAAGAACTTACATTGCCAGTCTTGAGATTCATTAAATGTAATTTGGCATTTAGGGTTAGAACATATCTCATTGCTGCTGGTAGATACAGAATTACCTGGTAGAAAGGATGCCATGAAAGTCTTTGATTGAATGACTAGGGAATTAATTTGATCAGATCGGATTGAAAATGGTGGATCAAAAAGTCTAAACTGGATCGGAAAGTCAGATTCGGAAATGAGGGTTTTTTTTTTCAACCGAACAGAGGGTTTTCGATAAAAAAAAAACTGAATGGATCGAAAAGTGGACTTTTTGATCGGAAAGTAGACTTTTTGATCGAAAAGAGGACTTTTTGATCAAAAGTGGACTTTTTGATCGAAAAGTGGACTTTTTGATCGGGCAGAGTTTTGGCTCGATCGAAAAGCCTATGACTGGTCGAAAAGTATACTTTTCGATCAGAGTGAACAGGGACTAGCCACAGTATCTGATCGAAAAGCTGGTTGGCTGATCGAAAAGCCTCAAAAAGGGACTTTCTGACTAGAGACAACTGATCGAAAAGACATGAGGGGTCTTTCTCGATCATAAAAATGCGACAGAATGAGCTTTTCGATCGGGAGGTCAATCGAAAAGCTGTTATATAGAGTCGAAAAGTGCTTAAACTTCGAGCAAATCACCACGAGATCTTTTGTTTCGCGTCCAAACCTGCAAAAATACTTCCGAGTGTGCTAAAGGCTGAAAATCACCAACAAAACTCAAATCGTCAGTTCACAAGAACTTGAATCTGATATCCCGAGAGCCTCGAAACTTGCGCTTCTTGGCTCTGATACCAATTGTAAGGATTGAAAAGAACCCAAACACGATATCACGATCTCTAGTGAGTGTGCGGAATCCAAATACTAGAGTGATTCAAGTATAAACGACATAAACAAGAACAAACGATTAGGAATATAATGAAACACACAAACCGATTGAGAATGCTAGATCGAAACTTGATTGCAACACACTTGAAAGGTTCGAAATTCTCTATGGGAGAATTTCGATTACACTTCTTTGAAAACACCAAGAACACCCCAAAATCAGCAACCTATTAATGTGGGGAGGGTTTCGCTTTTATAGGGATTCTCCATCTTGGAGAACAAGTCATCCTAAAAACCCTAAATCCCCACTAATTTCCGTATTGGACTTTAAAGGCCCACAAAACTCCCCTTAAACTCATTCTAATTGAGCCCAAACACATCTAAAATGGCCCAGTGACCTAATATACCCATAACCCATCTAATTTTCACTTATTCTAACACATAGGCCTTCAAAATAATCCGCCAAAGGATAATTTAATACACAAGCCACAAATTATTCCGTTACAAGTCTATTATTTGGTGTTATAATAGACTACATCTTAAATGGTTGTAATTATGTTTTCTTGCTTATATACCTCATATTATAGCTCACTTAAAATCATTTTCTTCTTATACTTGTCTCAATCTAGCATCCACGATCACTCCAACATTTGGAATTGAAACTTTGAATGGAACAAATTTTGCCTCATGGAGGGACACTGTGAAACCTACTCTTGGTATGTTGGATCTTGATTATGCATTGAGGCATGAAGCACCTGCTGCTCTTACTACACAAAGCACAGCAGATCAAAAACAAGAGTATGAAAAGTGGGAGCGATCTAATAGAATGTCTCTTATGGTGATCAAGAATTCCATTTCTGTTGCAATAGGGGTGCCATTCCAGATTCTGAAAATGTTAAGGCTTATTTGGATTCTGTGGAGGAGCAGTTTAAGGGAACTTCTAAGGCACATGCGAGCACTCTAATTCTGAAAATGGTTACTACGAAGGATGATGGGGTTAATGGTGTGCGCGGACACATCATGATGATGAGCGACATGGCCCATAAGCTAAAGGGATTAGACATGGAAATTAGCGATGGTTTTCTGGTGCACTTCATTATGACCTCCCTTCGTGCACATTTTGATGCTTTTAAGATCAATTATAACACTCAAAAAGATAAGTGGACAATGAGTGAATTGATAGCAATGTGCGTG
>JBCNJP010000013.1:14596423-14625960 GCA_039602395.1 Deinandra increscens subsp. villosa
TTTTTTATCTTTAGTTTGATTTAGGTTTTGGGAATTTGATAATTTGATTTTAGGAAAATCTAACCCCAAATCCATCATTTGAAAATCCAACCCAACAGTGTTAGTTAATGTAACCCCGGTATTTATTTATATCTTGTAACATCCTTAATATCAGTGTTAAATATTCGTAACATTAGTATTAAACGTTTGTAGCATTACTGTAACAAGAAATCCGGTCAATGTAATCATATGTAACTTCATTGTTAAAAGATCATAGGCTTATAACATCGTTATTGTAGAAAATTACTTGTTAAATTGGTGTTCTACTAGAAAATCATGAAAAATTATTCTTTTATTTATATGCAGGCTTGGAACTTTCTTAACATCAACATTAAACATCTGTAACATCGGTGTTAAACGTTTGTATATTATTGAAAGAGAAAATTACGTCAATGTAATCGTTTGTAACTTCAGTGTTACATGATCGTAGGCTTGTAACATGTTGATACCTGATATGTGCGTCGTGTGAAGTATCAAGCAATGTACCAGATCAAGTCAAAGTATGCTTGGCCGAACCTGGTTCGAACCTGGAGTTCGGACTGGCCGAACCTGGGGTTCGGACAGGGATCGGCCAGTTGGGTATAAATAGTTGTTTGGTCTTTGTAATAGGGAGTTCTGAGGGTGTGAGATTTCTACTAAGTGTGTGTTTCTGAGAGTGTTCTCTGTGTCTGTATTCTGAGTGTTCTATGTCACACCCCGCCCCGCCGCGCCCTGCCAGGCGCGGGGGAGAGGAGAGTGGGACCGGCCGCCCGTATCAGAACACGCGGAAGCAAACAGATAGATGCAAGATCACAAGGTCAACACACATAAACAGACGACCCGTCCAATACAAAATCAAATACAAACCATGATGGACTTAATATGTTAAGTCTTAAGTATTGCACATTAGTCTACGCCCAGGCAGAACCTAAGGCTACCAACACAGTCAGAGGAAAAGACAACAATAACAAAGGATAGTCATGACGGGGAACAAATCCCAAAATCAACCAAATCAACCCCAACGGGTACAAAACCCAACTCGTCCCTAACATCCAAACGTGACATCCACCCAAAGCTTTACTTACCTGCACATGAACCAAAAATACGTCAACAACAAAAGTTGTTGGTGAGTCGTAGCGCGTTTGACTCAAATCCAAGTTTCCACAAATCAAGTAACAATACTGTGCCTGTTATAAATTCCTATGGTTAAACCAGCACTCCGGGGGTACGATCCTACGGCCGCACGCCTCCCTTTGTGGACTAGGCATATACGCCATCACCCGACCCCTAATGGATCCAACAAACGGGTATGAGACACCTTGATCTACCTCTACAGCTGTATTGGTGCAATATATGTCTTTGTGGCCTAACACTAAGGCCCAAATTAACCATACTAATCAACATGAACGTCTCGTAACATGCGAGTTTAAATTTATAACATGGTAATAAATACCTAAGCACAGTAACAAACAAACAAGCAATAGTTTGACATGGTTCATGTACACCCCAAAACGTTAAAAAGTTAAAGTAGGGGAAAAGCTATCAACTCACAGATGAACAAGCGGTGGATCAAACAAACGTCACAGGGCACGAGAATCCAAACGTCCAGGTGTATCACAGTGGCAAGTCTATTATAATGATATATGCATAATTATATCAGAACCTATCCGCAACTATAACCGCTTAAGCAATTTGTAGCAACAATAACTAACCAAATGGGAGGTTTAACAACACTCCCGGGAACATACCGAGCGGACAACAAACACCCGACGAGATCATAGGGCCCCAACCGGGAAGTGAAATATCTTTACTAGAAACCAACATGCCCATACTCGTGAAAATAACCAAACCGGGTCGCTCGATATTGCCCAAAACACAAAACAAAACAAAACAATGAAACTGTCCAGGGACACATGAGGACCGCGCGTAAACCAGAAAAACATCCCATGCGGTCCTCATGGGTGGTCAACAGACCACGTTGACTTTCCAGGCTATGAGGACCGCGAGCATACCAACAAACGAAACCCATGCGGTCCTCATCGACTATTTTGTCATTTAGTGAATTTTTCCCATTTTGCATTTTTAGCTCGTTTCGACAACGGGGTTTTGTTCTAACATGTTCCAGTAGCTAATACTTAAATTTTAAGGCTTTGAGGCCGTACCAAAACAATGTTACAAGTCCCGGTTATACACAAAATGTCCATAATTCAATTCCATTGCAAAACCGACAACCAAAATCATGTTCCAAACCAATGGTCTCCACCTAGGGACTGATTAACTCAGATTTTTAAGGCTTTAAGCCACTGAGATGCCCAATGTGTCATTAACCCATTATCAATAATGCCAAAATGCTCGGTTTTCGGGTTAAATGCTAGAATACAACAAAAGGGGTCTCCACCCATTGGACCAACTCTCTTCTTGTGACATTTTAGCCACTGAGATGGTGGGGTTTCCCTGACCAAGTTCCAGATTCTCAAACTAAACACACAATAACAACATGCATGCATCAAAGACTTGTACCTTATGCACAAATTCTTGTACCAAGCTTCTCCAAGCGGGTTTTTCAGTTCTCTAAGGTTCTTGAACACTCCAGTAGCTGAATCCACCCTTGCATGCATCATCAAAACTGATTTTAGGCAATGGATCATCCAAAAACTTGATATAAAGTAAAACCCGACACAAACTAACCTTGGATTGCAACACGAACACTCCCACAAGCCTTTGATCACTCTTGATCAGACATGCAATGCCTTTAGAAGCCCTAGAAACTCCTTGTCAGTAGAGGATTACAACAAAACCATGCTCAAAATGGAGAAATGGATGAACTAGAGGCTTACCCGAGCCTCGTGTGACCTTAATATGCTTGAGACTTGAAGCCACAAGCTCCCTCTGGCCGGAATTAGGCTTCTCAGGTGAATGGTGGACGAAATGAGAGAGTTTTTCCGAGTTAGAGTTGTGCAAATGAGCAGAAAATGAGCAAAACTCGTTTTTATAGTGCTGGGCGTCGATGAGGACCGCAAGAGGTGCACAAACATACCCCCATGCGGTCCTCATGGGTCAAAAAAAGTACGCGGATCCTGACCCGGAAACCTGACGGGTCATGAGGACCGCGAGAGGTTGGACCAGAGAGGGCATGCGGTCCTCATGCCCTCCAGAAAAAAAATAATTTTTTTTTCTTTATTTTTCTTGTGATTTTATATTCCGAGATCAAGGTTTTTACCATAGGTGTTACATTCTACTGATTGTAATTGTTCATTGTGATCAATAAAACAATCGGTTAATTACGTTTCGATGTTCGAATAGCTAGATCGAGTAGACGATCCGATGCTCACGCATTTTCAAGTGGTATCAGAGCTTTCTGGTTCACTCTACTGATCTGTGGTTGCTATTTTTGGATTTTTGAAGCGTTTTTAGTGATTCTCGAGTTTGTATTTGTGTTTTTCATCAATTCTATCGGGTGTTTGGTGTCAAATCTGCTTCTAAATCATTTTCTATCGATTTTTCTGATCTACAGTAACGAGTTTCGTCAAAATCAGTCCATTTTCGTGCGTTTTTGAAAAATGAAGTCGAGGTTCGGAGTTCACTGTTCAGGCTCGGTGTAACCGCCCCGAACTTCAAGTTCGGTCGATGTTCGGTCCATGTTCGGTCAGAGTTCGGAGTTGTAATCTAGTTCGGTCGAGGTTCGGAGGTCGATCGGTGCTAGATCGGAGTTATTCCGAAGTTCGGACAGTTGATTTTGATTCGGAGCTAGTTCGGACGAAGTTCGGACGTTGGATTTAGGTTCGGACGAGAGTTCGGAGGTCAGTGTATAGGTTCGGAGCAAGTTCGGCCGGCAGAATCTCAAAGTTTTCAAACGATGTCGGAATTTCAAGCGTTTGCTGCAATGCAAAGTGCGATGCAAACCATGTTGAATTTTGATAATGAAATTGGAACAAGTCAGAAAGTTCCCAAATTGTTGAAGCTAGAAGATTATCAAAATTGGAAGAAACGATTTTCTGCATACATCAGCACAAATGATATTGATTTATGGATTCCGATTCGAAAGTTATATGAACGACCAACTGAAGAAGGAGATTATAAGGAACTTCAAGATTTTGATGCTGCTGAAAGAAAAAGTTATGAGCTTGAAAAGAAAGTTTATGGTTATCTTACCATGGCTTTACCTACCGAATTGTTACATCAATTCAGCACTTGTAAGAAATCAAAGCAATTGTGGGATGCTCTCTCAGCAAGATGTGAGGGTAATGATGATTACAAGAAGAGTCGGAAGAAAGTGTTGAACAAAGAATTTGATAATTTTCAAAATTATGAAAATGAGAACATTACTGCTCTCGTTTCACGGTTTTCACATCTAATTAGTGAATTAAAGATAGTTGGTATTGAGAAATCTGATGCTGATTTGAAGGAAAAGATTATGGAAGCTTTACCTGAAAAGTGGGAGAATTATGTTTTGCTGCTCACTCATGATAAGGATTATACTACAATGACGTTTCACGAGCTTACTGGAAAACTTCATGCTCGAGAAATGGAAATGTTAAACTCAAAGAAGTCAACTGCTACTTTGCAAAATCCTGAATTGTATCATGGTGAGAATACGGCAAGCATGAATGCTAAATCTAAGCCAAATCTGAGTTCTGCACCAAGTGTTGCTTTCTTGACTGGAATTTCTGGATAATTCTGATAACAATTCTTCACGGGGTTGTAGTTTTACAATTCCAAAATTTTCAAGTCAGAATGCTTTTTCTGCTGAATCAACAGATGATTGTGCTAAAATGATTTCTGCATTGATTTCATCATCTTTTGGTTTGATTATCAAGAATGTTGCTGATGCAAAGTTAACCAGCGATGATCTTGATGCACTTGATGATGATCAACTAACTGAATTGGATATATCTTGGCAATATGCTATGTTATGTCAAAGATCAAAGAGGTTCTTCAAGAAACATGGAAGAAATCTTTCTGGTGATAAATTGGGTTTTGACAAGTCTAAGTTAAAATGTTATAAATGTTCACAGCTTGGACATTTTGCCAAAGATTGTCAACAGGCACATGCAAGCAAGCCTGGTTTTACTCAATCACCCAAGCCTGGTTTTACTCAACCATCTACTAGTAACACAAGCAAGACAACAGCATTGACAGCTCAACATGATGGTGTTTATGATTGGGGTCAACAGTTTGGATATGATACATCAGCATTAATTGTCACACATGACACAAGATGATTATTATTCTGATTCGAGTTCATATGACGCTGCTGAGAATGAGAAATTTGAGTCTAAAATTGAAGCCTTGATGAAAGAAAAAGAATTTTTGATTGAAGAAGTCAAAAGAGTTACTGCTGATTTCAAAATGATTAGTTCGGAGTTGGGAATTTCTAAGGAAAATGAGAAGGAATTGGGTATGAAGAATGAATGTCTGCTTAAAGAGATCAAATTGCTGAATGAAGTTTTAGAAATTTCTAAACAAGATAAAAGGGATGTTGACGCTGCAAAAGCTAAGATCTGTGAAGAAAGGGATGAGTTGGTGAGAGAAGTCAAGAAATGGAAGGATGAAGCGGAGGATACTGCTTCTGATTTCACGAATTTGTTTGATAAATCAAAAGTCAAACTTGATCTGCTTACAAAGAATGTTGAAGAATCAACTGCTAAGATTGAAGCATATCAAGTTGACATGGAAAAGTTGTTGGATGAGAAGCGGGAGTTGGTTCGTGTAAATAAAGTTCAAGCAGCGAATTTGGAGATTCAAAAGCGCAATGAAGATAAACTGAAGAAGGAATTATTTGAAGGACTTGATAATCTTCGCTTGCAAAAATTTGAAACTCACAAGGTTGCGAAGCGATTGATTGCTAAAGAAAAAGAATTTGCTGAGGCTCAACAGAAAATTTCTGATCTAAAGATTCAAGTTCTGGATGCTAATCGATTGCTTAACAATGTTTCAAATTCTCAAGTTTTCACAAGCTTCTTAGCTAATGATGCAAATTTTGAGAAAATGTTTGATAAGACTGCATCACCCCCTGCTCATATCAAAGAAGCTTTCAAAGAAGTGAAGGAACAAGTTGACGAATTTGATTATTCAAAGGTTTCATCATCTACTGTTGAGGATGAGAAGGTTGTGACGAAAAAGAAGAACAGGAAGAATAAGAAAAAGAAGGAAAAGAAATCTGAAGTTTCTCTCTGCTCCAAAATTTGTATCTGGTTCATCTTCTACTGATAATGAGAAGTCGGCTACTTCAAGTGACAAGCTTAAGTCACAATCTGGATTTGATGAAAAGATCTTTTATGATCAGAAGAATGTGACTGAAGTGAAAGCTGAATTTTCTCGTTTAGCGAAGAATGGACATTTTACACCTGAGGAGAAGATTTCTGGAAAGCATGTGGGATTGGGTTTTCACGGGATGAAAGACAAAGCTGAGAAGGTTCAAGCATCATCATCTCAAGATTTGAAGAAATTAAAGATGAAACAAGTGAAGAAGGAAGTTTTTCAAGCTGACAAAGTTCAACCCGAGCGGTTCTACAAACTCAAGGGTTCGGATCAATTATTTCTCTGACAAAGAATTTCCACTTCATTGTGTTGATGCTCGGAAGATTGCTGAAGTTTTTGTGAAAGCTCAAGTTTCTTCTGAAAGTTCTCAATCTCGAAGCCCTACATCCAAATGGGTACATGATCACAGGCATCAGGTATATGATTCTCATTCTGATCATGTTCGAGATATTCATGTGTGTTCTTCGCAGGTACATCAAAGATGGGACAAAACGAAAAGAATCTGTTATATTTGCCGCCGACCAGGGCATATGGCAAAGGATTGTCCATTACCTGCTGATTCACCCCAAGGGTTTCATAAGAAACCAGTGTTTGGTAAACCTGCCCCAACAAAGTTCTTTGATGAACAAGGCAGAGTTTTTGATGACGTTGAACCTACATTCTTTCATAAACAAAAACGTTTTGTTCCAATGTTCTCAAAGGTTCAAAGTGTAGGTTCATCATCACAGTCACCTGTGATAAGTTCATCTCAAACTGTTTTACCAAAACAACAACAATGGAAACCTAAGGTGGTTTCTAAGCAAAACAAGGACACTGGTCGACCAGAAGCAATCCGCTTCGGGTCATTTTTGGACTAATTAGTTTGACCAGTGTGCAGGTACTTCTAGAAGACCTATCGACGATTGCAAAGTTGTTGATGGAGGAGTATTCTGCTTAACTTAAATTTCATGATACATTTTGTCTAACCTGCAAATTTTCTGAATTCTAAATCTGCAAACTATCCGTGTTGATTGATCGATTTTTCTTTGCTTACAAGTTTTTCTCAAAAAACCCAAAAATAGAGTCTTGTTTTTGTGTAAAATGAAAATCCAAAATATAGAGTTTTCATTTTAAGGGGGAGAATTGTAAGTAAGGGGGAGTAATTGAGAAAATGCATGTTATGGGGAGAAGGTGAATACATGCCAAATATATAATGAAGGAAGGTGAATACATGCCACAATATATAAAATTGTGAGAAATTGATCATTGGGAAATGATGGTACATTGGCTTACGTATCTGACTCATGGATAGAGTAGATGAAAGGGCCATAAGATCATTGTTTGATATGCTTGGTAGGCTCGGCAAATCAGAAAGTATTCAGATGTGATATACACTAAATACTAATGCTTGACCATGTGGATAACATCTTGATGCATATTTCATGACACAAAAAGAAAAATAAGTGTGAAATTCAAAATGAGAAGTCACTGTGTATACATGTGTTCATTTTGCAAAGATTTAAACTTGTTTGATTTTCTTTATTTTGTCAAACGATCGGACTTTCTCTGCGTATCGAAAGATCGACCTGATCGTTGTTCGTTTGACGTTCTGCTTTATTTTCTTTGGTGTTTCGTATAACTCATCGGACTTTCTCTGCGTGTACGGAAGTACCGACCTGATTGTTGTTGGGTTATACAATTTCAACTTGTTTTATTTTCTTATTTTGTTAAATCCGAGGCCTTATCTGCGTATCGAAAGATCGACCTTAAGGTAGACGATTTAACGTTCTTATTTCTTTTTGCATGGAACACAGTTGACGGTATCATGAAAAGATTATGCATTGTGAAAAATCACAAGTGCTGTCACACAAAAAGAAAAAGAAAGAAAAACAGAAAATGTCTGATTATGTCTGATAGTGTGGGATACACTGGTCAAAGCAAATCTAATCAATACCTTAACATATCCAAATGTTATGAGTATGATTCTGCCTGAGTTTAAGTTGGACAAATTATACCAGCAATCAGCATGACTTATGTGTTTCGATTAATTGAAATTGAAGTGTAGTTCAGTGCGTTATGTCCAATATGATCCCATATAGTGATCTTTCTCATACCAAAAATAGTGTTTGATTCTGTATTGTGATTTCATTTTATTTCAAGAAAAGTCAAAAATATTTTAGGTTTGTTTTAGCATAAATTTTCTAAAAATCAAAAAGATTTTATTTCTGCTTTATTTTCGATCTGATCAACACGTGATACAAATCAATTTTCAAAATCATATCTTGGAGTCTCAAAGAGACGTTTTGCGCCAAGATTATTTAAATGTTTGAGCAGGTTGCTATGTGCAAGATATCACGACTTCAAGTCTTCTGAAGCTGTTGATAAAAGACCAGAGATACACTAGGCTTTGTCACGTATTCAAGATCAAGCTATGATCGAGTTGAGGAGGAGTTTGTTTGAAGATTCATTTCATTGAACGAACGGATTCTACACTTGAGGGGGAGCTTGATTGAAGATACAAAGTTGATGATGTTGAAGAGATACTGCACACGACGAGGGGGAGTTTGTTGATACCTGATATGTGCGTCGTGTGAAGTATCAAGCAATGTACAAGATCAAGTCAAAGTATGCTTGGCCGAACCTGGTCCGAACCTGGAGTTCGGACTGGCCGAACCTGGGGTTCGGACAGGGATCGGCCAGCTGGGTATAAATAGTTGTTTGGTCTTTGTAATAGGGAGTTCTGAGCGTGTGAGATTTCTGCTAAGTGTGTGTTTCTGAGAGTGTTCTCTGTGTCTGTATTCTGAGTGTTCTACTGATTGTAATTGTTCATTGTGATCAATAAAACAATCGGTTAATTACGTTTCGATGTTCGAATAGCTAGATCGAGTAGACGATCCGATGCTCACGCATTTTTCATAACATTGTTGTTTCATAAAATTGCGTGTTAAAATAGGTATTTATTGAAATATAAAAAAATGATTGTTTTATTTATATGCAAATTTGTAACTTCCTTAACATCAGTGTTAAACATCTGTAACATCACTTTTAAACGTTTGTAACATCAGGGTTAAACATTAGTTTTAAATGTCTGTAACATTAGGTTTTTATTAAAAATTAAAAAAATTGTTTACTTACTGTTAGAACACAATGTAAATGTAACACAAAACAGTCAAGTATTAGAAGAAAAGATAAGATATATCCTTAAAAGAGAAAGGATATGAAAGTCTGTATGAAATACAGATTTCTGCATGATTTCTGTACTCATACAGAACTACTCCAGAAATTCCGAAGTAGTTCTGTACAGACTAAATTCTACAGAAATCCTCATTTCTGTAGAAGGCTTCTAATGGGAAGCATCAAAAGTCTTCAAAGAAGAGTCCTGAAGGAGTTCTGGACTATCAGAAGATAAAGATTACGAGAAGAACAAATTCTACCTTTGTGTGAAGAACAAGCAAAATGAATGTCAACTTGACATTAATCACGAAAGCAGTTGAAGACAGTTGAAAAAGAGATAAATTGAATATCTTCAATTTATCTCTATATACTCTGACACACTCCAAAATCAACCGTCCTCAACCACCTTATCTAATTGCAACTTGCTACATCTTCCTATAAATAGCAAGCTGACTTCACCAAACAAAGCAAGACATCAAGCATACAATTCAATATCTTCTCAAAGCAATTACAACATCACTCCCATAGAAAAGTTATTTCTGTTGATACATAGTTATACTATAAACTCGTGTAAACCATTATTTACATTTGAGATATACAGAATAACCCTTTTATGAATTGTTGTCTTCCAATTTGATTTACTTTCCGCAACTTGTTTATCTTGTTTAAATCAAATTGTGCCAACATTGTTAAAGAGCCCCTCACGGGACCCAACAATTGGTATCAGAGCAGATTGAATAATCAATATTCAAAGTTCCTGCTCTTTAACATCTTTTCTTTAACACTCTCTCAAAAATGTCTTCAAGCTGGAACAATGGAAAATCACTTGGCTCATTGGCAAAACCCCCTATGCTTGCTAGGGAGGAATATCCACAGTGGAAAATCAGAATTACCAACTTCCTAAAAGAAGTTGATAGCTCCCTGTTGGAATGCATAGCCAAGGGACCCCATTGCCCCACAGTTGACATTCCTGAGATAAAAGAAACTGAAACCTCAGCTGGTGTGCCCGCTCGCACCATTCCTAAAGAAAGGAAATGGTGGAGTGAAGAAGACAAGACCAAAGAAATAAATGAGGACAGAGCCAAGACAGTTCTCATCATGGCTCTTCCTCATGAAATATTCTGTCAAGTTGACTGCAACACCTCAGCCAAGGGCATATGGGATGCCCTTGAGAAACTCTTTGATGGGGGGGGGGGGGGGATCAAATGAAAAGAAACAAGAGAACAAAAGCACTAAACGAATATGAATCTTTCAAGTCACTTCCAAGCGAGTCACTTTTAAACACTTACAATCGCTTTGCCACAATAATTAACAATCTAAGGAAGTTCAATGTTTCTAAATCTAATGAGGAAACAAACATCAAATTTATCAAAAGTCTTCCTCATGAATGGAGAAGTCTAACCATGACTCTTCAATCAACTTTGGATTTAGAAGAAAAAAGTCTAAATGATCTCTTCTGTATTCTAGACTCTCAAGAGTCTGAAATACTGGACATCTCAAAATTCAAAGTGGATCCACTGGCCCTTTACTCTGAAAAGAGGAAAAGAAATATCAAACAAGAGCCAAGCCACTCAAAACGAAAAGAACTAAGTGACTCAGAAAATGAATACTCTGAGCAGTGAAACAGAAAATGAGTCGTTTGAAAAATCACTGGCACTACTGACCAAACAATTTGGTAGATTCAAAAAGAATCCTTCCTGGTCAACCAGAAACAATTTTTCAAAAAATGAAGAAAGCAAGAAACAGTCATCTGAATACAACAAACCTGAAGTTGACAAGAGTGAGATAAAGTGCTTCAAATGTGGAACAATGGGCCACTATGCTTCAGAATGCAAGAACAAAAGACTCAAAGATGCTGCATACTACAAAAAGAAGTATGAACAGGCCATGCAGAAAGAAAAGGCATTAATGGCTGAAGTTGAGAACTGGGACTCTGAGTCATCATCAGATGAAGAATGTCACTCCAACAAATGTCTTATGACAAACGATGAATCTCTCTCAACTGATCTCTCTGAAATCTCACATGGAAAACAAGTAAGCTCATCTCACACTGATCTAATCTTTCAATTCAATAACATGTCAATCAACTACAAAGTTCTTCAAGAAAACTCTGAAAGAAACAAACTCTTAAATGAAAACAAGTTTAAAACTTTTGAAGAAGAAATTAACTCTCTCCTATCTGAACTTCATCAACTAAAAGGGGATAGAGAAAAAGAATTGTTGAGATTAAGACAACTAGAAACACAAAACTTGAGCAATAAAGCCAAAATTGATCACTATGAGACTGAACGTGCAACCTTATATCAAAGGTTGCACATGGAAACAAAGAAAATAAATGGTCTCATAAATGCTCATGATCAACTTGAAAATATGACAAACACACCAAGAAATCATGGGCAAGGGATTGGGTATGTTCAAGGGACAAAAAACTCCAAGACTGTCTTTGTAAAAAGCAGCAGTCAAAATGAATCACAACTGGACATCTACGACAAAAGCAAAAGTCCAGTCTCTGAAACTTCATATAACACTCAGTCCAAACCTGATGACTCAAACAAAACCAAATCTGAGTCAACCAGCTCCTCAAGTCGAAATCTTGAAAGTTTTGGAGAAAGTACCATATACAAGCACTGCATGTGTAATGAAATGGTAAAACTAATTGGAAAACACTACAACATTAAACAAATATACTCAGCAAAGTGTAACACCTCTTTGAGTGTATCTTCCAAATCTGTAAAAATAAAAAGAAAAGAAACCACTGAAACGACAAACAAAAAACCCAAAAACAAATGGGTTCCAAAAACCAAATAAAGTTTTCTTTGCTTGAACAGATACTCTTCAGAATTTCTGAAGAATATCTGTATCAACTAAATGACTCCCAATCTTGCACATATCTAGGGGGAGTCCTTTTTTAACGTTTCATGTATTTTTTTCTTTTCCTCCTTCTTCAATAAATGATCTAAAGAGACACTTGTCACTTTCAAAATGCTTCTTTAAAAAGTTGACTTTCTCTTCCTGATAAGAAATGATGCCCATCAAATCACATACTTAAATAGCAATAGGCATATCGGGAAACAAATCTTTGTGAGTTAAAGCACACAAAAGAGGTAATAATAACTCTAAAAATAGGAGAATGATGAAAATAAGAGTTAATTCCCTCTCACAAACCATCCCAACTACCTCTATCAGAGGTCTAAGCAGCCGACAAAGCCCAAAAGTCTTACTGCCAAATATCCAGACTTCTGAACTCTTCCCGATTACAAATAGATGGATATCACTCTCAACTCATCCAAGTACACATCCAAACAAATCCAATCTTCATTCAAATATTCATCAGAAAATGGATTTTCAAGCTCTGTTAGACAGACAAGCCTTCCAAATTCCACTTCACCAAACTCACAACCTCTGTCTTCATACCTCCAACCATCAGCCAACCTTTACCAGAATGATGAGGTTCTTGCAAACTTGTGCTATTGGGTTTGCACTCACCCAAAACACTCCCTTCAGATACGAATTTCTAAGGGAATTCTGGGTCAATGCAAGATCTGAACCCAACCTACCTGGAAGCCCAATAAGAACTCGTGTGAATCACCTCACCTTTGAAATCACTGAAGACTCCATTCGCTCTGCTCTCAGTCTGAATGACAAAAATGGAGCCATTCACTTCAACAGGGCCCAAGTCATTGAAACCTTCATTGACATTGGGTATGATGGAAATTTTTTCGAAGAACAGGCCAACAAATTCCACCTTCCTCTCATCTGGCAATTCTTCTTCTCTCAAATTCAACTCTGCTTTTCTTCCCGGGTCAATAATCATCATCTTGCTGACCATGACACTCAAATGGTCATGCATGCTCTAATTCACGGACTGGATATGAACTTCTCTCACTATCTTCTGCAGAACATGAAAAACAACTGCTATCTCCCTGTAGAAGAGAGAGTTATTCTATATCCTCGTTTTGTGACAACAATGATTTGCCAGGCCAAGCAATGGGAAGCAATCCCCCGCAAATATTCCCACCCAACTAGTACCTTCTCAAAGGTATCTTGGCCTTCACATTACTGGACTTCCAAATGAGACAATAGAGGAAGAAGATGAAGGCCTGAGACCCATCTCTCATAACAACATTCCTCTCCAGCTTGAAGCCAGAACATATCCTCCAAAACCCACCAGAATTATCCTACCTTGTACCTGTAGAACTACATGCACTCACTTAAACTTAATGTTTAAATAAGTTCTGTACTAGGTATCTTGTTGAAAAATATGTTGGAAAATTTGCTGAAACTGGATCTTTTTGGATTGCTGTAAGAAAAGCTCAAATTTGTGTTAAGCTAAAACATCACTACTAGTGATTCTGTGTTTCTTCTGTTTTTCTACTAAGAAACTGGTCATACAGAACAACTCCGGAAATTCCGAAGTAGTTCTGTACAGAAGCTAGAATGCTAGAATGAAACAAAAAGAGGAAATGAAAAATCTTTGACGTACTTCCCCACCCCCACACACACACAAAAGGGGGAAGGAGAGGGAGGAAGAAAAATACTGTAATTGTTGGAAGGAAAACTCATTTGATCTCACCCTGAAAATTGGGATCAAAACAATTCTTCATCAAGAAATCCCAACCGACATTGAAGACGTCAAAAGCTCCCAATAAATAGAAACGGTAACTTTTTTCAGTTACGAGGAGAATCAATGATCCAACGGACATCCGTTTCACCACCCAGTCAATCCAATCGGTGAAAAAGAGCCGTTAAAACCCTAGAATCTCTCTCATGCCATAAAATCCTCACTCATTCTCCAAATCAAACACCGTTCCTAAATTCACAATCCTCACCAAGCAAAGCATTTCTTCGAACAATCAAAATGGCTTCATCCTCTCAAATCTCCCTGTTCAGAACATTCAACATAGAGCAAAACAATATGCGAGCAAATCTAAACCCACCAGCCTACTCAAACGATGTACAAATCATCATAGAAGCATTAAGGTACTCGCCTCTCATGACAGCTCTCACTGAAGATGAAGAAATCACCAAAGAGACTCTTATGAATGTCTGGTCAACAATAAGAGTAAAAACTGAAACTGTGACTAAAAAGGTATGGATTGAAGCACTCATTGAAAACGAAGATCGATCCACAACAACTCTACAGTTTTCAGAAGAAGACTTCAGACAAGTTATTGACCTCAAAGCACCAGAAGACCCTGCTCAACCCCCAACTAAATCAGAAATTCTCAAAACCATCAATTCCTTGAACAAAGGAACAAGCTTTACCACAATCTCAGGTATAAACATCAATCAGCTAGAGAGAAAGTGGAAACTGATGATGCACACTCTCATCTACAGCCTAACTGCTAAAGTCGGCTCATCAGACCAAGCCAGTGAATCAGTATACTCCATGATGGTCGCTCTAATCCTGAATAAAAGAATAGATTATGGAGCTATGCTGTGGAGGAATCTAGTAAAAAGAATTGAAGATAAACACAAGGAAAAGAAAGAAACCACCCACATTCCATTTATAAGGTTTCTTTCCCTACTCATCTTCAAAAAGTGTCAGGAAGGATCATTAGCTATGACAGGAGCTAAGCATAGGTCAACCACTCTGAAAATTCTGAAAAAGTTTGAATCAGGTACAATACACTCTATATCCTCTGTACCTATTTCATTACTTTTAAATATACCAGATGGTTCCCCAGTTCTGATAAAATACAAAGAAGGAATAGAACTACAAAAACAGAACTCATCTGAACCTGAACAACCAACCCCTAAACACAGCCCACAAACATCCCACTTTTCTGAATCAGTCAATCTAAACAGAAATTCACCTGACTCTCCCACATCCAACTCCACCACATCAGCCTATAAAGACTTCAACTTTAGCCCACCAAACTCACCTCCTCAGATCCACATTCCTGAAATAGCCACCAAGCCCAGCCTGTTTGATGACTCTGAGAGTCATCAGCAAGCACCAACAAGTGGAGACTCAATGAGTCAAGGAAACTTGGAAAGAATCCACAGGGATTGGTTCCCTGAGGATTCGACACATGAGGATTCTGAAAAGAATAATCAAACAACACATGAGTCTGAACCATCCAGGATAAAGACAATGAATGTGGAAGACCTAGGAACATCAGATATTTCTGGTATTCTAGGCACTAACAAAACTCTCAACAGAGAATCTGTTAGTAAAACTGTTGGACATGTGTTGTCCACTGGTATGTTAGAAGGAGAAAGATCATCTGTTGATCCAACTCCAAACTCACCCAGTATCCTACTCAAATCTGATCTCTTAAAATTCTCTCAAACAATCAGAGAGAAAATATTCAATTTCAAAAGGGATCAGAAAAATGACCTTCATGAACTAGGAAAACTCAAGTGCTCAAACTCAGAAAAACTCATGAAGGTAGAAAGAAACACAGCTCAGAACACCAATCAACTAAACACTCTAGCAGATGAGCTGAAAACCTGGAAAGAAGAACTAAGTAAGGAGGCCAACAAGATTTCAGAAGACATCAGCAAAAGTCTTCAAAATCTGCAATCTGTAGACACAAGCGATGATGAACAAATCATTAAAAATTTCTCTACAGAATTAATAAACAAGAAAAAGACTCTTGAAGATATGGGCAAAAATCAAGCAAAGAAGGCACAAGAAGAAATAAGATCAGTCAGAAGCAAACTGACAAGAAATCAACTGACTTCAGCAAACCTGGAGATCAAACACTCTTTTCAAGAAGATCAGATGAGAGAAATAGAAAGAGAATGGAAACAAAAGATAAAAGGAACAGATGAGAAAAGAAAGCTAATCACAATCTCTGTTCAACCTCCAATGAAGAAGACAAGACTTCAAGGCAATGATCCAAGTGAAGAAGAAGATGAAACAGATCAACTCCAGAGAAAGAACTCAAAGAAATGCAAACCTTCATCTCAAGCTTATGAAGGCATGCCTCCTCCTCCACCTCCTTCTTCTCCCAAGCCACCAACAAAGACTGCCCAGAAAACAAATGCTTCTCAACCTCTCTCCACCGAGAACAACAAAGAAAACCCCAGCTAAACAGACTCAAATACAATCATCCTCATTAGCTGGATCTTTCATATCTGGATCAGCCTTTGAAGATGATTACTCTGAAAAGCAGAATATGCAAAAAGTCATCTGGGAAGAAGTCAGAGAACTACAAGAGAAACTACTCAAAAGAGAAGAGGACAGACCCACAATGAGCCCCCTATCAAGAAAAGCCTTTGACAGGACCACCGGAATATCAGTTGAGGAAGATCCAAACTACACAATGCCCATGATTAAAGAGTTCATAAAGATCAAGGCCCAACCTATAACAAAACACCTATGGGTAGATCACTTCAACTGTTACAGAGTAAAGACAAATGATGAGAGCATCAAGGAATTCACTGATAAAGACCTACAACAATTTAAACCAATACAGTTGGTGTCATTTATAAGGTACTTCTCAAGTCAACCCTCAAAAAAAGAGAGGGTAAGCACTGCCTTATACCAAGGAATTGAAGCTGGTAAAAAGATGTTCAGAAGACAAGCACAGGTGGATGTCGAATTAGCAAAAGAATCCAACATCCCTCTACTATTTTTAACAAAGCCAAATGAGACTATCCCTTCTGAAGTCTCATGGAGAGGATCCGGGTACAACATTTCTCAACCCAATCTCTGGTATATGCTTCAGAGATCACTCTGAAGAAAGAAGATTCTTCAGGCTAAAAGAAAAACAGAAGTATACAAATCTGGCCTTAGAATTCTTCTTATTCATTCTAGAGAAATGCAAGACTAACAACAGCAGCACCAAGGAAGTCATCAAAGCAGAAATTGATGCCCTGATAAAAGAAAGAACTGTCTTCAAAACTCTACTGGAAGAATGTACTACAGAGTACAATTTTGAAATTAACTCACTCACTGGTAGGGCAAAAATCAGAAAAGACTTGTAAACTTTAAATTATGATAGACAAGACTTCTTTCGTTTTCCGTAAAAAGATCAATGAAAATGATCTATGCATATGTTACTTTCTCTTTTTGTTTATTTTCTTCAAATACTTAGGGGGAGATTGTTAGAACACAATGTAAATGTAACACAAAACAGTCAAGTATTAGAAGAAAAGACAAGATATATCCTTAAAAGAGAAAGGATATGAAAGTCTGTATGAAATACAGATTTCTGCATGATTTCTGTACTCATACAGAACTACTCCGGAAATTCCGAAGTAGTTCTGTACAGACTAAATTCTACAGAAATCCTCATTTCTGTAAAATGCTTCTAATAGGAAGCATCAAAAGTCTTCAAAGAAGAGTCCTGAAGGAGTTCTGGACTATTAGAAGATAAAGATTACGAGAAGAATAAATTCTACCTTTGTGTGAAGAACAAGCAAAATGAATGTCAACTTGACATTAATCACGAAAGCAGTTCAAGACAGTTGAAAAACAGATAAATTGAATATCTTCAATTTATCTCTATATACTCTGACACACTCCAAAAATCAACCGTCCTCAACCACCTTATCTATTTGCAACTTGCTATATCTTCCTATAAATAGCAAGCTGACTTCACCAAACAAAGCAAGACATTAAGCATACAATTCAATATCTTCTCAAAGCAATTACAACATCACTCCCATAGAAAAGTTATTTCTGTTGATACATAGTTATACTATAAACTCGTGTAAACCATTATTTACATTTGAGATATACATAATAACCCTTTTATGAATTGTTGTCTTCCAATTTGATTTACTTTTCGCAACTTGTTTATCTTGTTTATATCAAATTGTGCCAACATTGTTAAAGAGCCCCTCACGGGACCCAACACTTACAATGATTGTTTTATTTATATGCAAACTTGTAACTTCCTTAACATCAGTGTTAACATGTTGTAGGGTTGAAGATGAATAAAAATATAGTCAAGGAAGCAATTAAAAAAAGATAGGTAGTCGTTTCAGATGACTTGAGGTCCCCATAGGTACAAAGAGATTTGATTATACACACCAGAGGAACACAGTGTATGGTGATTGTTAACAGGAGCAAACAAGCAGTACGAAAATGATACACTAAAAGTTATCTCTTATTCTGTGATTTTGTAGTAAAAATAGTTGTTTAGTCTGTGGGCGGTGGCCCTAGTTTTGCCAGCCCCTGACTTCGTATGTTAATGTTTGCTTCGTTCTCAGATTATTAATAGTTATTAAAAAAGTTAGTTATCAATATACAACCAGTTGCGATAATTAGTTATCACAAGTTTGGTTCTTATAGATGTTTATAAAAATAAAATATGTCACAATGGAACAACTCTTTCAAAAGGATATTACAAAAATATCATGGAACTACTACTTGGTAGGTATCTTAAAAGATAACAATGTCGTCCATGGGATAGTGTTAGTACCTAGTTCCTGATCGTCATGTGAAGTATCGAATACAAGACAAAGTAATTCATGAATATTGCTGGCCGAACCCCTGTCGAACTCCAAGTTCGGACAGGTCCGAACTTGTCCGAACCTGAGGTTCGGACCATCGGGTTTAACTCTAGTATATATAGTTTGTCTTGTGTTGTAATTGGTAGCTTTTGTACGTTTGAGTTTGATTTCCAATCAGTGTACTCCGTGGTTCTCTGTGGTCAAATACAAGTCTCTTTGTATTTACAATTTGTGTGATTACTCGTTTTACATTGATTTCATAACGACTAAGTAGATGATCTACTGCTCACGTATTTTCAAGTGGTATCAGAGCATTTGGTTTGCTCTACTGGTCGGAAATCATTGTTTTTCGGAGTTTTGAGTCAAAATCTCACGATTTTATGAAAATGAGTATCATTTTTTGATTCGTTTGATCTTCTCGAGTGTGCTTTACGTGAAAAATCTTCCTCTGTGTCTGTATCTATTGAGTTTGCTTGAGTTCCTGTCAAAAGTTGCGTTCAAATTCTCTCAAAATCGCAGAAATGCTGTCGAGTGTGCTCAAGTTCGTTTGAGGTTCGGACTTCACCAAAAATAACCGCTCTGAACTCCTAGTTCGGAGACAGTTCGGCTCAATATTCACGAACTCGAGGTTCGGACATTGGTCGGATATAGTTCGGTCTAGGTTCGGACAACATTTGTTGCTTATTTGATTCGGAGAGAGTTCGGATCATCCGAAGGTGAGGTTCGGACAGAGTTCGGTCAAATTCTTTTTGGCTAAGGTTCGGGTTAAGTTCGGTAGAAGTTCAGACGAGGTTCGGCACATGTTCGGAGTGAACAGTAACCATAATTTTCAAAATGTCCGATTTTCAAGCGTTCGCGGCTTTTCAAAATTCGGTTAAAGCAACGATGCAAACAATGATGAATTGTGATAATGAAATCGGAACAAGTCAGAAAGTTCCTAAATTGCTAAAATTGGAAGATTATCATAGTTGGGTTAAAAGATTTGAAGTATACGTTGACACCAATGACATTGATATGTGGTTGGCATTTACCATTCAATATGTATATCCTAAGGATGAAACTAGTGAACCCATTATTCAAAGAAAGATGTCATCTGAACAAAAGAAAGCTTATCAAGCTGAAAAGAAAGCTTATGGTACTTTGACGATGGCTTTGCCTAAAGAGTTACTGCATCAATTTTCTGGTAACTATACATCGAAGAGTTTGTGGGATGCACTGGAAAAGAGATGTGAAGGCAATGACCAATATAAGAAAAGTCGACAAAAGGTTTTGAAGAAAGAATTTGATAGTTTCAAGCATTACCAAAATGAATCGATTCCAAATCTGATTGCAAGGTTTGCTCATTTAATGAGTGAAATGCGTTTGGTAAGCCTTACAAAGGAAGAAGCTGATATGAAAGAAACGATTTTGGAGGCTTTGCCAGAGAAGTGGGAGAATTATGTGATGATGATCACCCATGATAATGAATATCCGGGATTATATTTTAATGATCTGATTCAAAGAATTCAAGCGAGGGATATGGAGCTAATGGTTAACAAATCACTTCCCGCACAAGTACAAAATCCTGCAGTGTATTTTGGTGATAATGATTCTACCATGAATGCCGGGAAATCAAATACTCTTAGTTCTGCACCCCCTACAACATTTCTTGCAGGTAAATCTGAAACTTTAAGTTACTATGCTGGTTGTAATGTTTCTGTTCCTAGTACTTCAACTCAAAATGCGTTGTTTGCTCAAACTACCGATGATTATAATGCTTTAATGTCTGCATTGGTAACTTCATATTTTGGGGTTATTACTGGTGCTGTTAATAATGCTGAGTTGACAAATGAAAGAGATGGATTTGAACTGGCAATATGCTATGTTAGTTCGAAGAACGAAGAAATTTTTCAATAGAACTAGCAAGAAACGATTGAATCAGGATGGAAAAATTGGATTGGATAAGTCAAAGGTTAAGTGTTATAAGTGTTCTGTTTATGGACATTTTGCACGAGAATGTCCAAGTTCAATTGACAACAAACTAAAATCTGGTCAACATGCTCATGTGGTTTTTCATTCACCAAGTGAAGCTTCCAAGGTTGAACAAAAATCTGTTTCTTTTGATGAAAAACTGTCAGAGGTGTTTTGCCATCCAAATGAGTTTGCTCGGAATGCAGATTCTGCATCGCAAATGAAACATGCTCCTTTTACTGTTGCCTTAACTGCTCATTATGATGATGATGATAGCATTCTGACCGATTCTGATTCAAATTCGACAATATCAATGATCAAAGAAGTTAAAGTCAAAGAATCAAGATGTCTTGAATGTATAAGGCGGAGTAAGAAGATTGCAAGTCTTGAGAAAAATTCTCAATTATCAACTGAAGAGGTTGTAGTTCTCAAGAAAGAATTGGAAGAATTTCAGAAAAAGTATTATGAATTGGTTCATGTTCATGATGATATTTTGAAAGAAAAGAGCAAGTTGGCAGAAGAATGTGAAAAGGCCAAAGCTGAAGCTTTAGATGCAACTCAAGATTTTGAGAATTTGTTGAAAAGAGTTATCCGGTTCAACAAAAGTATGAAAAGGCTAATGTTCTTGTGATTGAATCGGCAACTACTATTGAAAAACTTCAGAACAAGATCTCTATTCTTCAAGATGAGAATGTTTTATATCGTGATAAGAATGAAGTTTTGACAAAAGATATTAAGATTTACAAGAAACAGAGAGAAAGTGTTCTTGAAGAATTATTTGCTGAATGTGAGATTCAGAAGTTGCAAACGTATGAATATGATGATCTCAATGCAAAATTCATCAAGTCACAAAAAGACGTGTTTGATGCTCAATAGAAAATATCTGAATTGAAGTTGGAAATTTTGGAGTTGCAAAGGCAAGTTAAGAATTGCAATTTGTCACCGACATTGCTGAATTTCTTATACAAGCAGGATAGGAGTGAGGATAGTTCTAAGAAGGATGAAATTCACTTGGTTCCTCAACCGGTGGATTATTATGAGGTTACATCTGCTCTGTTTGATCCTAAAGCCGAATTTCATGATTATTCAAAATTTGCCACTTCATCAAAGAAGAAGAAGCCAATGTCTAAAAAGCAGGAAAAGTCTTTGGGTGAAGCTCCTAAGTTTAGCTCAAAGTCTGTTTTTCTAGAAAATGCACAAGTGTTTGACAAAAGTGGTGCAAGTACTTCATCTGGAACCAAAGAAGAAAAAGCTTTAGTTGAGAAGAACAAGTTGAAAGATATCAAAACAAAATTCACTAGCGAGGCTAAGGCAGAGAGAAGCTTCTGGTTCTTCTTTAAGCTTATCAAAACCTTCAGGTTTAAAGCACAAAGTGTTGGGTTATCAGGTTAAGGAAGCACCAGCTCCAGCAAAGAAGCCAGTGAAAGTTAAAAAAAGTTTCAAAAGCTAAAGTTCACAAGAAATCACCTCCTCTGAAAGACAAATCTTATTATTCTGGAAGGTCATCATCTTCAAGGAGTCCATCTCCTAGGTATGATTCTTCTGATGATTTCTTTGATAACTTTGCTTCTGAACATTCATCTCAAATATTTTTCAAGAACGACTTTGTTATGCATGTCGTCAACCAGGACATCTTGCTGCTGATTGTCCGACGCCTGCATATATCTATAATACTGCTAAATATGTGGATAACAAAGGTCAAATTTTTGATGAACCATGGTCTCCAAAGATCAAATCAACTCGTAAGTCGTCATGGTCTAAACCAAGTACATCGGTTGAATCTGATTCTGGTTCTGATAAAAAATCAAAATTTTAAAGATATGGAAACCAAAGATTGTTTCCAAAGTCACCAACGACTATGTGGAAGACACTGGGCGACCCGACGCTGTTGAATCGAGTCGATCCTAGAGCGACTAATATTTTATTTGGTGTCAGGCAGGTATTTCAGGAAGACCTTTCGGTGATTGAGAAATTGCTGATTGTGGAATATCTGTATTAAATTAAATTGAATTTCAGACTCACATTTTATTTTAAAAAATGCTAAACGGCAAGTATTCGTGTTGGTTGATCACTTTTTTATTTGTTTTTCACTCCGTTTCAGTTTGAGGGGGAGTTTGTTTTTGAAAAATCCAAAAATAGTGTTTTGTTTTTCAAATCGTAAAAATGAAAATCTATAAATAGAGTTGTCATTTTTAGGGGGAGAAATTTGAAAAAGACAAAAACATTGAAAAATGCAAAAATCCAAAAACATTGAAAAATGAGAAATTGTATCCGACATGATTGGTAAATGATGGTACATTGACTTACATTGTCTGACTCATGGATAAAATAGATGAACTAGCCATAAGATCATTTGATCGATGTGTAAGGTAGGCTCGACAAATCAGAAAGTATTCAAATGTGATATACACTAAATCTGGTGTTTGATCTAGTGGACAACATCTTGATGCATATCTCATGATATATCAAGAAAAAGATATGTGAAAAATAAAATGAGAAGTCACTGTGTATTCATGTGTTCATTTTGCAAAGATTTAAACTTGTTTGATTTTCTTTATTTTATCAAACGATCGGACTTTCTCTGCGTGCTAATAAGGCCGACCTGATTGTTGTTCGTTTAAAATTATGCTTTATTTTCTTTGGTGTTTCATATAACTCATCGGAATTTCTTTGCGTGTCCACAAGACCGACCTGATTGTTGCTGAGTTATACATTTTCAACTTGTTTTATTTTCTTATTTTGTTAGATCCGAGGCCCTATCTACGTATCGAAAGATCGACCTTAAGGTAGACGATTTAATGTTCTTATTTCTTTTTGCATGGAACGCAATTGACTATATCATGTATAGAATCACTATGTGATTAATCACAAGTGAAATCACAAAAATGTGATAAACAAAGCATATCTGAGTATGTCTGATAGTGTGGGGTACACTGGTCAATGCAAATCTAATCAATACCTTAACATATCCAGATGTTATGAGTATGATTCTGCCTGAGTTTAAAGTTGGACAAATTATATCTGCAATCAATATGGCTTATGTGCTACAATAATCGAAATTGAAGTGTAGTTCAGCATGTTTTGTTCAATATGATCCCAAGTCGTTATCTTTCTCACAAAAGACAAAAATAGCGTCTGACTCTGTATTGTATTTACTTTTCATTATCAGAAAATATCAAAAAGATTTTAGGTGTGTTTTGATATAAAGTCTTTTAAAAAGCCAAACATATTTTGTTTTTGATTTATTTTCGATTGATCAACACGAAATACAAAATTATTTTCAAAATAAAAATATCTTGGAGTCTCGAAGAGACGTTTTGCGCCAAGAATATTTATGTTGGCAGGTTTCTAAGTGGAAAGAGAACATCACAACTTCAAGTCTTCTGAAGATTGTTGATAAAGAGATTACACACGATGCAATATCAAGTACTCAAGATTGAACTCATCGTCAAAGAAGAGGAAGAGTTTGATTGAAGATACATGATACAAGTTTTTAGTTGATGGTGATACTGCACATGACGAGGGGGAGTTTGTTAGTACCTGGTTCCTGATCGTCATGTGAAGTACTCGAATACAAGACAAAGTAATGCATGAATATTGCTGGCCGAACCCCTGGCGAACTCCAAGTTCGGACAGGTCGGAACTTGTCCGAACCTGAGGTTCGGACCATCGGGTTTAGCTCTAGTATATATAGTTTGTCTTGTGTTGTAATTGGTAGCTTTTGTATGTTTGAGTTTGATTTCCAATCAGCGTACTCTGTGGTTCTCTGTGGTCTAATACAAGTCTCTTTGTATTTACACTTTGTGTGATTACTCGTTTTACATTGATTTCATAATGACTAAGTAGACGATCTACTACTCACGCATTTTCAGATAGGCACCATGTGTTAAGGGGAAATAGCACCAGTGTTATGTTGTAATATCACCAGAGTGACAGAGTTATCCATATAATGGACAGATGAATAAATTAGTAAAAGGTTACGTTAAGGATCATACGAAGACTTATTCAAAAACAAAACTTAAATACTTAATAACTCTTTATTAGTAACAGGTTCCGTTAAGAATCATAAGTATCTAAATACTTAAATACGTCATCCCGTGGAGCTTCAGCCGATAAAGTTCATATATCATTGGATACACCGCAAAATAGCTGTTTTTAATAAACAACATACGAGGGTTATTAAAACTCTTTCAAAAGGTTCTCACATAGTCCTTATAACACCTATATTATGTTGTAATAACACCTGGTTCTCACATCGTCCAAGGAATGGTCAACATGTGTTATATTGTAATAGCACCAGTGTTATGTTGTAATAGCACCAGTGTTATGTTGTAATAGCAGCAGAGTTATCCCATACACGGACAATCGTACGACTCATCTGGAATGTGCATACGTATCTTCAAGAAAAAGAATGATGAATGTTTAGTTCAAATGAAGTTATATGTAGTTGTAGACATGATTTAAAATACTAAAACTAACTTTTAATATTTGTGTTGTTAGTCTTATCACCTAGTGTTTACTTTTTTAACTATAGGGTTAAAGTTGGATGAAAAACTAAATAAGAGATGCTAGAATACAGTGATGTAAAACAAGCTTCAAACAATTTTAGAGTTTGATACAACATTAAAAAAATAAACACAGAAATATATAAATTTAGAATATGGACGATAGAAAAAATTGATTGTCTCAACTCTATCTTCCCACCACTAGTAAGTAGCGTAATGAATCCACCAAAATACTACTAAACATTATCACCAAAAACAAAATAAAGATACATACTATAATGAATCTACCAAAATACTACTAAACACTATCACCAAAATCAAAATGAAGATACATACTATAATTAGCTTGTCAACCATACATGATTAAAGTTTTAAAAAATTTAGTTAATACATTGTTACGGACTTCCGGTTATACATCTAATTAACATCTACAGATTAAATATAAATAAAATCATATTTACCTCTAGTTCAACATAAATGGAAATACCAAGTTCACCAAAATGCAATTTTAAAAAACTCACCGTTGGGGACTAAACCTCAAATCACGGAGGTCTTTCATCTACTTTGTCGGTACCACCACCTCCAACCACCTGAAGCATTGTCAATCACATCAACAACGTCAATCGATGCACTGCTCTGTCATGAATCGCCCACCCAACCACTTGTTTATTCACTTGTAATCCATCTTCTCCATCTCCAGTAAAGATTAGAAGAAAAAAACTTGAAATGGATAAGTTCAAACGTTTAAGAAAATGGAAGGAAGATGAAAATGGGATTGGCTTGATTTAAAAATCTTTTTAAGAAATTTAGTAGATCGAGAAAAGTTGATGGGATAGTGACATTTGAGGTCAATGTACGATTTTCAGGAGAATGCTATGGTTTAAAGAGCACGGTGAGGTGAATTTACATAATTACCCTTCATGGCTTAAACTTTCTTGTGCCACATGGCGAATCCTAAATGGTGAAAGTGGGTTATTTGGTTATTGTAATAAGCGTGGGTTATATTTAGTTCTCAATCCATATATATATATATATATATATATATATATATATATATATATATATATATATATAGGTTAGGATCATGTAAAAACACATCTTTTTGTGAAAAATGCGAAAACACATATTAAAACTCACGTAACTTTTTCATACGTTAACGATTTTTCATAAAATTTATGCCAAAAGTCTTAGAATTACGTTATCTTTAAATCTGGAGCAAAATATAAAAAAAACTGAATGTTTTTTTCCCGTGTGATGCACATGTGCATCATAAAATTAAAAAAAGTTATAAAATGCTATTTTTTTCTTTAAATCTAAAGATCACACAACTATAAGATTTAGGGTGCAATTTCTTTTTAAACTATTAATGTATATCACATGTATGAGCGTTTTTTTTGGTGTGATGCACATGTGCATCATTCAATAAAAACACAAAAAAATGATGAAAATATATGACATATGGTGCGACTAAGAAAAAAAAATATTAACTCATACTAAAAGTATGAGTTTTTTTTGTGATGCACATGTGCACCACACAAAAAAATATTTTAAAAAAAATAAAAAAAGCGTTAAGTTTTTTTAAACTTTTATAGGATTAAAGATAATATATTTTTAAGACTTTTGGTGCAATTTTTTTTTAAAAAATATTAACGTATGAAAAAGTTATGTAGGTTATCAGAGACTAGATCACCACACGCAAACCCTAACCGGTCGATTTTAAACCGGTATATTTCGCGAACTGGGGTTTTAAACCCGAAAGTCGCGAAATTAATTGAATCGTCGTCTAGATATGTTTAGTCGATTTAAAGCCACTAAACATAATTCGATTCAATAAAATTGATTGAATTATCTTTCAAACTATTTGGCCCGACCCTGTGTTTGGTTTGTCATTGTAGAAGCATATCCCTATGCTATGAGTGTCTCGTGTATTGTATCTATGTGAGCGTGTTTTTGTATGAAGTGTAATGACTATATCATTGGCACCGGACCAGATGGTCCGGCGGACCAAATGGTCCGGGCGTACCATTTGGTACGCAGCCTATGTAGTCACTTACTATAAATAGGTTGTGTTAGAATGTGCAAGAGAACTAGTTGAACACTTCTGTCATTCTACACTTTTCTGTGTGTGTTTCTAGAGAGAGAAACTAGAGAGAACTTCATTGTATCTTCAAGTGATCAATAAGAATTCTCTTATTTACATCCGTTGTTGCTATGATTGATTGATACACGCAGTAGTAAGATCGTTTCTCATTTCTACAGTCATGGATGTCGTTGTGGTTTGGCCCATTAGGCCCATTTCGTTTTGTTTTGGATTGGCCCAATTTTGACTGGGTTCAAAGTTTAATTTAATTTTCAAATAGATTAGTTTTGTAGGTCCGAAAATCAACCAATCACGATATCCTAATCACAAACGAGTGCGGAATCCTCGTATGTGATTGATTCAAGAAGAATGTATAAGAAATAGATTTGATTTAAGATAAAGATCAAATCTTGAATGCAAAACACTACAAACTTGAAGCTAATGAATTCTGATCGGAAACTCTAAAGAGAGAGAGAAAATCGTAAATGTAATCCAAAAGCTTAATCATAAACACAAATAAGAGAGGTATTTATACTACCTCCTACAAAACCTAGGGCCAATCATAAACACAGTAGGCCCAATCATAAACACAAAGAAATCGGCCCACATGGCCTAAAACATAAACTAACTAAGCCCAAAACTAATAATAAGCTAGCCCATAACTAATGTTCATGCCTCTAATAAATATAGCCCAACAATCTTCCCCTAGGCATGAACCATTAGACTATCTATCGCAGCTGAAGATCGAATCTGAAAGTGTTCTGCACATTTTTTGACCACCATCCATTTTCCACGATCCGATTAGCCATTCCATGAAAGATCCCCACCCTTATAGCATTTTCCATATCATTCTCATCACCGAGAATAGGTTGGGAGGCGAGGAGCTTGATGTCTCTTTCTCCAAATCTCAGTAGATCAACTGGATCGTAGAAACGGAATTGCCTCAATCTCTTGTAGAGCACCACCACCTCATGAGTCGTTGGATCATAACACCAACAGTCAAAGTTTTTGACTAAGGTACCGTCTTCGATCTCATCCAACATATTGATCACTCTAGTGCGCTTGGTGGGTGGCCTCCTTGCTTCTCCTATCGACTCTCCAGTCACTGGGTCAGTTCCAGTCTCGACCCATCTCACTTGCTTCAGCTCAAAGTTTGCAAAATTATTCTCTAATTGGCTCATCAGGTTGTTTCGAATAAGATCTCCTTCGGTGCTGTTCCATCTGTTGATGTATGGAGCTCTTAGCAAACTTCTAATCTTAGGCTCAGTCCAGGTATGAAATTGGGCACGTGTTCTGTAATATTCCACTGGACTGTAGCCGTCACGGATTACGGCAAACAACTTCTTCTCCGTGTCATAGTGCCAGCACAGAATGGCTTCACGACTCCCCTTTTATCTATTGAGCTTTCACCAACATCAATGGTGTATTGAGTGGGGGCTGGTCCTTGAAAGAATTCTTTAAACCAGTTGTCATGGCCTTCTGGCGCTTTGGAGATGACCCTTCCACTTCGGGCATAATCTGACATTTCAATAGTGTCATCTCCATCATCAACATTCACTGCTTCTGCACCTTGCACTCCTTGAGATGAACCTTGACCAGGGGCACCTGAAGCATTTGACTCCACATCATTTTTCAAATCACCAAACTTCTTCTTTAGGTCCATCAAGGTCTCATACAGATACTTCATTCTATTCTTGTCCGCCGCCTCCTTGTCCTTTAACCTTCTGTTTTCTGCCTGGAGAGCTTTTATCTCAGTTTCCCTAATTCTGTTCTGAGACATCAGAATGTTTATGTGAGGGTCTGCACTTATCCTCATCTCAATTGGTAGCTCAGCGGCTTGAAGTGGGCGGAAACTTGGAATAACAGTTGGCGGCAAGCTTGTTCCACTAGAGACACTTATTCTCACCGGGCTGGGTATAACAACAGTGTTATCAACCTCCATAGATTGCCTTTCTTCATGAACAGGGCTACGTTCATTCAGAGGAGGGCTTTCAGTCTGAACCTGGGCAGGTTGATCTTCAACAATTGGAACTGTTGATTCTTCTTGAGCAGTTTGACTTTGAGAACTAGACTCAGTTGGATGGACCATTAACAGACTTGAGCTAGTCTTTGTGAACTTGAATCGGATACTTCTTGGATCTATCTTCTTTCTGGGAGAT
>JBCNJP010000013.1:14626460-14657923 GCA_039602395.1 Deinandra increscens subsp. villosa
TGCATCCGTGTTGGATATTTCAAGACCGCACGTGGTGTTCAGGGTATCTTCCAAGGTGAGCGTATTTGTGACACCCACTCCCAGACTTGGCACCAGGAGGGGTCACTCATCGGTTTTACTTATGAATACGTGGCACAACAGAGATAAGCAGCGAAAAATTTAAAACTTTTATTTATAAAGCCAAGTACGTAAAGTAATTGAGATAATTTACAATCTATCTCTATAGCCACTAACTATATCCGTCTTCATTTATCTACAACTAGCCAGCACCTCCAACCGCTCCTCTAATAGCTTGCCTGATTATTCTCTTATCGCGAGGGCTCCGCCCTTGCTCCCACACGTCTCACCTACACTTGACATACATATGGTTTTAGGAAAAGGTCAGCTTACGCTTGTGAGTTCTACATTTTAAAAACATTACCTCGTTCGTGAGGTTAAAACCTTTGGACCTGCAATATCCCTTTATACAAACATTTATCAAGTATAACACATAACAAGTCATACATAACATAACATCATAACCAAACACGTTTCTCTAGAAAACTTCTACCTCGATAACCTTTAACTTCTGAATCCTTTATACCTTCTAGTTTCGAATACTGCTTAGGTGACTTTATCGGGAAGCCCCCAACCTTAGTATCGACAACCGTTCTATTACTTCTATACCTTTCCGGTTTTGAATACTGCTCAGGTGACTTTATCTTGAAGCCCCCAACCTCAGAAACGACAACCGTCCTACATTTCGTTCTTCTAGTTTCGAATACCGCTCAGGTGACTACATCTAGAAGCCCCCAACCTCAGTATAGACCACTGTTCACGTAACCTTAACTCTTAAGACGTTCTATTCTATCGAACATCTCCTTAACCACCACAATACTACTACCCGCCCCTAGTTAGATATCCGAATGACTTACGTGTGCTAATAAACATGATAATGTACTCATATACTGCAACAAATGAACAATCCCCAATTTACCTAGGTGTATGTATACAAGATGTACCAGCGGCGTATCCTCCACACTTTAAATATACCGGGTAACTATACTACCATTCTTATATACAGGATGTACCAGCGGCATATCCACCACATAATAATATAACAAATGCATCACATGTTCTCATATAATCATACATTCTCACTTGTGCATTTATTAACAAACTCATTTGGATACCAAGTTTCAAAGCAAATATAGCACATAAATCTAACAATCATTCCATATGCATTATTTTATTATAATCATTTCATATACATTACTAACACGTATAACCATTCATAAGCATCTTCATAACATAACACGTATCACTTCAACAGTTCATCAATTTATGAGTAACTTTCAGATAAAAGCATTTCAAATACTTTTTAAATAAAAGTTGAACATCGTATGTATATCAGCCCGAAAACATCAAATCATTTAAAACATTTAAAAGTGGGCTTGAGAACTCACCTTATCTCTTTAATCGTTATACTCGGACAGAACCTCCGACAGAATCCTTCGGTTAACCAAATTCGCGTATCGTATGGCATTAACACAAGGTTTAACATTATAAATATATCCTATGTTTATTTATATCTTATATTATCTTAATAATATCTAATTATTAAGGTTTACTTCTTTTAAGGTCAAAATGACCAAAATGCCCTTATAGGCATAATATCCCATTTTACCGATAATATGAAGACGCGCATTCCTATAAGCAAATGCTCACTCCAGGATCGCCCAGTGAGGTATGCCAGGTCCCAGTTGGGATTTATGCGACACCCCCCTTTGCCAGAAACCCCAGTGTACAGGCGCTTACCCTTCCGGTCCGCATGAACTTCTAAATATCCGATTAACTCGGTATCTTAAATACTTTATCATTTATCCATTTTAACCCCATATATACTTATTATATATATAAACATAGTTCCATACCAAAAATCAAGTACCCATACCCTCCAGATTATCTTTATATTAAATAATCATATTTCAAAACCCTAATTTCATATATTTCTCGTTTCTTTATCAAAACTCATTTTCTTTTCAAACCAACTTAGGGTATTATCCATTATAACATTTTATAATATACTATAAATATCAAAGATTAATTCAACACCGTTTACTCAATTTTGGCAGAACAACATTACGAAAACCCTAATTTTGACCCGTTAACAAAACCTTAACCAAACCTTTTCCAATTGTGAAATAAACTTAGGGCTTTTTTTAAAACACGTTGGATTAGGATTACCTACAAAAATTCAGACCCTAATTCCCACCCGATTATTCAATTTTAGCAAAACAAGCTCAAGAACCCTAATTTTAGATCATTTCTAGAAACCATACTTAGACACAATATTAACAAAAACTGAGATAGGTTATTGTTAAGCATACCAAATAAGGGGTGACTGCAAAAATTTCAGCTCCGGAAGCCTCACCGTTTGCTCGAATTGCTCCGACGAAGTTGCTGGTTCGGAAATGGGGTTTTTGGGTTATGTTTCACGAAATTAACGGGTTGTTATGATGATTTGAGCCTTCTATTTATACCCCAAGGTGCGTCCTAAGGTTCTTACACGTCCTATGGTGAGTATTGGATCGAAATCGACATCTGGAATGGCAAATCTTGAGCTCCATGTCGAATACGTGGTTCATTTTCGAACCTGATGTACAATTTGTCTGCTGAGCCCTCGTCGCATATCGCGCCTGTTTAAGGGGTGTGGCTCGCGATACGCGAGCCACTGGTTTCTGGCTAGCTTCTTAATTTTACAATTTCAGCCCCTAGCTTTTTATTTTAAGCATTTTAACCCCCTAGGTTTCTACCTTTTTATCATTTTATGTACCAAAACCTTATGAGACATATTTATAACAATTTATAAGGTTTCTAAGGCTCGGGATTCGTACGATAACATATATATACATTTATATATATATATATATGTGTATATATATTTTCTTTATTATTTGCTAAATTACGTTTTAGCCCCTCAAACTTTACAATACTTATCATTTCATGTTACGAATCATATTAGGATATATTTTGACTATATTCTAAGCCTCGCGATACGTATAATAATTATAAGTATGTATACATTTATAACTTTATAATAATTACACTTTTAGTCTTTTTACTTTTCCGATAACTATTAACACACGTATTTACACATATATATCCATCAATTCACACATGTATCATTATGTTATTCATATAAACATATATCCATCTCATATTTTACTTTCTTTAACGTTTAACACATCCGTTTATGCATAATTCATCATTTTAGCTATAAAACACGTATTTCTATGGCATGCAACCTATCTAATGCATAGTCTTACCATATTTATCAATTAAGCTCACATATTTATAATATAAACACATATTTACTATATATATATCATGTATTTGTGAAATTTGGGGTGTTACAACTCTACCCCCCTTAAACAGGGTTTCGTCCTCAAAACCTGTTCCATTCCCATCTCAAACTTTCTTTCTCAATGTTACAACTCATTCGCATAACATAACCATTCATAACTCGGTATCATTTACTTTTGCGCGCGTATTTGCATCTATTCTAAGGAAAATGTAACTCTAAGCCGACTATGGTAGCTTTTTTACGGGATCCGTGATAATGCAGTTACCTTTTCTAACTAAAATTCCTCCTTGGAATTATCACATGTTTTCGATTTGCTATTGGATAAGGGATCTAAAACTCCCTAAACGTACGTCCTTTCTAACAGTCCTAGTGTACGTTTCTAATGTCTAAAGCATATAGCAATAAGCAAGTAACGGCCCACACAACGTACTAAAGAAAAATGAATAACGATTATTTACGATTTCTAACTACTCGAATTACCTGACGAGGTCATGGGATCTCCCTTTATCAACTCTATCGTACCATAGGCCCTTGCAGGAGCCGTTCTCGGACCCGTACCATTTCCTAGTATGGCTCAAAGTGGGGTAGGATTCAACACTAACTTAGGACAGTTCATCCTAAGGTGTCCCGCTTCCCCGCATCCATAACACTTCTTACGCTGTGGGCAATTGGCCGAGAAGTGACCTTCTTTGCCGCACGTATAACACTTAAACGTTCCTGACCTACATTCTCCGAAATGATTCTTCTTGCATTTTTGGCACCTCGGATTGTCGTCTTTCACATTATTCTTCGCCTTCTTATGGTGACTCCCGTTGTCCTTCCTCGAACTCGCTTCAGCTTCCAATTCCTTCCTCTTAGCTCCTCTGGTCTACCGTTTGCACCGAACATCTCGCTGTAGAGATTGGAACTCAAATTCACCGTCGCCTTGAATGTCTTTGGTTCAGTCGCCTTTATCAACACCCAAACTCTACTTGGAAATCCCTGCACGTAACGCTTCACCCTTTCAGCTTCGGGAGTGACTAAGGTAGGTAGCAGTCTCGCCATCGCGTTGAACTTCGAAGTGTATTACCGGTGCGTCATGTCTCCAGCTTCCAACGTCAGAAAGCTCTTTTCCATTTGCTCCAGCTCACCTTTAGGGTAGAAATATTCTAAAACTAACTTCTTCAGATCATCCCACTTCATTGCAGCAATAGCCCCTTCTTCTTCCGTCTGTTTGATCATCCCCCACCAGTGCAACGCTTCCGAATACAAATGAGTGTGCAGCATACTTCACGGCTTGGGCCTCACTACACTCACTAATATCTATAACCGCTTCCATTTTATGAATCCATTGGAACGTAGCTAACACATCTCGATTACCGTCAAACAAAAAAGGTCTACAACCACTAAACGACTTAAACGAACATCCTACTCTAGGTTGTGCAGCTCCGGCATCTCTTCCTGCAGATCCACCAGCTCCACGGGCTCCACTAGCACCAACTCTCGCAGCTCCTTGAAGTTGAACTAATATATCAGGTAGTGTCGTCTGCATTAAGCGCGTCATCTCTGTCGCCATAACCGCTCTCTGTTCATTAGTGAACGAATTAGCTCCAGTTATTATCTGGTCCCGCATTCGCATGATCACCTCTCGCAGCCATTTGTAGATCCTAAATTAAGATGGATGACATTTCAGAACTTGTGTGACGTAGAGTCTCTAAATTTTGAATTCATGATAAGTATATAAGTGCAGGATCTGATACAATTATATATTTACGATGCGTTCAAAACCCAGTTACTTCTAGCACACAATTCCCTAATGTCCACATCTCGCCTCTCTATCTTCATCATCAACTCAAATCGATTCCTAATTTATATTTCTAAATGTTCTTCTTCTCCTTGTACTTGGCCACATAACAATTAGTACTTATGATCTATTTACATGGTAAATACCAAATTGCAGTAGCTAATTGCAATCGTGTATTTTCCATATACGCATACCGTAAGTCCCAACTATTATGATCCTTATGCATATTCGTCCTTACGGGCACAAGCTATCCTGGCTGGCATCTATATTTCTTATCTCAACTTACTCTACCTAGAGTCCTAGTTTAAGTTTAGATACCGCGCTTGTACCTAAATCTCTTAAACCAAGGCTCTGATACCAACTTATGAAACTAGCCAGCACCTCCAACCGCTCCTCTAATAGCTTGCCCGATCATTCTCTTATCACGAGGGCTCCGCCCTTGCTCCCATACGTCTCACCTACACCTGACATACATATGGTTTTGGGAAAAGGTCAGCTTACGCTGGTGAGTTCTACATTTTAAAAACATTACCTCGTTCGTGAGGTTAAAACCTTTGGAACTGCAAAATCACTTTTTACAAACATTTATCAAGTGTAACACATAACAAGTCATACATAACATAACATCATAACCAAACACGTTTCTCTAGAAAACATCTACCTCGATAACCTTTAGCTTCTGAATCCTTTATACCTTCTAGTTTCGAATACTGCTCAGGTGACTTTATCGGGAAGCCCCCAACCTCAGTACCGACAACCGTTCTATTACTTCTATACCTTCCCGGTCTCGAATACTGCTCAGGTGACTTCATCTGGAAGCCCCCAACCTCTGCAACGACAACCGTCCTACATTCCATTCTTCCAGTTTCGAATACCGCTCAGGTGACTACATCTGGAAGCCCCCAACCTCAGTATCGACCACTGTTCACGTAACCTTAACTCTTAAGACGTTCTATTCTATCGAACATCTCCTTAACCACCACAGTACTACTACCCGCCCCTAGTTAGATATCCGAATGACTTACGTGTGCTAATAAACATGATAATGTACTCATATACTGCAACAAATGAACATCATCGCAATTTACCTAGGTGTATGTATACAGGATGTACCAGCGGCGTATCCTCCACACTTTCAATATACCAGGTAACTATACTACCATGCTTATATACAGGATGTACCAGCGGTGTATCCACCACATAATAATATAGCAAATGCATCACCTGTTCTCATATAATCATACATTCTCACTTGTGCATTTATTGACAAACCCTTATCATTTGGATACCTAGTTTCACTACTACAAAAAAGGCCTTTCTTGACGTGCATTGCGGGTCAAGAAAGGGTCTTCTTGACACGCAAATGCGCGTCAAGGAAGCCGGGGTCAAGAAGCTTCTTGACGCGTAAAATGCGTGTCAAGAAGTTCTTGACGCGCGAACAATGACACGCCATCTATGACGCTCCATTCTTGACACCCATAATGCGAGTCATCTTAGGGTGTCGTCTGTGTTTAATAAATTTTTATTTATAATAAATTTTTAGTGTCATCTGTTTATGACATGCAAATTTGGGTGTCATGCCTTTTATGACACTCATTCTTGCATGTCATCCTTTTAATTTTTTTTAAATAATTTTTTCTGAAATTATTAATTTTCATATTAAATCATATTTCACAAACCAAAATACATAATAGCTGGTGTACCAAAACAATGCATTTCATACATATAGCAATTGAAAATAATTCGATTTCATGTTAATACATGCAATTCGATCACAACGACAAAAGTAAAATGTTCAAAGTTTACATGCATATATATTCGATCACTACTCCACGTCCCTGTAAATGAAGTTGCAAGCGTAGGTCAACCATTCTTCATGAATCTCATCAAAATCAGCATGTGTGTAAGCATTACTATCTCCACCAATCTGTGTAAAGATAAAATACGAGAAAAAATGATCATCAAAGATAAAGTTAATTAGAATATGAGAAAACTTACTTTGTTTTGTTCAAGGACTACAAGTCCATGCCGAACTACCTCCTTCATGAATTTCAACACATAATAACCACACTCTGTAATTCCCCGCTGGAGTGGACACTACACAAACAATAGAACATAAGAAGTTACTACAAAGCATTTAAAATATATAACTAATCTCAGAAACACAACAACGATCAGTTTGAGTCAATATAGCATGAAAACTGCACTATTCCGTAATGGGTCAAAATGAGTATGATCACTATTTTGACAAGAAAATAGGAGATTGTACAAAACATGTGAGCAACAAGGAGCCACATTCGACGAGCAAAAGCATAAACGTGAGTGTACAGGTTGGTTAACGGGTCAAATATGATAATATAAACTTATATTGTATAAAATTCTGTTTACTATATAATTATAAACTTATATACACACAACCAACCATAATGATAATAAACAGAGTTTTATAGAACACTAATCCATAGATGATTTTATTTTTAACGTAAATATAGATATCACTTACTGTAGATAAATATATACAACAATAGAGTACATAAGACTGAAATGAATGTTATATCATACTAAAATAGGAGATTTTGTTTCAATGAAAATTGGAAGTGTATAGAAAGGATTTTTTTCCAGTTCTGTTTTTGTTGGGTCTTCTAATGTTCTTTGCTCTTGCTGTTAATGTTGTTAGCTTTGCAATATATTATGAACTTTGATGTTTGGGCAGCCAATTTATGGTCGTTATATTCCTCTATAGAATATGATTTGAAATGCTGCAGAATAATTATTTGATTTATATCCTCTTAGGGAGCAGGTTTGTATGTTTGTACTTCTAGGCTAGAAGCTTGGTGGAAAACTTTTGAGCAGAAACAATTTTAGTGTTCATGGTTTGCCAAAAGTGCAGTAGGTTCAAGTCAACAGCATATACATAAATTTTAGTGTTCATGGTTCATGGTTTGCCAAAGTGCCACTAATTTTTAAAAAAAAAAAACTATGTGGAAGTAATAGCAAGAGTATAAGTATAGCAAAAGTGAAACAAATAAAAAGTAAAGTAATAAAAAAACAGAAAAAGTTGTAGCAGTAACACATAAAATAAAATGACAATTACAATCATGAGATATGCATATCAAAGTAAAACAAAAGCCCAAGAAATTAACCCATAATGGAACCAGAAAACACAACTTAATAGTTAGAAATAAGCTTATAACAGGTAACAGTTAGGAATGTATGAATTAACTTTTTTTGTAGAAAAATTTAAGTGTGGTTTGATGCAGACCTGTTCACATGTGATGATGAAGCAGATGTTGAAGCTTCAGCTGATCGAATGTCTACATGTTTGTTATCTATTGGCTGAAACAAATCATCCAATGAAGCATCACTAGGGGTATCACTAAATTTACTTAGCTCATTTCCTCCACTTGTCCTCCTTCATGTACATCCTTTTGAGAGTTGTAGTTATGAGTTTTTCCCTGAGATTGGAAAGATTAATTAATAAACAGAAACAAATAACAAAATCACCAGCAATACTAGGCTCTAAGAAATAATGTACTTATCAGTTCCAATTACAAGAAAATACTTTACTTTCTCTGCAGGTAGGTTCTCAACAGTGCTTAGATCATCTGCACTTGAACTTTTGACACCCACTGAACCATCATCATCTATGGTTCTGAAAAGAAAAGGTTCTCTTCAGATATGTATGCATGAGAGAAAACAGAGGTTGTCACTTCTGTATGTGGCAGACTAGGTATCATAATTCCTTATCAGTATCATTTCATGATTTACTAACAGAATCATGCAGTCATATAGCTTGTTGTTCCAGTTGAAAGTTAGCGTGTAACTACCTAAGTGTACCATGTGGTGAATATTAAAAGGACGTAAGGGAATCTCTACTAAAGTTCTCGGTATCCTTCCATATAAAAGAAAAGAAATGAGTTTTTCTTGAAAAGAAAGTAAGAATATAAAAATATACCTCAAGAGCCATCCAGTAAGGTGTGCCAACAACTGAATGTGTATTAAGATCAGCCTCGATTAGCTTTGTGGCTACCCCATAATCTACCAATTTTATAAGACCCTGAAAAATGGTATTTGAGAGATGTAGCAAGGTAATTTAGAGCTAAGATGATGAAGAAAATAGAATGTAATCCAATTAGTGATATAAGCGGATCTGCATCTCACATTAGCAAAAAGGGCAAACTTTACTTAAAAATTATTTGGGGAAATTGTTAGGAGAAACCCAAACTAATTACCAGTCTTTGCAAATAACACCTCAAACTTCTTTCTTTTGCATGATTAAATCCTTAAAATGGTTGAAATTTGCCACAAGTGCACATTTTCCCTTGAAAACGGTTATATTGTGCATTGCCGTTGAGGTCGCCTGATCCTTGGTTTTCTTTTAAGTTTTTACTTGATAAAAAATAACGATATAACACAAATGAAATTTGAGAATTTAACAGAAAAGCCATATCATCATATTTAATCAAATACTCAAGTAACCAAAAAAAGCTTATATGTTGTCTTGTAACAAGTTTCAATGGTAAAAAACACACTTTTGGTAAGTTTCAAGTTTTTAACAAGTTCAAAAATTTAATTATACCAAAAAGGTTTAGGGACTTATCTGCAAAACTGGGAGAGTGTCGTGTGTTGGGTTTTCTGCCATCTGGCCCAAAATAATTATAGGATTATACATAATTTCAGTGTATAAGGTCCCAAACTACATAGTGGCCCTAAGCAAGGTTTTAGAAGATGTTAATACTACAATATGAACTAGCTGCTTAGTACACTTAACTTAAGTTGCCCTAAGCAGGGGGTTTTTAAACATGTTACTACTACAATATGAGCTAGTTGCTTCTAAGGAAACATTTACTTACCTCTTTAGTAGTAAGGATATTAGCATCCTTAATATCTCGATGAATGACCCTTGTTCATGTAAAATAAACCAAGCCTTCCAAAACCTGCTAGAAAGATGAAGTTATTGATACCAGATTTCGGGCCTAATATAGAAATTGAAGACTGGCAACAAACCTGAGATATATAAACAGCAACCAATGATTTAGGAAATGGCCCAAATTAGATTAATAATGTTTGCAAGTGAGCCATTCTCCACATGTTTGGGGTTAATAAGAGCACCACTACAATAAGCAGTGATTGCAGAACTGACACAATAGAATTCTGCAAAAAAAAAAAAAGATGCATCATATAGCATGACCATATGAACCACATGTCTGAATATGAAAGTGTTATCATCAGGTGGTTAAACAGCCATAAATTGGAATAAGTATATATATTATCCAGGTGATTAAATATTCATGTATTGTTTGTAATCTGATTACAAAGAAGTCAGACAAGAGGATTACCTTAAGCAAGTCTATCTCTTGCTGAGAGGTGACCACGTTGAATTGAAATTTGTCCATACATAAAGCAAAAAAGGTGTTAATATAAAAATAATGTATTTGTGGTGTAGCTGTAATTGGGAATAATTTTTTGGCAAGAGACCTGACAATAATCAACACATCAGGCCTAGAGAACAAACAGAACAATGGTATGCAATCAAATCATAAAACCAAATCAGTTACTCACCCATTGACGATTTTGAGATTTCCAATTTTCCATTCACCTTCTTCAGTATCAGTTATACCTAAAATTATCTCAATAGTCCATGAAAAGCAAACTTTTGGTCCTAATCTTTATCCAGAAGTAGTGTCTTATAGCTTCAGGATGCAATTATTTGCATATGTAGCATAATGTATTACTATTATAAAGTAATTAATTGCTCAAAAGTACATCTAGAAAATATATCAAAGCACTAATCTGACTCTGATCTTCCCACCAGTGCTGGATACTACGAAAAACCCAATTGGGTAAATTTTTGTTAGAGAGAAAGACTCAAAAAATGTCTTAAGCATTTCATCAAACAGGTAGAGTGCACGTTTATAAATGTTCCTACATGTTTATAAATGTTTCTCAAAACCATTTCTCAAATGATGAAAAATAAATTATCAATCATCCCCATCGATTAAAACCCTACAAACATAAAGGAAACTCAACTGTAAAGAGCAAGATTCCACAGATATGGATGATGTACCAAACAAAGTGGACTGAAACTTTAAAGAAGGTCGGATTAACCTAAGACAAGAGCAAATAAACCGATTAACCAAGTAGAACAATAAAAGAAGATCGGATTAGGGCTAATTGCATAAAGCAGAATTCCATATCAAAGAACAAATACGAAGAGATAAACCTCCGTAGCGCATAAGCACCACTTGAATCCGAAGGCCAACAGAACGGGAGAAAACCTCTGCAATGACCAGTCACATAGGTCGTGAAATACATATTTAGTTCAATGAAACCCTAATCGCAAGTCATATATAAGAGAAATTACCAGTTATGTGCTCCAATTGATTTTCATGAAACAAATCTATATTCCAGCTTCATAGGATTCAGAGAGTTGGAGGTGGAAGCTGGTTGTAGGGCTGAAGCAGATTCAGAGAGTTGGACGACCCAGTGATGGTCGGAGGCGTGGTCGCAAGTGGTGCGGAGAGAACTACTTTAGGGTTTTCCTTCGAGGAACTACTTTAGGGTTTTTCTTCGAGGTTTTTCCATGGAGGAGATGGAGGAGGTGTAGAGCACGGTCGAGATGAAGGAGCGAGGAGATGAAGAGAGTGATGGAGAGACTGAGTACTAATCGAGGTGTATAGTAGCGGCCAGCGGGAAATGAACGAGGTAGCGGGAAATGAACGAGGTAGCGGGAAATGAAATTTTGGGGGAAAAAATTAGGGGGGGGGGGGGGAACATAGAACAAAACTTTTTAGATGACGCGTATTATTTAATGTCCTCCGTGTTTTTTTTTAATTATGACAGGAACTTTATGACGTGCAAAAATACGCGTCGTCTAGCCTTAGGATTTTACAATTCTTGACAGTTTTTTATGACACCCGTTTTTGCGCGTCATTAAAAACCGTGCGTCATCGTTCGCGCGTCAAGAAAGACCCCTTTTCTAGTAGTGTTTTAAAGCAAATATAGCACATAACTCTTTAAATCATTTCATATGCATTATTCTATCATAATCATTTCATATACATTACTAACACGTATAACCATTCATAAGCATCTTCATAACATAACACGTATCACTTTCAACAGTTCATCAATTTATCAGTTAAGATAAGCAAACTTTCAGATAAAAGCATTTCAAATGCTTTTTAAATAAACAGTTGAACATCGTATGTATATCAACCCGAAAACATTAAACCATTTAAAACATTTAAAAGTGGGCTCGCAGAACTCACCTTATCTCTTTACTCGTTATACTCGGACAGAACCTCCGACAAAATCATTCGGTTAACCTAATGCGCGTATCGTATGGCATTAACGCAAGGTTTAACATTATAAACATATCCTATGTTTATTTATATCTTATATTATCTTAATAATATCTAATTATTAAGTTTTACTTCTTTTAAGGTCAAAATGACCAAAATGCCCTTATAGGCATAATATCCCCTTTTACCGATAATATGAAGACACACATTCCTATAAGCAAACGCTTACTCCAGGATCGCCTAGTGAGGTATGCCAGGTCCCAGTTAGGATTTATGCGACACCCCCGCTTTGCCGGAAACCCTAGTGTACATGCGCTTACCCTTCCGGTCCACACGAACTTCTAAATATCCGATTAACCCGGTATCTTAAATATTTATCTTTTATCCATTTTAACCCCATATATACTTATTATATATATAAACATAGTTCCATACCAAAAATCAAGTACCCATACCCTCCGGATTATTTTATATTAAATAATCATATTTCAAAACCCTAATTTCATATATTTCTTGTTTCTTTATCAAAACTCATTCTATTTTCAAACCAACTTAGGGTATTATCCATTATAACATTTTATAATATACTTTAAAATATCAAAGCTTAATTCAACGCCGTTTACTCAATTTAGGCAGAACAACGTTACGAAAAATCCTAATTTTGACCCGTTAAAAAAACCTTAACCAAACCTTTTCCAATTGTGAAATAAACTTAGGGATTTTTTTATAACGCATTGAATTAGGAGTACCTACAAAAATTCAGACCCTAATTCCCACCCGATTATCCAATTTTAGCAAAACAAGCTCAAGAACCCTAATTTTAGATCATTTCTGGAAACCATACTTAGACACAATATTAATAAAAACTGAGATAGGTTATTGTTTACCAAATAAGGGGTGACTGCAGAATTTCAGCTTCGAAAGCCTCACCGTTTGCTCGAATTGCTCCGACGAAGTGACTGGTTCGGAAATGGGGTGTTTGGGTTAAGATTCACGAAATTAGCGGGTTGTTATGATGATTTGAGCCTTCTATTTATACCCCAAGGTGCGCCCTAAGGTACTCACACATCCTATGGTGAGTATTGGATCGAAATTCGACATCTAGAATGGCAAATCTTGAGCTCCAAGTCGAATACGTGGTTTATTTTCAAACCTGATGTATAATTTGTCCGCTAAGCCCTCGTCACGTATCGCGCCAGTTTAAGGGGCGTGGCCCGCGATACGCTGAGCCACTGGTTTCCGTCCAGCTTCTTAATTTTACAATTTCAGCCCCTAGCTTTCTATTTTAAGCATTTTAACCCTCTAGGTTTCTACCTTTTTATCATTTTATGTACCAAAACCTTATGGGACATATTTATAACAATTTATAAGGTTTCTAAGGCTCAGGATTCGTACGATAACATATATATACATATATATATATATTTTCCTTATTATTTGCTAAATTACGTTTTAGCCCCTCAAACTTTACAATACTTATCATTTCATTTTACGAATCATATTAGGATATATTTTTACTATATTCTACGACTCGGGATACTTATAATAATTATAAGTACGTATACATTTATAACTTTACAATAATTACACTTTTAGTCCTTTTACTTTTCCGTTAACTATTAACACATGTATTTACACATATATATCCATCAATTCACACATGTATCATTATGTTATTCATATAAACATATATCCATCTCATATTTTACTTTGCTTTAACGTTTAACACAACCGTTTATGCATATTTCATCATTTTAGCTATAAAACACGTATGTCTAGAGCATGCAACCTATCTAATGCATAGTCTTACCACATTTATCAATTAAGCTCACATATTTGTAATATAAACACATATTTACTATATATATCATCATGTATCTGTAAAATTTGGGGTGTTACAGTATTGGAGTATTTCAACACCGTACGCACACACTGACCACTTAGGATAACTACCATTTTCTTTACACGCACCTTTGGTATTGGAGTATTTCAACATCGTACCTCTGGTCGGCCTGTAGACAAAATGGGCATAGATGGGGCTAAACGTATTTCGCTGATCCGTTCGCGAAAGCCCCATAACGGGAGTTGTGACAGTCTATCACAAGTGACATTCGTTGTCCATTTAGTTACTTAGAAACTTTAAAAGCACTTTACGCTGTCTGGAGGAGTTGTCTAATTAACTGAATACCCATTTCCTATTCAAGATTAGCTTTCCATCCTTGAATACGAATCAAACATCGAAACACTAAATCTGTCTGTTGTTTCAGATGGCTAATGCAAACCGCGCAAACCAAGAGATTTTCCATCTCAAGTCTCTTCTCGAGAAAGAGAAGCTTGATGGCTAACATGGAAAACATGTTAGAAGCTGAGGTTCCCAAGCAACCTGAAGCTGACACTGCTCCAGCGCGTAATGCCCATGACACATTGCGACAAAATGACAAAAATGTCGCGTGTCTTATGCTAGCCACTATGACTTTTGATATTTAAAAGAACATGGTCGACATGACGGCTTTTCAGATGTTCGGTGATCTGAGGGGCATGTCTGAAACCCAGGCCCGACAGGAGCGCTACGACACCGTTGTGACACTTATTAACTGTTGCATGGCTGAAGGCTCTCATGTCATCGCCCATGTCCTGAAGATGAAGGGTTACATCGACCGCCTAGCGGAGCTGAATTACGTCATCCCCGCCGACAGACCTAATTCTGCACTCACTGTCCAGTGTCTTCACCCCTTTCAGGATGAACTTCAACAAGCACAGCATGGTAAAGACAGTGACTGAGCTTTATGGCATGCTCAAAACTACCAAGGTTAACTTTGTTAACAGCAAGGCACCCCATGTACTCGCAATCCGATCAGGAGGTGTCAAAAATCCTGAGGTGAAGAAGGGAAGGCGTGAAAATAAGAAGAAGGGCAAGGCAGCTGTTCCCAGAGCATCTGGAAGCTCCCAAAAGGGCAAGTCAAAAGCATCCAAGGCACCGTCGCCAGAACAGTGCCAGTGTTTTGAATACAATAAGATGGAGCACTGGAGAAGGAACTGCCCAGAGTATCTTACCAAGGTGAAGGATGGGAGAACCCCACATGGTAATCCCTCAGGTATACACATAAGTTTATATTGTATAATGCTCCACTAATTCCTGCAAAATATATGCTTGACATACTTTACATTTTGTAGGTGCATGAAGCTGAAGAAAGCAGACCAAGACGAAATTGAGCTACCTTGCAAGATTCGCACCCTAAATAAAGCTCATGTCTAACGTTTTCAGTTTAAAACAATTCTTGGTGGTTTTTAAAACAACTTGTTTGTTTTTGGTTTCCCTGGCTGTGTTCCAGGATGAACAATTGCTTTCTTTGGAATTTTGATTATGACATTCCTTTTGACTATCTCTGATTTCGAAATATGCATGGCTATTTTAATCTATGTTTTGAATTTGATTCAACCGTTTATTAGATTGAAGTTTCAAAATCCTAAAACAACATACAACATAACATGTACCTGGTACACTTGATTTAATCAAGGCTGGCTTAATGCGACATGAAAAATTCGTTCCTTCATGTCCCATCAAAGCTATAAAGCCTTAAGCGTTTATCGTACTCATTACGACATAACACACGACGTAACGGTAGATCACAAAGTCTTATGACTTAGAACCACCAACATCAAGAATATTAAATCTATTCGAACTGATTAAGGATCGCCGTTTACGATCTTAACTAAGTGAACAAATCAATCCTCTGCCTCATGCAGACGTTTGTCTAACCAAGTTCGATCACCAGCTGAATTACTAAAAAAATAATCACTTGCTGATTATGACATTGTAGACTGGTTACTGATGTGTGCTAAACACATCCTAGTTTCCCGTGTAATTTGTATAATATTTGAGTCGGTTTTGGGTCATTTTTATTTAGTATTTTATATATTTTAGTTATTTGAGTCTTAGTGTGTTTTTGAGTCATTTTTATATAATTTGGTGTGAGTTTTAGTGTTTTAGTTATAATTGTGTTTTAGATCAAATACGCTAAAAATGGTTCAAATATATATGTTGTAGGTTGGCATGAGAGTTCAAGGGGATGGTATGACAGTTCATCAAAGCTCAAGAGTTAAAGAGTTATTAATGAAAGTTCAGGGATGAATTGAAAATAAACTAAAAAGAAAAAAAAAGAAGAAAGAACAAATGCTTGATGTGCACGTGGAGTTAGTAAATTTGCAATTGAGGTCAGTATGGAATTTTGGATGGAAATTAATACGGATTGAGATATGGGTTGCGAAGGAAAAAAAAAAGAAAGAAAACAAACATGGAGCATGATGTGGCGTGGCGGTTGGAATACTAAACAAAATCATATTTGGGCTGTAAATTGCTTGTTCACGTGGGCCAACTAAGCCGCAAAAATAATTGGGTTTGACTTGGACGCAAGCACCCAAAAGGAATTGATAAAAAGATAGAACCCTACAGAGGGGGGGTTCCAACGCAAATAAAAAGGGGGACCCGCGAACAATAATAGGAGGGGACGACAGAGAGCAGAAGCATACGTACGAAGGAAAATTCCAGCCAACTACAAGGAGCTTTAGGGACAATTTTCAGAGACGTGAAGGGGCTGGAACACTTGGAGAACATCGAGGGAACGTGATTCAACACCAATCTTTAGTCGGTTCTTCGGTTTATCCTTTGTTTTTGGTAATTACTTACTCTAGTATCATGTTTTGTGTTAAGATTTCAGTTATGATCTGCGATTTTACTATGAACATGGTGGTTGGCTAAGTTAACCGCCACCACCTAGACCGCATGACTATTGTTTGATGTTTGCTACTTTATTCGGATTTTGATAGTTTGATTGATGATTGTAATTCTTTAAAGTGTTGCTTTTTCTCTACAATTAATGCATATGGATACATGATTTAGGTTTAGAATTGATAGTTCATTCTTGCTCTCCTTGTGGATGTCTTTCAGTTTGAGTAGGGTAGTTATAATTGTGTGACTGTGTGTTTGCAATTTGACATGTTTGCTAATCGGTAATCATAGAATTAATTGCTAGTTATTTACTTGAATCTTGCGTGCTGCTGTCCTTAGACAATCCGGGAGGTGATAAGGGTGTCAATTAGTTGGGTTGGTTAATTGCTTAGGATCAAATTGTCCCAAAAGGAAATTACCTAGGTTAGTTAATTAATCTATTAATTGTGTTAGTTGTCGGGAATTAGTGACGGCTTCGTCTATCTTAAGGTGCCCGAGAGTATTTCGGAGGTGGTTAGGATAGGTGGGTTGGGACGAACTTAAAAGGTGAACCAATCGTTCAAGCGCTAGAATTACCAGTTAGGAACAAGCCGGGAGGTGACCTAACCGCCATCAGAACTGTTAATCGCTGAGTGTAGTTGTGAGTATCGAATAAGAGTCTAGGTCTAGGTGGTGTCTTCTTCATATCTGGTCGTATCCCTATATTTTTCTTATTCCGTTTTGTCTGTTGCTTTAATTAGTTAATTAGTTAATTCAATTCTTTAAAACCAAAACTCAGATTTCCATTCTTAGGTCCTAGGTTAATTTTGTCTATAGAGTGTCTCTAGGGTTCGATATTCCCGGTCTTGCCTTAGCTTTACTACGATCCAACAGGTACACTTGCCTTAGGGTTCGGTTTAGTTTAGGTATTTTCGGTAAAATTAGGTGTGTCTAGGTCTAGGTTTAGGTCTAGGTTTTAATAGCATTTTTAGTGTAGTTCCGAACACATCAAGTTTTTGGCGCCGTTGCCGGGGACACTTGGCAATAGCAAGACTAACTTAGGTCGTTATTAGGAAATTTTGAGTCTTTTTAGGTTTTTCGTGTCTAGAGTCTTTAGGATTTCCTTTCTCGAGTCTAGAATTTTCTTAGGTTTATTTTCTTTGCGTCTAGAGGTTTAAGTTTCATTCTTGAGTCTAGAGTTTTAGGTTAATTTTTTAGTCTAATTATTTTCTTATTTTTTTTATATATTTTGTTTTTTTTTCTTTTCGTCATGGCCACAATCGATCTACAAAGCTTCATCGTAAATATTCGACAATTCGCGGAGGAGATGGCCACATGGAGTAGATACGATCCACGCTTACCTCAGGGCTTGGAGGTTGTAGAGAATGCTTTTAGCCTGATAAAACGGCTTCATGAAGAAAACATGCCACGTTGTATGAGCTGCGGTGGACCACACCACTACGATGATATTTGTCCGGTTCGTGTAGGTATAGGGAGAGCTATTTGTCAAAGGATGTTCGAAGAGAGAGCAGAAAGAGAAAGGCGTACGGGGGAGTCATCAAGGACTGTGTTTGAGGAAATCCAATATCAGGAGACGTTAATGGACGCTGAAGTCCCACCTCCGGTTAATCAGGGTATCCAGTGGATTTGTCATGATGATGACTGTGATTTAAACCAGTGGACAAATAATGGTTCAACGGACGCCACGGAGATCATTAAAAAGGAAGACTTAATATTGGAAGAGGATGATCTGGAAGATGAAATATTAGAGGATGATGAGGAGGAGCTTCCCACAGATGAGGACATGTCTGAAGATGATGCATACACCTCGGAGCCAATCTGGGATTGGTCAGATAATGAGGACATCATTGTGTGGGATGAGGAGTGTGAGGATGAGATCGCAGCGAGTGCAACTACTAATGAGGTAGCTGAGGATAGATGTAAGGATGTGCTTCAACAGAGTGATTCAGATGATTTATTTGAAGCGCAAATGGTAGAAATGTTTGGTGAGGAGTGGATGACGATGTCACCAGAAGCGTTAGATGAGGATTGGTTTGACCCGGATGGTGATTTGCAAAAGCTAGAAGAGATGTTATACGGGGAGCCGACCGTTGAGGGTGAACGCGTCCCACTCGGGGAAGAATTTTGTGAGGTTATCGAGGAGAAAACACCAAAGCATGAACCGTACTCAATCTCCATTCGGGACGTGCTAAGGTTTGAGGAACCGGTTGTTGAGAAGGAAGATGAGGTGTTAGAAGACGTCCCACTTGGTAAGTTAGCTAGTAATAATGATGATCTTGTGTTTAGTCCAAGTGTGGGGACGTTAGAGGATGTAGATTGTAAGAATGACCCGAGGATGAGCTTTATCATAGTTATTAAGTTAATTCCGGGTAGGTTTAAACACTGGTGGGTCGACTGGTTTTTAGGTATGATTTTAGGAGGTTGGTTGTTTGGGGCCTTAGAAATTCTAACTGATTTGATGTTTAGGGTCATGATTATGAAGAATGTTAAAGAGAAGCCTCCAGATTGTAGTTTGGGAGGTTGTTTAGTGGTTTTGAGCTAAAATGCATAGTGCCCGGGTTGTAAAGTTTGTAATCACGTTTCAACTTGTTTTTTTAATTTTAGTTTTATTCTTATTTATTTTTATTTTTCGTGATTAATGGTTTTCGTCGAGTTGTTTGTTTTGTTTGTTTTTGTTTTGCAGGTTCGATGATGTTTGCGTTGAGATGCTCATGAAGATTCAATGGAGGACACGCGGTTACAAGCTCGCTTGTCACTCATCCAAATCAGAAATCAGGGGAGTTTGTTCCAATTTTTCTTTTCATTTTTATTTTTCATTTGCACTTTTATTTTTTTTATTTTTAGTGTGTTTATTTTATTTTCTTTTCTATTTTATTTTATTCTCATTCCACATTGAGGGCAATGTGTGGTTCAAGTGTGGGGATGGGAAGCCTTGCGTTTTTTTATTATTTTTACTTGCGTTCTATTTATTTTTATTTTAGTCTGTTTTGAAAAAAAAAATATTCAAAAGTCAAAAAACCAAAAAAAAAAAATTGAAAAATTGTTCAAAAAAAAAAGTCCAAGATTTTGGTTGCAACATAATGGAAAATGATAGGTAAAACTGGAAATTGGTTTTCTAATTTTGTGCTTAAATGTTAAAATAATGAATAAAAGTCAACAATATGGTAATGTGGTAAAGTATGGTGAGAATGGAAAGCATTACTAAACTATGATGTGTCGGTAGGCCCAGCTGATCTAGGAGTAGCTTAAATAGCCTATGTGTTTATTGTTGTATAAATATGTTAATCAGTCTGCTAGTGGGTTCCCATTTTAGGAGTGATAGGAACACTGAAACTGATGATTAGGAGGAAAGAGACCACTTTAGGCTAGATACTTCTATGTCCTTAGAATACCTGGCACGTTATGATCTTTTTGCGAAAGCAAATCCGAGAAATAACGGCGCCTCATTTTTCCATCATGAACATACTAGGTAATAAAATTTGGTTAATGCATTTAGAGTGAAGGGACAAAATACTCATGTACGAACTAAGGATGGTATCCCGTGGTAAGTGCCTCTGATGATGTTCCAGATCTCGCGGGCAAAATACTCACGTATGATTTTAGAGATAGCATCTCGAAAAGAATGCCTCTGATTGTTGATAATTTTAGGTAAAAGTGACCAATTAGAGTTAAAAAAAAAGAAAAAAATAGAAAAAGAAAAAAAATGAAAAAAATGTCAGATTAGAGAATAAATGCTCAAAAGTTGCATTCCAATAATTAGTTATTCTTTGGACATCTTAGTATCTGGTTTAAGGGGGGTTGGAGAAAAAAATATAAATGAAAATCATTATTACCCTTTGCTTTGACTGAATATGATTCGGTAGTAGGTTGAACTAGAGCTTTCTTTAGTGGGATCCATAGGTAGACTGAACTTATATCTGGTAATTTCATAAACACATGGGGGCGAAAGAAAAGGTTGGTGGTTGGGTTTAATCGGATTGAAATATCGGCAATTGTAGTTAGGGTGTTATTACGTTATGGAATGTGGAATTGTATGGAGGATTGTTAAATGTAAATGATAAATGCTTAGAGTCAATTTCCTGGTTGTGATTCCATTGCAGTATTTTTCGAGGACGAAAAAATAGTAAGTGTGGGGATGTTTGATGTGTGCTAAACACATCCTAGTTTCCCGTGTAATTTGTATAATATTTGAGTCGGTTTTGGGTCATTTTTATTTAGTATTTTATATATTTTAGTTATTTGAGTCTTAGTGTGTTTTTGAGTCATTTTTATATAATTTGGTGTGAGTTTTAGTGTTTTAGTTATAATTGTGTTTTAGATCAAATACGCTAAAAAATGGTTCAAATATATTTGTTGTAGGTTGGCATGAGAGTTCAAGGGGATGGTATGACAGTTCATCAAAGCTCAAGAGTTAAAGAGTTATTAATGAAAGTTCAGGGCTGAATTGAAAATAAACTAAAAAGAAAAAAAAAGAAGAAAGAACAAATGCTTGATGTGCATGTGGAGTTAGTAAATTTGCAATTGAGGTTAGTATGGAATTTTGGATGGAAATTAATACGGATTGAGATATGGGTTGCGAAGGAAAAAAAAAGTAAGAAAACAAACATGGAGCATGATGTGGCGTGGCGGTTGGAATACTAAACAAAATCATATTTGGGCTGTAAATTGCTTGTTCACGTGGGCCAACTAAGCCGCAAAAATAATTGGGTTTGACTTGGACGCAAGCACCCAAAAGGAATTGATAAAAAGATAGAACCCTACGGAGGGGGGGTTCCAACGCAAATAAAAGGGGGACCCGCGAAAAATAATAGGAGGGGACGGCAGAGAGCAGAAGCATACGTACGGAGGAAAATTCCAGCCAACTACAAGGAGCTTTAGGGACAATTTTCAGAGACGTGAAGGGGCTGGAACACTTGGAGAACATCGAGGGAACGTGATTCAACACCAATCTTTAGTCGGTTCTTCGGTTTATCCTTTGTTTTTGGTAATTACTTACTCTAGTATCATGTTTTGTGTTAAGATTTCAGTTATGATCTGCGATTTTACTATGAACATGGTGGTTGGCTAAGTTAACCGCCACCACCTAGACCGCATGACTATTGTTTGATGTTTGCTACTTTATTTGGATTTTGATAGTTTGATTGATGATTATAATTCTTTAAAGTGTTGCTTTTTCTCTACAATTAATGCATATGGATACATGATTTAGGTTTAGAATTGATAGTTGATTCTTGCTCTCCTTGTGGATGTCTTTCAGTTTGAGTAGGGTAGTTATAATTGTGTGACTGTGTGTTTGCAATTTGACATGTTTGCTAATCGGTAATCATAGAATCAATTGTTAGTTATTTACTTGAATCTTGCGTGCTACTGTCCTTAGACAATCCGGGAGGTGATAAGGGTGTCAATTAGTTGGGTTGGTTAATTGTTTAGGATCAAATTGTCCCAAAAGGAAATTACCTAGGTTAGTTAATTAATCTACTAATTGTGTTAGTTGTCGGGAATTAGTGACGGCTTCGTCTATCTTAAGGTGCCCGAGAGTATTTCGGAGGTGGTTAGGATAGGTGGGTTGGGACGAACTTAAAAGGTGAACCAATCGTTCGAGCGCTAGAATTACCAGTTAGGAACAAGCCGGGAGGTGACCTAACCGCCATCAGAACTGTTAATCGCTGAGTGTAGTTGTGAGTATCGAATAAGAGTCTAGGTCTAGGTGGTGTCTTCTTCATATCTGGTCGTATCCCTATATTTTTCTTATTCCGTTTTGTCTGTTGCTTTAATTAGTTAATTAGTTAATTCAATTCTTTAAAACCAAAACTCAAATTTCCATTCTTAGGTCCTAGGTTAATTTTGTCTATAGAGTGTCTCTAGGGTTCGATATTCCCGGTCTTGCCTTAGCTTTACTACGATCCAACAGGTACACTTGCCTTAGGGTTCGGTTTAGTTTAGGTATTTTCGGTAAAATTAGGTGTGTCTAGGTCTAGGTTTTAATAGCATTTTTAGTGTAGTTCCGAACACATCAGTTACACCATTTATGGTGCATTATACCGTTAGTCATACATGTGCATACCTGCATATACCTTGAAAGTCTTAGACTACACTCGTTGTACTCGCGTGTGTTTGAATCCGACAATACACTAAGTGATTAGTATAAGGAATAATAGTTTCATTCTTGAAACTGACAAACACAAGACTAATGACTTGTCACAATAATTACCCTTAGTATCTTATAACCAAAACGCCCCTTCACACATCACTTGCATAACTAAATTCTGTTCTCAAGACCAGAATCTTGCGAAGATAAGGATTTGGTAATTACATGTCCATAGTTAGATCTTTAATATCTAAAGAAACGTGATTTTGACAAATCGCTGGACAATGTAAAGCAACTCTCGTACTTGTACGAGACGAGCCAGTAAAATAGATCATCATCTCGATCATCACGAAATACTTTCAAACGATTAAGATGAAAGCATCCCTATGCTATCAAAGTCTTAAATGACTTTGACAATCATCTTTAAATTTATGAGTAGTACATAGCACCTAGATGTTAAACGTTCAAGTTTCGTACTGCGCCTACGAAAGCGAACGACTTAGTTCTTGGAGACGAAATATAATTGCAACGATTCGTTCGCGCAACATAACATCCAAATGGTTTGAAAGAATGATGATGTTAAGAATGTCAGTCTACATAAAGCAAGTGGGAGCATCGCCACTGATCCTTATCGGAATAACGATCAAATGGCGATCAATTTAAATGACGCCTCAATTAATTTAAAGTTTCAAGATTAAAATTAAGTGTTCATCAAATCGTGGCTGAGCAAACACAGATACTATCAGTCTCTTGAAACGATTATGATATGAAAGGAATCCAATACTTAGATATTGCAAGAGATGTCACTGTAAAGGATTACACAACGACATAAGATGGAAAATCACATCATCACTGTAAAACACTGATGAATGAAATGCATGTTCATTAAAGTAGTACTGATTGTACTCATTGAATATCAATAGCCTAACTTAATTGAATCTGAACTAGGAATGCAATAAAACATTCAAAGGGTTAATTCGATTATGCAAATAATCGATTAACATGCTCATGTGATAACACAGTCGTACAGGTGCTTACCAAGGGCACCATATTATCACAAGTTCGATTCACTCAGGAAGTCTCATTGTTCAAGATAAACACTGAAGCTTAAGAAACAACTAACAAAGGCGATCCTAAAACAAGAGTCAAAAACATGGTAGCGAATTCATAAATTCAATGATCAGGCTAGATCACTGAAATGATGCTATTGCATAGTACATGAATTCAGCACCATGTCGATGTTCTAATTTAGTGTTGGATGTCGAACATTAACGTTTGCACCAAATCATTCGACCTCCTTTAAACTGTTAGACGAAGAGTATGAATTCTGTGTAACGTGTTCGAACTTTATACGTTTCACTATCCATGAATATTCCATTAATATTCTAAAAGTCCGTAGTCAATCAGACATTATGGGAGCAACGCCTGAAGCAAGACTATTCTGACTCTGGACTTAAACTGTTAATGATCCAGACTCACAAGGCCTCATTACAGAATGACGTCGGGATGTAACTCGCATCAAATTGTCTTCATGGATTTAATCATAAGACAAATTTGATAAATGGTATACTCAATGGTATCCTTCGACCTGAGATGCATAAGCGACCTCCCGTCTGCTAAAGAACATTCTTTGATTGTAGCTTAACGATGTCGCGTAACTGCCAGCCATAACGGTTACCTTTGGGAATGGATCTGAAGCTTAGTGGGAGCTGTATGTAGTCAACAGGGGATTCTGTACTTTTGCATTAATAATGCAACAGCTTGACATCGTGGGCCCTCTCGTTAGTTTCAAGTGTTAAGTGTAAGGCCTTACCTAAACTTACTGTGTGTTTGATTGGATCACTTCGAACGTATAGAACGAGAAATAAAATGATTGAACGCGGAAGAGAATTAATAAATCCATGTCTCTTGTTCAATTGATGTCACATACATAAAGGATTTGATGACTTTACGAATACCATAAGTCTAAACTATATCACGAGTTTGTTGATATGCCTTGGTTATTTGACTTGAAGTGTCAAGACTGGTTGGAACAGCCACGTGTAGCTTGAGCACCTCTGACTGTTTCTTAGATTGTAGTCGCGGTTCAGTCCAAGTGGGACTCTGTTGGATTTAGTGTCCAGACCCGACTAAATCAAGAACCTGACCCGGTCAAGACCCGTAAGAGTTACACCGAAGGTAACGGGTTTTAAGTCCGCTTAACTGATTAACCGGCAAATTTGCAGAAGAATTGATTATTTATTTATTAGCTGGTTTAATAAATCAATTAATTAATTATTCCTAATTAATCATTATGATTAATTTAGCGACAAAGACGTCGAATACTATTTACGTCTAAGACAACAGTTAACGAATCAGTTATTTAACTGTTATTCGTTAAGTCCCGGCAAGCAACAAATATTTTAATGAGTTAAAACGTTAGTCGCACAATTAAAAGGTTCGATTAAGGATTAGATAAAAACGAGGGACTAATCGGAAACTTAATCAGATACTTATATCTGATTAAGGAGGCGAAAACCCTAATCCACAGACTAAGATTTTCGGCCTCCCTTCCCTCCCTTCTCTTGATCTGACGCCAGCCAACATCCGACGCCGTCGTCGCTTTATTCTCTTGCGATCCGTTTTCATCCGATCGTGAGAACTTTAATCCGTTGATCACCGTTTTCGTCGTGGTTTGTTTTTCCAACGAACCATTGCGAGGAAGCCGAGACCCCGCCGCCGTGACGCCTCACCGAGTCGGACCACCCCCGCCACCTTCATCGTCATCCACCGCTGACCAAGCCGCCGCCGCTTCCGCAAGCCGAGCCGCCACCACCCGCTGCCGCTCTGCCGACCGTCGCCCCTGCCGGCTCTCTCCTCGCCGTCGCCCCTGCCGGCTCTCTCCTCGCCTTCGCCGGTTTACCCACCGACACCTGCAACCGCAAACCGTCGCTACACGGTTTGTTCGTTCGTCGTCCGCAATACCCTTATCGCGCCATATCCGACATACGGGATTCTCTCGGTGCCCGAGTCACCGCGTCGTGAATCCTGCAACCTGCGAGGATTGACCGATTCCCTCGCCGAGTCGAAACCTGCGAAACCCTAGCGTCACCTGTTGACTTTCGGTGTCTCAAGCGTCTGTTTGAATCACCGCTCAGGTATATCTAAACTCGTCGTTAGTTTATATTTATTTTATTATTTATTTTTGTATCGTGTTCTTGTCTTAACAAGATTGGTGTTTGCGCGTTTGGTGATTGTCAAATTCATGTTGTCAATAGGTTTACGTTAATAAACTGGTAATCGGTTTTGTAAATTAAATTGTTTTCCGCTGCGTATTAAATCACTAGTTAATTTAATTTATTTTAATTTACATATTTACTCGGTAAATTATTAAATAATTATTTGACATAAATAATTATTTAAGATGATGATTGGGGTTTGAAATATGATTTACAGAGGTATTTGGTCGTTTGGGAGCTGAAAATGAGGAGTTGGTGGCTTAATGTTGCATAAATAGTGGCCAAATTAGGGGTTTGCTGGAAAAAAAATTCTAGGAATATCACCTAGAACACCTAGGAGTTCTAGGCGATACTCCTACAACTTACCCGAACCAGAATTTTGCTGATTTCACCGTTTTCGCTCCAGTTTCTTCGTTTTTCGTCGTCTTTGAGTCCCGTTTCTTCCCAAATCACTCAATTAAGGGTCCCATCATATTCATAACATTAAATCCACTCAAAATGATAAAAAATATGTCACTAAACTCAAACTTATGCACAAATTACGTCAAATTAGGCAATTTTGGTCGGTTTTGGCGTACGTATCGATTTTGGGCAATTCACCAACGATTCACGACTCGATCAAGTGTGTGATGACTCGTGACATGATAATTGATTATTAGACTCAAAAAAATATTGAATATGATATATGATGACCATATACGATATTCTCTGTAAACGTCGGATCGCGTACCGAACTCGCGTAAAACCCCGAAATTGCTTTGTATTCAACTCGAGATACCCAATTTGATTCGAATTGATTGTAATTAAGTATTCGGTTTCGAAAATCATTTATAAATCATTTAGATCCATTAATTAGGGTATAAACACCCGAAAATTCTTCTGGTTCTCAATAATTTACAAATCAATAAGTCGCGAAAGTTCAAAACGAGTCGGGTTTCTTAATCCGGTATTTTGCAAATGTTACGGTCTCCCATACTTTAAGGAATTTCGTCCCGAAATTAAAAAAGACTCAAAATTTTTAGAGAAAAGAATAGTTAAAAGAGTTTACCAATATCCAACACACTTTGACATTTGAAACTAACATAGAGACGACATGAAAGATTTCACCAAGGATAGGAATATATTCTCGATTACTGAATCAATTATATCGGCACAAAAACACAACCTGACTGCAAGGATTAGGTTTGGAATGGAGACTAAGGAGGAAAGATTATGATATAACCGAAGATCAGAGACATACCCCACACACACACACACTGTTCTCGGTCTGACTCCTAATGCATCCTAAAGGAATTACCGATGCTTATATATAGGGTGTACCGCAGCTAACCCACCATATCTATAAAACCTTTAGTGAATAATGTTTGTCTTCGGAGAACATCCTATTCTACACCGTAAATATCAGACAACTGAGCTTGATAGGGCGACCAAGAGAGACTGAGCGATATATATGATGAATACACTATAATCGAACCAGAGTCAACCAAAATACTAACCAAAGATAATGGACCATAGTCTCCCCTACTTTAAAGGCGAGACTGGGGGTTAAGGAGACTCAGGTGAGTAATAGTAATGGATGCAACATGGATTTCTTCAAAGTATCCCAACTCAATCACATAGATTCACATAGATTCACATCGATCACATAGTTTCACATTGATCACATAAATTCACATCGATCACATAGAATAAACCAAAACCAATACAAATAATAATGATAAACAAGATTTGGAGCTTCAGACTTCTTATCCAATCAAAGCGTCAAGTTCTGGTGAACTAGATGGGTAGCGAACCACATCCAGTTTACCTTACGAGACACGATGTCTGAAAAGAATCTGAATCAACCCTCGCTAAGACCTAAGACCTATACCCCACAACCAATATCGATCGTATGCTAAGCTAGCATCACACACAATCGTCGGTGGCAACGCGTATGAGTCTCTGACTTAGCAAGAGTAGAGTAATGACCAACACTCGAATTAGCGGTACACAACCGTAAAATTCAAGTGTTGAGCACAAAAGGCTTAAAAAATGATACCAAAAGAAATCGAGTACCACAAACTAAACGGAAAACCACACATTGGATGCCATGAGCCGATAAGCACTCGCTCGGGTGTCACGACTAGCGTAATCCAAACGGTACATTTCAGAACAACACGACTCCTCTAACTTGGAATGAACCGCATGACTCGTGGTGTATGAATTCGATGTCATGAATTGAATTACATGATCCGAGCCGCATGAATCGAACAACACGTCCCGAAATACATGTATTGATAACGTGAAACAAACAACATGTATCGAAATACATGTACCGATAACATGAACCGAACAACATGCTTTGAAATACATGCATTGATAACATGAACCGAACAACATGACTCGAAATTCATGTACCCGATGTTATAGACCGGATAGCATGACTCGAGATACGGGATCCTGATAACATGAATCGAATAGCATGACTCGAAATACATGAGCCTGATAACATGAATCGAATAGCATGACTCGAAGTACATGAGCCTGGTAACACGAACCGAATAGCATGACTCGAAGTACATGGGTTTGATAACGTAAATCGACTATCACGACTCGAAATACATGAACTCAATAACATGGACCGAATAACATAACTTGAAATACGAGAATCCTAATAACATAAATCGAATACCATAACTTGAAATACGAGAAATCTGAGAATATAACCATTTCTTAGTATTTAAGAATAACTTGATTAATAGTGATTACCGGTCACATCCACCCATAGTACCTTTTGAGGCCAAAGATTTGGAATTGAATGATACACCCAATGAAATAGATTAACGAACGAATAAACAATCACATAATGATAGAGTGAAGAACGGCTGAGCCACAACCGAAACAATCATCAAAGTAATGCAGCAATCAGGAGTCGAAACAAAGGATCGAATCCATCAAATGATGGATATTGAGTAAAAAATTAGACATAAGAGTCAATGGTAAAGTAGTGCCTGGAAAATATGGGGATGGAATGACACGGATTGATTCCGCAAACCGACTATTGAGTAAGTCAAGAGTCGAATTCACGAACCTACCTAGCCGAAACACCCCGGAGTTTCTGATCTAAGTACAAATGAGTTTCCCCATGATAGAGATCAAGGATGAGAAATGAGTAAAATTATATACCGCCTATGAGGGCGATTACGAATTTGAATATGGGTCGTGAATCAGATACAAACAAAAGCTGAGACGCATGATGGGAACAAATTAAGGAGAGTTACCACATAGGTCAAGACAAAAGCCATAAGGAAGAAACAGTCGTGCAGAGGAGAACGTCTTCCCCAAGGGTTAGAGACGATAAGGTGACTGGCAACTGGAGTTACACATGCATATAGGCAATGTGAAAGTCGATTTGGTGAACGGGAGGAAGACCTGATGTATCTTCGGATGTATCCGGTTCCCATTTCATTATTATGAACTTCCACAATTTTGGGTCCTAAATGCATGCGCTCCATACACAAGTAATTGTGGACATGAGCCCACAGACTGATTTATCGTCGAGGATTACCGGGACCTAAGTGTCCAGCGAGATACAAATGATTTCCCCAAAGCATACAGATTCATAATGATTGCTGAGAACACCAAGATGAGTGAAAGAAAAGAAGGTCTAGAGGTGCTAACGGTGGCAAGGCTGAAGAACGAACATCAACGAGTTAGGTTGCGAAGCAGACATAACTCAATGGTCATGAAGACCAAACTTCGAACGATTAGATTCTATACAGGTACGTGTATAAGGTTATCTACTCGAAAGGTCGTAAAGTCATAAACTCATACACATGTAATCCCGTACACATGTGGACTTGTAAACTCATAAATTTCCAAACGGGTAGACTCCCCGACACACATACCTAGAGGATACACGATATATATCAAACGAAGGTATTTTATAATGGTTAACTTGAAATTTTTAACAACACAGGGGAATCATGTGCTACGCTCATAACCGTTTATGGTCCTGCTTGTTTGCATGTATGCGTGTAATCCCGTAACCACACAACCTGTAAACTCACGAACCCATTGTCGAGAATTCACCTAACATACACATAACGATAATGATTATATAAGGAATAAACAATTCAGAAATCCAAACGTAACAACATATAACCGAGTACATAAGTGCATAAAAGAAATAGATCAATAAGGTTTCAAACGACATCAAAATAAAGGAAGTCATTACATAGAGAGTTAACGATTTCAAATGATTACAACGCATCAACATAAGATTCATCAAACAACATCCGAGTGGGAAGATCCAGCATGGGGGTCCATAGACAGCATCGCTGTAAGGATCAAATCAAACCCTCACGCGATATCAAAGTCTATAACCACCGTGCGGAATCCGGTGATTATAGGTGATTCAAGATTAATTGAAAATAATGTGAATAAGCAATAAGAACAAGAGTAAGAACACAAACCAGAAGAAGAAAACACTTTACTAATCACCTTGATTGCAATACACAGCGTAAAACACCAATAGGGATAAACACCAAAACTGCCCCCCACCCTAGTAAACAAAAGGTTCTATCTATAGGAGATGACAAACTTGGTGAACAAGTCATTCTCCTAACCCTAATTAACCTCTAATTTCCGGATTTGACCACCCAGGCCCACTAAACTCCCTCTAAACTCTTTTAAATTGAGCCCAAACACGTCTAAAATGGCCCAATGACCCAATATAACAATAACCCAGCTAATTTTCACCTATTCTATCACATAGGCCTTCAAAATAATCCGTCAATAGGTGATTTAATACACAAGCCACAAATTATTCCCTTACAATCTTACCCTTGGCTTGTGCTATTAAATGTCTTCTACTTTCAATCTTCAGACTTGCAGTCTTCTCCTTGGCATGAGCATGGGTTGGTGAAGATTCTTTATCTGGGACAATCTTCATTGGGCAGCAACAAGAGACTTTTGGGAACATTCTTTCAATCAGCATCAGCTTGGACTTCTAAG
>JBCNJP010000013.1:14658423-14679853 GCA_039602395.1 Deinandra increscens subsp. villosa
ACAACCAGCCCATGAATCTGGTATGCCCTCAGTTCTGCTTTCTACGAGTACTCCTATTACACCCTTGTCAGACACTACACCCTTACTGAATACTACCCAGGCTACACCCGTTTATGATCCACCTAGAGCACCATATCCTGATATACCGATAGCTTTCCGCAAAGAGACTAGACAATGTTCCACCCGTTACCCTATTCAGCATCATGTTTCCTATGCACATCTCTCAGCGGAATCTCGTGCATACACCACTGCTATTGATTCTCACCTGATTCCCAAGGATGTGATGATAGCTCTTAATCACCCAGGATGGCGAAAGGCTATGGAAGACGAGATAGGGGCACTTCGGGCCAATCATACATGGGATCTTGAGCCGCTTCCTCATGGGAAGCGTGTTATTGGTTGTCTTTGGGTATTCACGGTTAAACTCAACCCTGATGGTTCTTTGCACCACCTCAAAGTGCGACTAGTTGCTAAGGGTTATTCACAGGCTTATGGTATTATATGTGATGAGACTTTCTCCCCGGTTGCTAAAATCCCATTTGTCCGCGTTTGTATTGCTCTTGTTGCCATTAAGCATTGGCCGCTCCACTAGCTTGATGTCAAGAACGCCTTTCTTCATGGAGTTCTTGAGGAGGAGGTATATATGGAGCAGCCACCTGGTTTTATCGTCGAGGAGGAGGCCTCGAAAGTATGTCGGTTACGCCGTTCATTATATGGTCTTAAGCAGTCTCCTAGAGCTTGGTTTGGCAGATTCTCAGGTGTTATGGATGATTTAGTAATGGTTCGTAGTGCATATGATAATTCTGTATTCTTCAAACACTTTCAAGGCCGAAGGATTATTTTGGTTGTGTATGTGGATGATATCATAATCACAAGGGATAACGAAACCGGTATTTCTGAACTCACTCAGGTCCTTCAGTCTCAGTTCCAGATCAGCGACTTAGGTCGAATCCGGTACATCCTTGGCATTGAAGTATCACGTTCTCCACAAGGAATACTTCTATCTCAGTAGAAGTATGTCCTTGATATGTTATCCGAGTATGGTTTACTGGTTTGTAAACCGGTTGACAGCCCAATGCTTCCTACAGGGAAGCTTCTTCCAGAGGATGAGAGCCCGATGAAGGATCCTGAACGGTACAGAAGATTGGTTGGAAAACTTAATTATTTGACTATTACCCGTCTAGATATTTCATTCGTAGTTAGTGTCTTGAGTCAATTCATGGCCACACCATATACTGGACATTGGGATGCTGCCCTTCGTGTTTTAAGGTATCTCAAGAACACACCAGCTCTTGGAATTCTGTATTCTAATCAGGGTCACTATCGTGTGGCCGCTTTTAGAGAGGAGGGAGATGGACAGATATCAGGATCTCTAATGCAGATTGGGCAGGATGTCCTATCTCAAGACGACTACTACTGGCTATTGTGTGTTTGTTGGTGGAAACCTTGTGTCCTGGAAGAGTAAAAAATAACACACATTATCTCGATCGAGCGCCGAATCAGAGTATAGAGCCATGGCAGATGTCTCCTCGGAGATGATATGGGTTCGTCATCTTCAAAGAGAACTTGGGGTTATTTCGGATGATCTGATGCGGCTCTATTGTGATAATCAATCAGTCATACATATAGCCAAAAATTCAAGTATTTCATGAAATGACGAAGCATATTAAATTTGATTGTCATTTAATCAAAGATCGAGTTGTCGGGACTAAAATTGATCCTCCATCAATTCAACCGATACATATCAAGACAGAGTTTCAACTTGCAGACATTCTTACCAAACCGCTTCGAAATACTCAGATTAATTTTATTTGTAACAAGTTAGGCATGATTAACATCTATGCTCCAACTTGAGGAGGAGTGTTAAATAGTATATATATATATATATATATATATATATATATATATAGGGGAAGGATCCGGCGTAAACACTCATATTTTGTAAAAACCTAAGAACACTAGTTAATGAAGGGCATTTTTGGCATTACATAAAGTTTGTATTGACTGATCCAAATATAATCTTAGGTTCAATCACACCCGACTCCCAAATCACGTCCCTCATTCGTTAACATCTGATTCGTAATCCCTCTTTCATCAACCTCTGAATCGTAATCCGTAATCGCTCCTGAAATCGCGATTTTCTGTTGAATCTCACGGAATCATCATCAATTAAATTCGATTCCAGGTATTACAAAAATTGTTCCAGCCGCGCGTATACAATTTATTACCGCAAATTCGAATTCGCTGTTTTACCTCGATTCTGACATTGCTTCTGTGTTTGTTCAGATCTTCGTAATTGCATATGGACTTGTCTATTGATAATCATACCTTAATCGGAGATTCCACACCTGTTGATGCTGTATCTGTCGATGCCAGTTGCGATTTTGGTATTGAACACATCGACAACAATAATATGCTTATTGGAGTCACCGGATCAAGCACATCATCCAATGTTGCATCATCTTCCTCATCATCTACATCAGAATCACAATCTGCTCCTCCTATGGTGTTCATAGGTGTTGAAGAACATGGTAACAGACACTTCATCTTAGAATTTCAAAAGTACACATGTGCATTTTTTAATTTCTGTTTATATGTTGTTATGTGTTCTTTTAAAATCATGTTTTTATACTCTGATCTTGTTATGTGATGCGTTCTATTGCTGTTATGTGTTTAATCATGTTATTGATATACTGTTATTATTGTACTTCCTTATGATTGCACATGTGCACCAAAGCTGACTTTTGGGCCAAACTGTACTGTTTATCCAATTTTCTCATCATAATGCTTTTATATGTTGTTCTTTTGTTACTAAGTGGCATTTTGGAGAATATATTTTAGATATTATGTGTAGTCAAACGACTTTATCATGTTTCCCCTTGTTTCTACATATTACAATTAGAAATTATAAAGTATGTAGTTATTTATTCCAATAGCGTGTTAAACATTCAATACCTACTGTTTTATGTATCCTTCTATACATTATAGTTTATTGAACTCTATTTACCTTTTTTTTTTTTTCCATCTCACACTCATGGAATACAATGATCTTCCTAACATTTAATTATTTATACGTTTGTCCCATTTTAATAAACAAATAACTTGTTGATATTGTTTACTTTCATTTAACTTTAGTGTGTTTTGTGTGCATTCAGATGGTGCACGTAGCAGTGTTTTTGCTGCCTATGATGGAACCAAATATTGGAAGCCTGATGTTGACCCTTCCTACATTCCTGTTTTGGGATCGGTTTACGACAGTTGGGAGCACGTCACTAATATGTATGATGCTTACGCTGCTAAGGCTGGTTTCTCCACCCGGTTAGGCACCCACCGAAAGATCAATGATGTTACTAGACATAGATACATCCTATGTAACCGGGCTGGAAAACCAAAACTGCAAAGTTTCAATTCTATGAACCCTGAACCAGTTTCTGCTTCAAAGACTAGCCGCTCATCCTTGACCGACTGTGGTGCATGTATACGTTCTAAGTTCGACCCGGAGACACAAAAGTACACTCTTTACACGTTTGTTGAAGCACACAATCATGAACTCATTGGCCCTGAATTTATGGATTTCAGCTCCAAGCGTCGTATGCTTGATTTTTCGACCCAGCAATTCATCCACCAACTTAGCCTGAACAAAATTGGTGCTTCTGTTGCGCATAACGTTCAGTGCTCTTTGAAGGGTGGTCATCACAACGTTCGTGGTACAAAAACTGAATTCAAAAACTTTGCTCGAGCTATTCGTATCTTCATTGGCGATAGGGATGCCAAACTTGTGTTGGACACACTAGAAGAACGTACTAAAAATCTACATAATTTTTTCTATGAGTCTTTAATTGTTGGTAATGAGCTCAAATCACTTTTCTGGGCTGATGATGTTTCACGCTGCAACTATGAAGTGTTTGGCGAAGTACTTGCATTTGATGCAACTTACAAGACTAACCAGTAAGTACTCTTAAACTAAAACTATTACTCTTTTAAATTTTGTAACTCTATTATCTTTATACGATGCTGCTGTTTTCAATTTTAAGATAAATACTGCCCATGTGCGTCAAAGTTACATTTTCTTAAATATAGCTCATAACTTGTATTGCTTATATTTTGTGTTACAGGTACTGTATGATCTTTGTGCCGTTTACTGGTGTTGACCACCACAAAAAGTGTGTAACTTTCGGTGCCGGGTTGATATCGGACGAAACGATCGAGTCTTATACATGGTTGCTTCAATGCTTTCTGAAAGCACATGTTACTCAGCCTAGGTTGGTGCTTACCGACCAAGATGGTTCAATGAAATCTGCTATTGAAGCTGTTTTTTATCAGTCTTCCCATAGATTGTGCATGTGGCACATCATGAGGAAGTTGCCTTCCAAAGTACGTTCAATTTATATATATATTTGATTTTTTTTCATTAGTAAGTGATAATTAGTTATGTCATTTGAATTTTTATATATTATTCATACATCTGCCATATTACTTATCGTCGTTATATAATTTAGATTGAAGATGATGCAGTCGACAATGCAGCCCTCCGTAAATCCATCCACAAACTCGTATGGAATCTGATAATCAAACCATGTGATTTTGAAGAGAAATGGCAGTTGCTTATGGCAGAATATGGATTGGCTGGTCACGATTGGCTTACCACTATGTACAACATGCGAGGAGACTGGATCCCTGCGTACTTCAGAGACCTTCCTATGTGCTGTCTGATGAAGACAACATCTATATGTGAGAGCTCTAATGCGTTTTTCAAGGTCAACTCTAGCGGCGGCAACACCTTGCTGCAGTTTCTTATGTGTTTTGACACCGCCATTGACGCGCAACGTAATAACCAACGCAAGCTTGAGTTTGATACCAACACGACAGTACCTGAGATCCACACACGACTTCCAATCGAAAGACATGCGGCCAGTTTGTACACGATCACGATCTTTAAGGAAGTTCAGAAAGAAATCGAGCGAAGTCTCTATCAGTGTTCTGGTGGCTTGACGCGCACTGTTGGTACTACCAAAATATATACCATTGCTCATGCAAACAGGAAATTTGTTACTGTCAATGAATTTGAGGTAATTTATATGCACTTTTCCTTTGAATGCACATGTGCACCTTTTCAAACTATACTATTATTGGATTGTTTTAAATTGTTTGATTATTAGTTGACGCTTTCTGAAGCACATGTGTGCATTTCTTGTTGTCACTAATTTAATTTTCAGACTGTGTTATATCTTTATATTAAATTTCATAATCTATAAATATGATGCACATGTGCAGTGTTTTTTATTCTGACCATTATGTTTATTTTTAACAGGTTTCCATTGATCTTGCTGCTAAGACTGTCTCTTGCTCGTGTTTATGCTTCACACGCATTGGCTTTTTATGCCGCCATATCTTCTACGTCTTCAGATGCAACCAAGTAAACAAGATTCCCCAAAAATACATGTCTGCGCGTTGGGCGCGTAATGCACTTCCATCAAGAGTTTATGATATTGCAAATCGGTATTCAGTTGATACCAGTGAATCGGGCGTTCTCAGAACCGAAATTATGGGTATCGTTTCCCAATGTACCGACCGTCTAAGGCGCCAACCAGATCAGCTTGCAGAATATTTGAGTAAGCTCAAAGAGTTGAAGAAACACATATTTTCTGAAGTGGCATATGATCCTTCCCAAGAGCGGACAAGTGCGGTAATAAGTGACATTCTTCGTCAGCCTGAGTTTGGTACTTCTTCTTTCGTGCCAACGCAAGGAATTAGGAACAAGGGGTGTGGAACTGACAAGCGTTTGATCGGTCCGGGTGAGAAGGCTATTGAAGCGTTCAAGAAGGGTCCGAGACTGTGTAAGAAGTGTAACAAATATGTTTACGACCATGATTCCCGTAACTGTGATAAAGTTCGGCGTGCTACCGAGATTGCTGCTGCTGCTGCAGCTGCGGCTGCTGCTGCGAGTGCTGTCGCGTCTGCTGACCCTTTCGATACACACGTGCATCAAGCCGTCGATTCTGCTAACCAGCCTTGTGTTGACGATGGTGCGCCTGTTGTCCCCCCAAATGCTCCACCAGTCCGTCGACAACCTACACGTGCTGCTAAACGCTCGTCTGGTAGAGCTGCTGGGTCGCCCGCTACGTGATTTGTATTTTTTTCGTTCATGCCTTCATAAAGATTTATATAGATTCATAATAAACATCTTGTTTAGATGCATGATCTGACCTTGTATTTGCTTATGATACCTCTTGGCTTTGTTTCATTCGTATTGGTTGTTAAGGATTCTGTTGACTTTTATGGTTGATAAGTGTTTTGCAGTTGGTTTTTTTTTTTTTATAATTTCACATGCGGGTCATACATTATTTAGTTAATAAACATTCGTTCTATCCATTAGTTATAATGCTTATGATACCTCTTGACTTTTTTGTTTCTAAATTGTTTATTATTTTTTATGTGTTTGTTATAATGCGACGCAGCATTCTGGTTGTGTTTGGTACACTTTACCAGCTAATGATGCACGTGTGCATCATTGGTTATTGTGTTATAATATCAACGATTTCTTTTTTTTTTCTTATTTACCATCCATAAACATCACATTGTATACCTTCCATTTTGTATAAGTGTCTTGTTGGGTTTCATTTTAACATTACTACTTTTTAATTCACATGTGTACCAATAATTCATACATGTTATATCTATCTGCAATCACATAGTACCATTTTAGAATGTCAAAACCAACAGTCCTGCCACCTGCCACACATTTCAGATTACTAGTGTATTGTTTTATGCTAACTTTCATTATACCATAAGTATTCTTTTTATTCACACGTGCATCAAGCTTTCATACGCGATATAACTAACTGTGATTCCACAATACTAAGTTTAAACCACAAAACAAACAATACTTGCCACAAAATCAAAACACTAGTGTGCTTTTATGCTAATTTCCAGTTATATTTCTAACTAAACCCTTAATGTCTAATAACAAAACGGGTCAGCCTTATATACTTGATTTCAAATTGATCTAGTTCCCTCCTGTCCCTTCATTCAAACCTCACTCGCTTTCCCTTGACGTCTTTCTTCAGCTTCAACATCTTCTTCTCTTCTGCTGCATCCTCTTTCTTTGGTTCTTCCCCTTTGATATCCTCAAGCCCTTTCACAATCTTTTCATACTCTCCATCCAGCTTTTTCAAAAACTTTTGTACCTGCATTGCTGCTGCCTTGTTGCTGTCATCATTCGACACCCTTTGTAAGTTCCGGTTTGTTGTTTCTGAACCCTTCACCGTTCTTTCCCCGGATGCATTTGCTGCTGATGACAATAGTTTGCAAGCATACCTCATTCTTAAGTTTTGAACCTGCGTTTCTCTCTGTTTGTCATCATTTCTGAACCCGTTATCGAACCCGCTTGTCCTCCCTTTGTATGATTCCATGTTTCTCATCGCATACACACCAGAATCTGTGTATTCTGTCTTTGTTGTCCATGTTGACTTCAACAGCCTTGGTTTTGTTGCTGATAGAGACATAGCTTTTGGATGGCTGACTTTTTGTAGATAGCTCCATATGACGTGTTTCTGCAAAAGATTTAAAACACAAAATGAACAAAAAAAAAAATAAACAAACAAAATAAAACATTATATGTCAATTACAGTTTTTTAATATGTGTATATTGTTAATATAACTTACCACTTTGTGTGGAGTCCCCTTTGATGCGTATGTTTTGCCCCCGTCTGCCATGTCCTCTAAGCTTATTCCCTCGTGCACGCTCTCGATCACTGTTATAGCGGGCACATCCAAGTCAAAACACATGATGTATAAATGATCACCGTCTTTTATCGGCACCACGATCGTCTTGAACGATTTCATGTCCATCCGTGATTTGTCCCCATCAACCACAACCAGCAGCCTGTTCTCAAACTTTTCCACCCTTTTTGGGTTTGTGCTTTTTTCTGATATTACTGATTCATTCTGGAATCATAAGTTTTTGTAACATGTTAGACTTGGTGCCCATGTGCATCAATGTTCCCTTACAAACATATCAGTTCAGTTTTTTTATTTTTTAACTTACCATTGTATCCGGGTATAAAAACAGGCGTTGCTGCCCTTTTTCTACTGCTGCCTCCTCAAAATTGAGCACCGCTGCCCAGCAACTCACTATATTTGTGTCTACCTTCTTTCCTGGCATTAGGCTCCCTATCATGAACGCCTTTGCGGTCAGACCGTAGACTGTTGTGAACAAGTCTCTCCTGTACATCAGAAATTTGTTCTAATCAAAAGTTTGACTAACTTTAATTGTTAGTGCACGCGTGTATCGTTTCACTAACTTTGTGTTATGTGTTAATTATGCAGATTTTTTTAACTATTATTGTAAGTTAGGATACGATTACTTACATGAAACCGCGCTTAGCGTTTTCACCGTCACCTTCTTTTGTTTTCAGCATTTCATCATTTTCGCCTTTGTCATTATCTTTATCAGCATTGACTTTCTTTTTTGATTGTTGGCATGCCATCAAATATTGCCATAGCAGCCTCTCTCTCTTGTTTGCTGCCCTGTTTATGTCCACCATCCCTTCCTCACTCATTTCTTCTTCTGTATTATCTTCCTCTCCTTCTTTTGCATCTGACCTCACTTTTTTCTCAACACTGTATTCTTCTTCCACTTCGGGACTGATCCCTATTCTTTCTTCCTTTTCTGTTTCATTTGCGTCTCCTACTTGATGTTTAACTTCAACATCCTTCATCTGTTCGTCTTGAACAGATTTACCCACCATCTCCTTGTATGCTTCCAACACCTTTTTTTTTGATGTTTTTTTGTCTTGTGTACCCTGCACGGATTCCGGTGAACTTTGTGAGCTGTCTATCCCCATGTCAAATGATGGCATTGTATTGTCTACTACCTTCTTTGACTTCCTTTTTTTTGCTTTCACGCCTTTTGATGCCTCTTCTGTTATGTTTTCTACCTCCTTGATTGTTCCATTGTCTACCCCCTTGCTGTGCTCGTTTTTATTGAGCTCGATCGTGTCTTTGTAGGTTGAGTTGTACACTTCTACATAAGCCTTCACTTCTGCAACTTCTGGAAACTTTGTGTATGTTTCTACTAATGCCGTCTCAGCTTCCTTCTTTGTTTCTTTAACCAGGTTAAACACTTCCTTCAGCCTATCCAAGTGTTCCTGAAACATACATTTTAAAGTTATATTTTATATAGATTTTTTTTTATACACATGTGCACTGACCTCCAACGTGCTCTGATCTGTTATTTTTCTTACTCCACTGCACCCTTCCTGGTCACTGTCATCGTCTTCTTTATCAATATATGTGTCTCTCTGTTTTCCTATACCGAATCCCCCATTTTGAATCTCAAATTCTTCCCTCAGTTTCAACATGTCTTGTGTCCAAAAGCTTATCGGGCTTATTGTACGATCGATGTTTATCCCTGAACATATTATGCTATCCACGTATATTACCTGCACGTTTGTTTTAAGTAAATCATGTTATTTTTTTTTTTAATTTCATCATTTTAATACATGACATGTTACAAATCTTGAGTATCTTACCATCAACAACGCCATTGGTCCTGTGAACCTGGATTCGGGGTCGAGCCTGTCCCATCCGGCCTTACACCTCTTCAAGGCGTCTATCACAAATCTGTTCCAGTTTATCTTGTCCAAGTCCATGTCATCTCTTATATAAGACATCAGTTCGAGCTTGATCTTCTCGTTGTTTCCATACTCCACCATCACACTTCCAAATAGCGCTATGAAATCCATCTTGAACATTGTTCCTGACTCGTTTCTGTCTTCAGCCATCTTCTTTGCAACTTGAACCCGTGACACGTTTGCTCCGCCGTATCGCGCCCTCCACGCCTTAGCTGTTTCAACTGGACTGTCTGAGTCACCATCAAGTATATGTCCTTCATTTTTCAGCCCAAACAACTTTGTTATCTTCTCCTCGTCTACCTTCACCTTTACAGACCCGAGGTCAATATGCATCTCTTCCGGGTTAAAGCTGTCAACTACAAAATACCCGATCCTTCCAGGTATTCCGTCCATGCGGAACTTCAGAATTCGTCCCATCCCCATCTCCCTTACAGCTCTTCGTTGATTTCTTGAAAGCTTTCCTATAGCTTTGCACAATTGCAATGGTGCTGTCCTTATCCTTATCGACGGTAATTTCTTGGCTTCTTTTATTGTTTTTGTACCCTTCCCACCTTTTTCTGCTTGTGCCCTTTTTCTTTTTGGTTTTCTATGCTGTTCCACCATGTAATCTGTTGAATATGCATAACCTTAAATTAATTCACATGTGTATCAAATTATATTAAGCTGATGCACGTGTGTTTTATTATACGATTATGATGCATATGTGTGCTTACCTATAGTAAAACATACATACATACAGTTAACTAAATACATAAAACAAGTGTAATATACAATTGTATACCTTCCTGGCTGCTCTCAATTGGATTGCTGTCAACGTCATTACACACGATCCCTTTTGTTCTCAACCTCAACTGTCTTGTAGGTGTTCCTTCTACAATCCAAATACATCCAGCAAGATGAATTAATTTGTATATAGTAAAAAAAAAACAACTAAATACATTAATAAGATTAAATATAAATATAATTAAATAAACAACCAAACAGTCAATCATTCAAAATGTACGATGTTCATATTTACCTTTCTCTTCGTTCTGTTCTGGTTTGTTATCGTTCACTGCCACTGCTAGCTCCTTCTTTTTTTTACCTCGTGTCCTGGTTACAATCATGTATCCTATAATAGCAACAAAATAATATGTTATTATTTATTTGCCGCTTATAATTCCCGTTTAGATTGGTTTTGTAGCCAATGTTTCCAATAAATAAATAAATAAATCTGATAATTAATTTACCTTCCGCATTGTCTTCCGACTCTTCTTCGGTGCTAACAGGCAACGGACTTGAGATTTTACCCCCTTCATCATCACTGCTTCCATCTATGTTGCTATTGTCGCTTGCATCATCCATATCTTCCGAATCGTGCTCGCTTGTTTCGTTTTCTTGTGAGCCATCATCTGCAACCGGGTCGTGAATCTGTTCTTTCATTCTTCCTTTTGATTGTTTCTTCTTACTCTTGTCTTCATCTGTTTTTTTTTTATATTTTTTTGCACAGCTATTCAAGGTTAATTGTTGGTGCACATGTGTAATGTAGACTGTTATGATTTTATGGTTCTTATCATGTATTAGTTACAGTTTGTGTTACAATGCACACGTGTTTTATATCACACGTACATGTTACAGTTCATGTTTTTTAACAGATTGCAATTTTATTTTATAAATAATATAATGTATTATTTGCACGTGTGTGTTATGATGCACGTGTGTGTTATGATGCACGTGTGTGTTATAACCCGTTTGTGCTGATATCTCTACATAATATAAAAAAAATTATACCTTCTTTACCCTTTTGTTTATCTTTCTCCATTTCTGACAGTTCCTTTTTTGCTTTTAAGTTTACATCGTTTTCTTTGTTGTATACAACCTTCAGCTTCTTTCCTGCCACTGTATTTTTTTTTTATTTTTACATGTTAGTAAATATACATTTATATATATATAGGGGTACCCTATCCCTATATATATATATATATATATATATATTTATAAAGTACACGTGTTTTCAATTTAACACGTGTGTGTTAGCTTACAATTTGTTAATGGCTGCTCTTTGTCACTTTCGTAAACAACGTCTGCTGTTTCTGGTGTGTTTGTATATTTTGATTTGAACTGTCCAGCTATCCTCGTGCTTTTTCTTTCTGGCTCAATAATACAACACGTCATAAAAAAAATATGACAATAAAAAATAAATAACAATATATAAATGTAAAATAATTATAATATGTTGAAGGGAATAGATAAGTTTACGCTTCACACGTTCCATCTGCCTTGTGTTGATCTGAAAGAAAAAAAAAATATCAATTGATAAAAATGTTATATTAACAAACAGTGTTGTCATGAAACTTTATCTATACCCTGCATTTATACTGTCGTACACGTGTGCATTGTCACCACCGTTTGTATTCTTTGATTTATTTTTTCAATATTTTTGCACATGACTTTTTTTTTAACACATAATAAAGCTCACTGTCAGTATCGGTTTTAACGGTTCACACGTGTACCATGTCTATGTAATATCTGATTACAACGTTTATAATTTGGTACACATGTGTATTGTTGTATGCTGTTTTAAAAACATGACATGTCATTTTATTATCATATAGTACATGTACGTCGTGTATTTGTTTGTTTTGGTTTCTTATCTTCCTAATCATAATTGTTCCTAAAATTTTATACACAGTTCCCACTTGTGCTTTGTTACACATGTGCATCGTTCGTGTAATCTATTGTCTTCTTGACTAAAACATTGATGTTATTCTACAAAGTGTTTTTCTAATATTTTCTATGCTTACTGCTTTCCTGAATGGTTATATTGGTTGCAATATTCCTGTGCACGTGTGCATCATGACTCATATTTGATTATGTTACCTGTTTTCATGTTGTTTTGCATCCCTTCTTCCTTCTTGTCTGTGTTTTTTTAACCAAATTCTGGTATACAGTTTATAGTTGTACCAAGTTACACATGTGCATCAATTGTGTATATGTTATCCGGATCAGTAAATGTGATAATTAGTTCATCTAACTATGTTAATTATACAAGCTATTTGCAATTGCATGTCGCATTTACTGTCTACACTCTCAAATTTAGGTTTAACTCGCGTATAACGCTTTAAACTACTGTGACTAACTAGATTCTCAAATCGAGGTTTGTGATGTGCGTTGCTATACGATTATTGACTAATTTTGACTGAGTATTGTTGTTTACCTCTAAAACGTCGTTCCTTCGTCTGAATCTTCGTCTCCGATCCTGAAATCTCGAGTGTTTTTCAGGTTCTGGTGTTGTTGATTCGTTGTACTTCGAGACTTGTTCGGATCTCTCCTTTTTTCGTCGAGATTTAGGGTTTTTTTCCGGTGATTTAGGCAAAATTCTCGATCGATCGTTGGAGTGTGGAACTATGATTCCGAGAGTGCCGTCTCATTCGATTAGGTTAGTTTGATATTTCCGACAATGCCCCTCCGTGAATTTGAGGGTTTAAAAATTATAAGTTACAGTTTTGGCCCCTCCCCTTGTAAATTTGTCTTGTTCTCGGGTTTTCACAAAAAAATGTGTTTTCGTAGGATCTCAACCCTATATATATATATATATATATATATATGTATTAGCATTAGACCCACTATCTAAATATCTAGATATTCCTTGTATCTAGGTATTTCTTGTAGGTAGGTATACATTTATTAGGGTTAGATATTTAACACATTGTTTAGTATAAACAGGGGTTTCACCCCTCTTGTAATATTATTAGAATAATACAATCAGTTATCTTCATCAGGTTTGTTTCACAAAGAAAAATGAAAATGAGTTAGATTTTCAATATGAGTCTTTGATAAAGGAGGTCAAGTTGCTAAATGAAGTTTTGGAAATATCTAACAGAATAAAAAGAATGATGAAGCAAAAACTGCAAAATTGAGTAAGGAAAAAGAATGATTTGGTTCAAGAAGTTAAGAAATGGAAGGATGAGGCAGAAGATGCTGCTAATGATTTTCAAAGTCTGTTTGATAAATCAATAATTAAGCTTCATATGCTTACAAAGAATTCTAAAGAGTATGTTGCTAAAACTGAAGCTTATCAAGTTCATATGGAAAAGTTGTTGGATGAAAAGAGAGAGTTGGTCAGTGTCAATAAAGTTCAAACTGCGAATCTGGAAATTCAAAAACAAAATAAGGATAAATTGAAGAAGGAATTGTTTGATGGGCTTGATAATCTTCGACTACAAAAATTTGAAACCCATATATTTGCTAAAAGATTGATTGCTAATGAAAAAGAGTTGGCTGAAGCACAGCAACAGATTTCAGATTTGAAGATACAAATTATTGATGTAACTCGTCTTCTAAACAATGTCACCAATTCGCAATCGTTCACAAGCTTCTTAGCGAATGATGCAAATTATGAAAAGATGTTTGACAAAACTGCATCACCCCCAGCTAATATCAAAGAAGCGGTCAAAGAAGTGCAAGAAAATGTTAAAGAATATGATTATTCTAAGTTTTCATCATCAACTACAGAAGAATAGAATATTGTGAAAAAGAAGAAGTATAAGAAGAAAGGCAAGAAGAAGAACAAGCAAGTTGAAGTTCCTCAGGTCTCAACATTTGTTTCTGGTTCATCTTCAATAGAAAATGAGAAGTCAGCTCCTTCAAGTGAGAAAATTCGTTCTCAACGTGAATTTTATGAGACGATTTTCTATAAAAAGAAAAATGTTAACGAAGTGAAAGCTGAGTTTTCAAGATTGGCAAAGGATGGACACAAGAATTCAGGTGCTGAAGAAAGAATTTCTGGAAAAGGTGTTGGTTTGTGATTTAAGCAAGAAGTTGTTGCTGATGAGGGTGCTCAAGCTTCTAAACAACAAAATCTGCAGAAGCTCAAAATGAAGCAAGTCAAGAAGGAGATATTCAAGGCAGAAAAAGTTCAACCCGAAAGGTTTTACAAACTCAAGCGTTCGGAACAATTATTTTCTGATCAAGAATTCCTCTTCATTGCGTTGATGCATGGAAGATTTCAGAAGTATTTGTGAAAGATGTTGCTTTAACAACCATGAAGAATCAAACTGCAAAATTCTCTTCTGATGGTTCTATCTCTAAAAGCCTAACATTATCGATATCAGGTATTTGATTCATTTTAGGATCATTTTGGAGATGCTATTTTTGTGAAGCTTTGCAGATTCCAAAGAGATGACATGTAAACAATCGTTTGTGTTATAATTGCCGACAAAAAGGGCATATGGCACAAGATTGTCCGGTTTCCGCTGCTTTTACACAAAGAAGAGGAAAGGTTCCACATGTTAGTAAATCTGCCAAACAGCGATTCATTGATGAATATGGCAGAGTATTTGATGAATATTAACCTACATTTTTCAAAACTCAAGGAAGATTTATTCCTCGTTTTCAAAATGTTCCAATTGTAGGTTGTTCGTCACAATCGACTGTGACCAGTTCATCAACTACTGATTTACCAACACATCAAATCTGGAAACCTAAAGTGGTTTCGAAGGGAAATCAGGAGACTGGTCGACCAGAAGCGATTCGCTTTGGGTCATTTATAAATTGATGTGTTTGACCAGTGTGCAGGTACTTCTAGATAGACCCGTCGGTGATTGAAAAGTTGCTAATGGAGGAGTATTCTGCTGACTTAATTTAAATTACAAGTGATATCAAATTTCAAAAACTGGAAATTTTCTGAAAGCTAAAACGGAAAGGTATCCATGTCGGAAGGTCAATTTTCTTTCTTTTACATTCCGTATGTAGTTTAGGGGGAGAAAATTGAAAAACCAAAACTAGTGTCTATGTTTTTGTTAAAATGAAAAATCCAAAAATAGAGTTTTCATTTAAGGGGGAGAAAAACAGAAAAATACAAAAACATTGAAAAACAGAAAAATACAATGGGGAGAAAAACAGAAAAATACAAAAACATTGAAAAACAGAAAAATACAAAAAACTTAAAAAAAACGGAAAAATACAAAGACATTGAAAAATGAGAAATTGTATCCGAAATAAATGGGAAATGATGATACATTGGGTTACGTGTCTTACTCATGGATAAATTAGATGAAAAAGCCATAAGATCATTGTTTGATGTGCTTGGTAGGCTCGGCATTAAATCAGAAAGTATTCAGATGCGATATTCATTAAATACTAATGCTTGACCATGTGGATAACATCTTGAAGCGTATTTCATGACAAAAATAGAAAAAATAAGTGTGAAAAACAAAATGAGAAGTCACTGTGTATACATGTGTTCTTTTTGCAAAGATTTAAACTTGTTTGATTTTCTTTATTTTGTCAAACGATCAGACTTTCTCTGCGTATTAAAAGATCGACATGATTGTTGTTCATTTGACGTTCTGTTTTATTTTCTTTGGTGTTTCGTATAATTTATCGGACTTTCTCTGCTTATACGGAAGTATCGACCTGATTGTTGTTGAATTATACAATTTCAACTTGTTTTATTTTCTTATTTTTGTTAAATCCGAGGCCTTATCTGCATATCGAAAAATCGAGCCTTAAGGTAGACGATTTAACGTTCTTATTTCTTTTTGCATGGAACACAGTTAACAATATTATGTAAACATTATGCTATGTGATAATCACAAGTGTAATCACACGAGAAAAAGGAGTAATCACACAAGAAAAAGAAAATGTCTGAATATGTCTGATAGTGTGGGATACACTGGTTAAAGTAAATCTAATCAATACCTTAACATATCCAGATGTTATGAGTATAATTATGCCTTTGTTTAAGATGGACAAATTATACCGGCAATTAGCATGACTTATGTGCTTCAATTAGTTGAAATTGAAGTGTAGTTCGGTGCGTCATGACCAATATGATCCCGTATAGTGATCTTTCTCATACCAAAAATAGAGTTTAATTCTGTATTGATATTTCATTTCATTTCGAAAAAAGTACAAAGAGATTTTTGGTGTGTTTTAGTATAAGCTTGAAAAATCAAAAGATTTTAGGTTTGTTTTGATATAAACTTTCTAAAAACCAAAAAGATTTTGTTTCTGCTGTGTATTTTCGATCTGATCAACATGTGATACAAATAAGATTTTCAAAATCATATCTTGGAGTGTCAAAGAGATGTTTTGCGCCGAGATTATTAAAATTTTGAACGGGTTGCTAAAGTAAAAGTTATCACAACTTCAAGTCTTCTGAAGTTGCTGATAGAGACAGAGATACACCAGACGTCGTCAAGTATTCAAGATCAAGCTATTATCAAGTTGAGGAAGAATTTGTTTGAAGATAATTTGAATGGATTTTGCACTTGAGGGGGAGTTTGATTGAAGATACAGTTTTGATATGTTGAAAAGATACTACACACGACGAGGGGGAGTTTGTTAATGTATAATATGTGCGTCATGTGAAGTATTGAGACAAGACGATGAAAAGTTCAAGACAAAGTTCAAGCTACTAGGCAAACTGGGCCCGAACTGCCAGTTCGGATCCAAGCGAACTGGCAGTTCGCCCAGGGTTCGCCCAGTCATGTATATATAGAAAGTTTAACTTTGTATTTTAAAACACAGAGAGACAGGGTGTGTGAGATCAGGTGTTAAGTGTGTGTTGTTCACGGTGTTTCTCTGAGTCTGTTTCTGAGTGTTTACTGATTGTAATTGTTCTTTTGATCAATAAAACAATCGGTTTAATTACGTTTTGTATCCGATATAGCTAGATCGAGTAGACGATCCGATGCTTACGAACTTTCATTTATCATATCATGAAAGCCTATAACCGTGCTTGAACCGCACAAGTGAAACCATGCTTAAACCGCACAAATCAAACCGTGCTTGAACCGCACAAGTCAAACCGTACTTGAACTGCACAAATCCTTCGTACAATTGTGTAAAACTTGACTCTCACGAGTCTATTCACTTAAGACCTTTATAATATTTTGTATGTTATAAACTGTTTATAAATTTACTTGTAAGCATCTTAAACCTGTGGACTCACCAACATTATGTTGACCTTTTAAACTCATGTATTTCTCAGGTAACCAAGCCAGATCGTATGCAAGTGGGACATCAAACCTTAGGGCCTGCATCTTGGAGTCATAGTCTCATTCATCATCATGAAAATAACTTATGAAACTCTTATCTTTTATCCTTGGTCAAAACGATTTCAAGACTTAACTATTTTATCATACTTTCGATCTAAATATTTCTGGAACAACTCATATTTCGGTATTGTAAAACAATATCATCTTAACATACTTCCGCTGCAACTTTGATGACATACTTGGTTTTTTTTAAACGTATATTAATATGATAGAGGTCGTTCGATGTGTCCACGACTATGACCCCATGACGTCACACGCCTCCGTTCCCGAAAGTTCAAGGTGTGACAGTAAATAAACAAGCGCTTCCGGGAGGCAATACGAACTTGTTTTTTATTCTATTTTCCAATATCTTATTATCATGTATCCATTTCACACTCAATTTGTACCAAATTAAGTGTGTTGATAGGGAGATTAAAGATTTTGAAATTTCTGGATCATCATGCATAACGACTCGTTATCCCAAAACGGGCCGTTAAGCACCTAAAAACGCTGAATATCTCGAACACGCCTTGTTACAGAGCCACTATTCAGCCACACGAATTCTCTCTGAGCTTCGGGTGATTTGGGGCGATTCCGACCATCTTCCACCCTCCTCCATCGTCTCTCACCGCAAACTATCCACAAATTGAAATAAATCTCTCCGTAATTGTTAAAATTTCAAAAATTAGGGTTACGGGTAAAACTTTGGCAAAAACCCATGATTGGAGCTTATTTTCAAGGGGCTTTTGACCCTAGTGCACCGCTAACCACACACACAATATTTAGGACCTTGTTTTAAATGGATTGTATGCGATTCATCGGTGCAATTTCTGGATTTCGAAAAACCCTGTCAAAACGGCCCGTTATGGCAAAACCAGTCGTTCTGCACATAGAACAGACTTTTTTTTATTTCTTTGTTGTATTCTTATGTTTAACAGGTATAATGGCCGAATCTAGTTCACGTGCTGTTAAGAGAGGCAGGAAGAAGCAGAAGGTGGTAATACCGCTTATGCCGAATCCCGAGGACGAAGAACCTTAAGTAGCTTTACACCCACATCAATGGCTTTAGTTTTTTTATCTTGAACCTGCCACGAGTAGCTAAACTCCACCATCATCTTGGTGAAGATGAACCTTGTAGTGCAATAATCATGATTGAATGACTGTTTATGCGTTTGAATATGGAATTCTGATCCAATTGATCTCTATTTGTTGATAGGTATGCGTAGGGATGGCAATGAAACCCGAACCCGACGGGAAAATCCGAAACCCGACACACATGGGATGGGTATGGGGTCGGGTAATCGGGTATGGGATTACTTTTGAATTTTTTTCGTGGGTATTGGACGAGTATGGGATTTAGATGATATGCCCGATTACCCCCCTCCCCCCCGATTACTCGATATTATATACCCGTAATATTTTTCTTTGTTTAATTTATTTATTTTATGTATATATTGTATGATTTTATTTATCTATTTTTTGTTTTTATCTATAATACTAAGTTATTTATTAAAAACATTGATTTACAAATTATTAAACTTATATATGTTTAGTTATTTGAGATATTTTATTACACTTATGATATATATAAATTATAGTTAGTCGATATACACCCGACGGGTATGCCCAAAACCCGCGGATATGCCCGATATCCGATGGGTAAATACCCGCTCGAAACCCGACGGGTTTTGGGTCGGGTATGGGACACACTTTTATAACCCGGTATGGGGTTGGGATTACTCAAACCCGCCCGAAACCCGCCCCATTGCCATCCCTACGTATGCGTGCATGTTGATAGTGTTTGTAATGTCAATGGTATGGTTTTGCTAGGTTGTAGGAAGTTGCTAATCCTATGGTTTGGTAATTCTATCTTTAGGTCATAGGGTTCTGGATGATAATTGACCTAGGGTTGTGCTTCGAAGGAAGTATAGATTATTGATAGCATGAGTATGATTAATATGTGTTCTGTTAAGTCTAGCATCTAAATTGATTCTAGAATTATAGTATCTTTCTTATCTTGTTATGTGCCATGTGTTAGGTAGCTCTACTGTGGTAGATAATGACCTAGGCAGTCACTAATCAGCATAGAAAAGGTTAACTGAGTAGCACTATGTTAGAGTTGCTAAAATGTGTGTCTATATCATTTTAGGGGTTCTCAGGCAGAGAGATATGTTCCTTAGCAGGAATATGTCGGGCATTTCATATTCATAACTGGTTTAATAGAAGCTAAGCAAAATCTAGCGATCGGCTTAGATATCTTTAGGAAAAGTGAGCATAAACATGTATTCATGATTGGTAATTGTTTGGCAAGAGGATTCGAAATCAAGATGATGTCTTTATTATTAATTGCATTCCCAACTTGTTTATGTGTTATTTGGTGATTGTTACAATTGCGTTTGATTGTGTTAGTACATGCTCCCAGAGATCAACACCCGATTCTATTCCATAGGATATATACTACAGAAGTAAGCGATATGTACACTTACCTGCTTTTGCGTGTTTTATCACTTTTTGTAGTATTAGGTTTATAAATTTAAAACCCTTTCTAGTGCAATAGTCTTCAATAATTTATATACGACTCACGTGCATCATCTACACATCCATCCAAACTCAGATTCTTCACGGGAGATTTGAATCGGTGACCCACGACAACTACAACCCACCTCCGTTTGTTCCCCCGTCTAAATTTCTCACCTGAATTTAGACCGAGTCGGAACAAAGAATAAATGGATCACGAGTATTTATCACAATCGTACGATGAATTCAAGTTTAACCTCGTATTCGTTTATCATGATTTCTAGATTTTTATAATTGTTTTGAGTAAGTGGGGGTGGGGGTGAGAACCCAGAGGTGTCACGATGGAAGAATGAGGGTGGGGATTTAAAATAAAAATAAGAGAATCTTATTATTTCGAGTAAATTATGTAAATAGCCCTTTTACTAGTAAATAGTGTTAATAAATTTACATAAATAATTCCTTAGTTAAAAAAATGGAATGTCCTTATACTTAACGAAAAAAAAAACTAACAGGGTTAGTGTGAAGGACTAAAATAGTTACAAAATATAAACCTCAAGACCTAATATGTTAAACGATTTGTTTTTGCACTGAAATGGTTAAAGTGCGCGAACCACATGGACTAAAAAGGTAATTTACTCCAATTTTAAAGTGTTGTTGACGTTTTGTTGTTGGTATTAATATAATTATTTTTAATAATTTAGGTTCCTCTCATATCACCCTGGTGAAGCGAAGAGGAGGAGGAAGAGTTGGTCTTTACTATGCATAAAGTTACGAAGGACACGTGGGTTTATGATCCTAACGGACCAAAATGTGATGCTTGATAGAATCAAGTAAAAGAAATATTTGACAAGAATCAGTTAAATGAAATAATATTTGACGAGGAGATGGGGTTTGATGATATCAATTCAACACCCCGTACACTGGATGAGCTAAAGGGGAAATGGGCGAGACTAACACCGATTCTTGCACGGTTTCAAGATATATACCACCGACGGATAGTGCTGTTGAAAGGTACGAACTATGAAAAGCATAATGAAAACATTATTGCAGAATCTGTAATCGAATATAAATGATTATACAGAAGTTCGTTTAGTAAGTTAGAAATTTGAAGATTTTTAATGACATGATTTGACGAATGTAATTCCTTAATAATTCGACGTATGTATTTATTTGGGTTTCACCCAATTTTAAATAATTTATAAAATATAATGTTTAAATAAAACCAGTCTTTTTGACCGATTATTGGGTTAACCCGTT
>JBCNJP010000013.1:14680353-14745303 GCA_039602395.1 Deinandra increscens subsp. villosa
CTCCTAACCGTAATCGGTTGATAGGTTGCGATTTCACCTTTTGTCTAACCAGTTATTACGCCGCTTTTTTAACCGGTTAAGAGGTCAGTCAACCGATATGTGTACCTCTAGACTCTAGGCAGAGGGGTTAGAGGTGCACAAAATACCGGCTAATCGTACCGAACCGATTTAATAACAAAAAACTGAACGAGCTTTTAATCGGTAATATACAAACCGGTTCCTAACGTATACAAACCGGCGGCTTGAAACTGATTAGGGGTTTCTAAATCACAAACCAATTATTAACCGGTTAAGAAAATGGTTATAGATTAACCTATTAAATGTTATATAAATTATTTTAAGAAAATATCAGTTTTTACCGGTTAACCGGTACTATGGACCCCTTACACCTGTAAGAGGTTTAGGGTCCAAAAACCGATTTTACCGGTTCCTTTTATTTTACACTTCTAACTAAAGGGGTTCCATAATGGGCCAATTCCTTCTGATTGAATTGAAACAGGAATCAAAATCTAGTTGTTTCTTATAAACAAAACATCGAATTGACTCTGTGGCCCAATGGATAAGGCGCTGGTCTACGAAACCAGAGATTCTGGGTTCGATCCCCAGCAGAGTCGAATCGACGTTTTTTTTCATTTTTAATTTATCTATTTTTTTTTTTTGGAGTGTTTTTTCGCCGTCATGTCATCGTATTCATGGTTATTTGACCTTCCTTCATCAAAAGGGTTTAAGGATTAGGGTTCTTCCATTTCCACCGTCCACCTCCGCCACACCCATGACGCTAACTCGCTTCCTCCTCCGTTCCCTCCGCCGTCCTCACACCCTCGCCGCCTTCACCCCACAATCCCTTTCTCAAACCCCAAACCCTACCTTCCTAATTCCCTTTAGATCCTTCGCCTTTTCCTCCGCCGAGGAAGCCGCCGCCGAACGCCGCCGTCGCAAACGCCGCCTCCGCATCGAGCCCCCACTCCACGCCCTTCGGACCGATCCCAACGCCCCACGCCCGAGACGTGATCCAAACCAACCGGACACCACTTCCGCCCTCGTCGGACCTCGTCTCAGTCTCCACAACCGCGTCCAATCCCTAATTCGCGCCGGCGATCTCGACAATGCATCCGTCGTCGCTCGGCAATCGGTTTTCTCAAGCACGCGTCCCACCGTCTTCACCTGCAACGCAATCATCGGTTCTATGTATCGCGGGAAACGGTATCTGGACGCCATCGCTCTTTTTACCTACTTTTTCAAGCAATCTAACATAGTTCCTAATGTTGTTTCCTACAATTTCTTAATCGTCTCCCACTGTGAAAACGGTGAGGTTGATAAAGGCCTGGAGGTCTACCAACACATCAAGGAGAATGCTCCTTTTAGCCCCTCAGCGGTTACTTTTCGCCATTTAACCAAGGGTTTGGTTGATGCTGGGCGGATCGATGAAGCTGTGAACTTGCTTTGGAAAATGGTTGGTGATGGCCATGGTGCTGATTCTCATGTTTTCAATAATATCATATTAGGGTTTCTTAATTTGGATAATCTAGAAAAGGCTAATGAGTTTTTCGATGAGCTTAAAAGTAGGTGCATGGTTTATGATGGTATTGTTAATGCTACTTTCATGGAGTGGTTCTTTAGCAAAGGTAGGCCTAGAGAAGCTATGGAGTCTTACAAGTCTTTGTTAGATAAAGAGTTTAAGATGGTTCCTGCTACATGTAATGTGCTCTTAGAGGTTCTGCTCAAATGGGGCAAGAAAGCCGAGGCTGAGGCGTTGTTTGATAGTATGTTAGATAGGCATACACCACCGGTTGTTCAAGCGGTGAATTCCGATACTTTTAATCTGATGGTTAATGAATGTTTCAAAGAGGGTAAAGCGACAGAGGCTTACACTGTGTTTAAAAAGGCAGGTAAAGCTCCAAAGTCGAAACCTTTTGCTATGGATACAGCGGGTTTTAATAATATGATCATGAGATACTGTGAGACAGAGATGGTAGATGATGCTGAGAAAATGTATATGGAATTGTGTGGCAAGTCTTTATCGCCTGATGTCAACACTTATAGGACCTTGATTGATGCATATTTTAAAGCAGGAAGAGTTGACGAGGCTATGGAGAAGTATACCAAGATGGTGGATGCTGGTTTGAGAGTGATTCCTACTTATGCCAACAAATGGTTTTCTGAATTAATCGAAAAGGGAAAGATTGGTGAGTGTGAACCGATTTTGACTAAGATGGCTGAAAGAGATCCGAAACCAGATGCTACTACTTATGATATTGTGATCAGGGCACTCTGTGCAGCCTCTAATTTTGACACAAGCCTTTCTTTATTACAACAAATGGTGAGATATGGTGTTGGTGTAGCCCCTGTACTTAAGGAGCATGTGTTAGAAGTTTTTGATAAGGTGGGCCGCAGGGAAGAGATTGATCGGCTTCTAAACGCAAGATGGCCAGCTTATGGTTCAAATCCGAGTGGATACCGCCAACAGCCTGAAAGTATATCTCATGGGAATGGGAATGGGAATATGAACGGGTATGGGTATGGACAGAGACATCAATATGGAAATGGGCAGCAAAACAAAAATGGAAATGATTATGTGAATATTAAAAATACACAGCAGTATGATAATGGAAGCTATAATGGAAGTGGGCAGCAGTACAATACAGGTAGGGATAATGCAAATGAACCGCAGTATAATAACAGAAGCTATACTGGAAACAGAGAGCAATACAGTAATGTAAGCTGGAACGGGAATGGCAATGCGTATGGGAATGGACAGCAATACAACAACGGAAGTTGGAGTGGGAATGGCCAGCAATACAGAAACGGAAGCTGGAATGGGAATGGACAGCAATACAATAATGGAAGTTGGAATGGGAATGGGTATGGGAGTGGACAGCAGTACAACAATGGAAGCTATAATGGTGGAAGTGGACAGCAGAATGGAAATTGGCAGCAGGATGTCTCTGAGCCGAAAGTAGTAAATGGGGAGCAAGGATATGAGCAGCCTCAAACTGGTTCTATGGCGGTTTAGGTATGAGAGCACGGCTAGAAGCTACATTATAAGGTTATTATTAGATATTCCTGAACTTTGAATTGTTACGAAGAAATACATGTAACACCGTGTGATTGTCACCCTCTGCGATCATAAGGTAATATTTTTTATGTGAAACAAATTCTTGGTTTTTCTAATTATTGCTCATGAGCCTACCTGTATGCTTCTTTTTTAAATGTCAATTAGTTTTGTTTCTTTTCTAACACAGAACATTGAGCTTACCATAATAGTTTGTTATTAAAAAGATCAATTTGTTCTATGAAACAAAACATTCTGTGAAGATGTGACCCCTCTTCAGCTCCCAGTGGGACATGTATATTCTAATGTAATTGTAAACATGGTTCTAAACTTCTATTTCATAATGTTTGTGTTGCATTATGAGTTGCTTACTGCTATAAAAAAAACCCTGCTGTATGAATTAGTGAAACAAATCGATTATCATTTTCTTTAGATAGAAGTAAGCATCAACTCATCCCTAGTTCGCTTTCTCAATTCTCACCTTTTCTGCTTTCTCAATTAAAAAGATATCCCTACCCCTTTCATCATCACCCAGACTTTATTTTGTTCCCGTCGCTTCATATCGTCTCTACCCAGGTTCTCTTCATCCGGGTTCTCGTCTTCACCGATTCAAGCAAGTGATGACTTGATTTCTCATCCCAACAATCCATCCATTAACGATTTCTAGCTTTAAAACCAGGCTTATATAGGGTTAACATCATAGGTGCTTTATCTTCAAGTTATTTTTCCTGGATTTGAATCACAAGTTCATAAGATTGATTTTTTCATCTAAGCACTTGACTCTTCAATTTATTAATTCTGTCCTTCATATTCAAGTTCTTATTTCTAGATTTAAATCACAAATTGAGATCATAACTTCCACAGATTGAGTGGCGACCATGTTTAGTTGGAGATCTAGCTATTGAAACCGATGACTAAAACGCTAGTGATTATTGTGATTTTGATGAACAATTTTCAAAAATTATGAAAACTTTTGATTTTGATTTTGGTTCGGGTTCGACGGGGAGAAAGGTGAAGAATTTCATATTAAATTCGTTGTTCCAATTTTTGTTCCTTGATTTTTGTTCTAGTTTGACGAAAAACGATGAAGAATTTTACATGAACCATACGAGGAAGTGATAGAACTTGATTAAAGAACTATCTGAGAGTGAATCTTGAAACTTGGAGGAGTGGTTCTGACCCATACCTATCTTTACTCATTTTTTAATTGACCCGTTCCGATTCGCAACCGTTTTGATCTGTACTCGTTCTAACCTGCGACCCAATCTAACCCGACCCACCCGTTATACTAGGTGTACAAATGAGTCAAGCGAGTGGACTTTGTATCCAACCGGTATGGATGACAATGAAATATGTATGAGTAACTAGAGTCCCATATGCGATTATAAAACCCCGTCCCACGTCCAATCTTATGCCAATAGGGTACTTGTTGAGATCCCTAGCTATATTTTGTGCTATTTTTTATATGGTTTTATTATAAAAAGTAGAAATATAAGTTTTTTTAACGGCCATCATTTAAATAAAAAAGACGCAAAACCACCCTAGCAAGGAACTAGGATAGCGCGTATAAAATTACAATAAGAACATTCACAAAGAAAACAAACAACAAACAGAAAATAAGAAAGAATGTAAAGAAAAAACAAAGTAGTGTCAATTAAAGAAGACATCACGCGAACCCCCACACTCACATCTTTGAAACTGAACCATGGAGAAAGTAAACAAAATGTATCATTTTGACAGCGTCCACCTCACCAATGATTTTCTCCGCAAGAGTGAATCTCAATTCTTTATTTGAGCTGGAACCAAAAATAAAACCCCTACTTTTGCAGTAGGAATTAGGAAACGACCAATAATTGACCAATAGATATGTGACAATGTATAAGAAAACATGTATCATTTGAAGCACATCAGTTGGCAAGTCATCCCAAGTGATATTATCTTTGATTAGTTTAACTAACTTCATTTTATCTTTATTTTATTTTATTTAAAAATCATTTCAAATTTTTAGATTTGGTTTGACGTTGATGAAGATCTTGAGTACAGAGCTCTTGTATCCTTCGACGACCTTTGTATCTTACCCTCGCTATATTATGCCTACGATGGGTGCACTTCCCCGGACGTGTGGTGTATGGTGAATGTTACTGATCTTGTTTTATAAATTTAAAACTGCACAAAAAGTGATGTTTAACGACACATAATCGTCATATTTTATATACACCCGCACACATGTCAGTAAACCAATCATAATATCAAATCACAAGTTCTTAAACATTTATACATGAGTCCACAACCAACCCTATTGATTGATAGCCCTCCCGTCCGATTCCTTGTTGCATGAACATTAGACCTATAGTATGATAGTTTAGTATGCAGTTTCAGATTATCTAGCTCCTAGCAAGTTGAAAAGAATACGTCAAGTTGAAGGACGTTCGGGATCAATTGACATGAATCAACCCGAGTACTGAATGGGCTTGTTAGGTCAATAATCTATTTACTTACTCCCGTGGCTTCCTTGAAGTTAATGATTGTGTAGATTTTTTAAAAAATAGAGGGACTTGATAGTAAAAAGAGACATAGAATATAGCAAAATGTATAAGTCGTTTGAGTTTACAATTATTAGAATGTTTTTATTGAGTTTACAAATGAGTAGTATTAATATTGTAGTTTGAATATGCTTTTGATATAAGAGCATGTTTTCACCCCCAAAGTATAAAAAGAAGAGGGGGATATATGAACTCACCTTGTCAAGTATGTCATATGTGGGTTGCAGATAAGCTAGAATAAAGTTTGAATAGAATAATTGATGAAGTTTGAAAACCAATGGGATTATAGAGTTTGAATGTGAATATGCATATGAAACAAGATGTTTAAGAAGAAACATGATGTAAGAACAAAAGATATAAACCATAATTTTGTGTTATTAGCTTGAGCAAGTTATAAAGAGCTTTCAAGGTTTTAGATTTCTTGGTATTTAATAAGTTACATACAATTATATCAGCTAACTATTAATAAAAATCTTTCCTTTTTAAGAAAATATGGAGTTTATGAAAAGCAATGTTTCAAAAACCGGTTCGAACCGGCCGGTTCAACCGTGAACCGCCCTCCTCACCGGTTTTTTATATCCCGGTTTTTTGGCAATAACCGGACCGGGTTAGACCGGCCGGTTTTCCGGTTTTTTCCGGTTCAACCGGTTTTCTGATTTTTTTTGTTTTTCTTATTTTTTTTTAAATTTTTTTTATTTTTTATTATTTTTTAAAGTTTAAAACTTATATTTTCTTATGAAATACATATTTGATATTATTTTTGAGTGGATTATAATTGTATTTTAACTACTTTTGTTGGGGTGTACAAGTTTATTAGCATTTTTATAAAAAAATATATATAAATCCTTTAATCGGTTCAACCAGCTAGTCTAACCGGTCCGGCCGGTCGAACCAGTCCCGAAAGGTTTTCCGGTTCAACTAAAAAACCGGTTTTTAAAACATTGATGAAAAGTTTTGGTAAACACACGTTTTTGATAGAATTTGATATATTCACGCACTAATTTTGGGTAAGCAGTTTGGACGTCTAAAATGTGGAGTTAGAAGGAGTTCTTTATATGGTTGGAAAACTAAGACCTAAACTTAATTTTTACAAATAGAAACGCATTACTTTTATTATTATTTTCCGAGTTATGACCTTTTAAAGTTGAGTAAAGTATTCTATTAGAATCTGAAATTTACATATGTTTTTAAAGACTTTTGCTTGAATATGGTTTTGATCTATCTTAGATCTATGATTACTGGTAGAACACATTATGGAATCATAGATCAAGCTTGTCATGAAGCAAAACTGAAAGACTTTGCAAAAGAACATGAAGACCATAAGTAAAAACTAACTTAACGAGCTTGAAAGACTAAAGAGAATGAGGGTCAAATTTTTGGAGTTCTTGGACTCTTGATTGCAGATTGATGTGAGGAAACAAGAAAAAGGACCCTCTATATATAGGGGGAGATTTGAGATAAAGAGGGGATTTGAATTTGGAGTTAATAAGCATGCTGAATTTTGAATTAATTATTTTTTTTAAATACTAGAAAAATTACTATTTCAAATGATCATCTTAACTTTATTTTTCAAATGTTTATAAAAACTTACACATATGACACTTAAATTTTCATATAAACAAATTTATTCCTTCAAGTTTCAAGATTATAATAACTTACACCTATTTAATTTTAATTACATTTAGGACATCAAAGTTACTTTAAGTGACAAGATCTAATATTTACACAATAATCAAGTATAAAATCACAATAGAATCATAAATAGATATTGAAATTGTAATAGATTCATATAACATAAATAGATTCATCATAGAAATCAAACAAGCAGTTATTCATAGAAATTTAAGGGTGTTACATATGCTCATATGAGGATATATGGCATACAGTTGTATCACAGTTTAAACGATTTCAAATTTTTTGATTCATGACTAATATGACCATTATAGCAAAGATTAATATGGTCGTATCACAAGTAAATCAGTAAACCAAAGTGACAGAATGTGATATGTTGTATAAGAAGGAATATGACCATATCTATGAATACAGTCATATTAAGAAAAGTAAATACGACCGTATTCTCACTTTCGAAAGAATGCATATTTTTTATATTTTGTACCAACAAACGGATTAATCGATTTTTAAACTTATGTTTATGCATTTTGAGGATACCAGAAAGTGTTAAAATGACATTGTATTCATTTAAGACTCGTTGGTTATAATTTGTATGATTATGTTAACAAATCTTTTATTAACATGTTAAGACCCACAAGTTACACGCACTAGACCCATTAAGCCTAGCACTTCACGAAGACTTGTTGTATTTGGGCATGTAGGCACGCAACTTACGAACACCTTTTTGTTTAAGATTTTTGAGGCTGATTTACACGCTACTCGGCTAAGACAAACTAATCACCAAGATAAGAAATATTTGATTTATATAATATATATATACAAGTGGGTCGACCCGCGCTTCGCGGCGGAGTTGGACCGTTTTAAAAAGTCGGTTTGCCAAACCGAACTAATATCGATAACACATAAATATTGTTCCAACAAAGAAAGTAAATGTTAAAATCATGTAATTCATAATGTACCAAAATTATATCATTTAAATGATGCACCTAAGAATGGGTTATAGCATTCACAAATTAAGAAAATGTAAAATTGCAATCTACCATAACTGGCCGATATCTTTTTAGAGCAATGTTAACCCAATAGCCCCAAGGAATTCTTGATTCAAATGATGACGAAGGAGTGGGTTATAACACAACCCTAAAACCAATCGACTTCAATAATTATTGTTGAAGTCAACACTCTTTAGCACAGTTGTACAACCCTCATCAACACTCTTTAGCGGTTGTACAACCCTCATGTTTGTGCATAAACATGCCTAAACCTGTAGATAAACTCCAATACTATTGAAAATTAATCATATACACTATTATTAGAACTTATAAAATAAAGTCCCTTAGATATTATTTATGATATTAACTATATCAAGTTAAAAAATAAAACCCATATTAATGTATAAATTCAAAGAGACGTAACATACTTACAATTTGCATAGCGAACTACGGTGGCAAATTCAACATACCAAACGAATATTAATAGCTACCATTTAGCATATAAACCTACAATATCATAAAACAAATGCAGGTTAGATTCATTTATCACCATCATTTCGCATCGGAATATAATAAACTTACAATTTATGCAAATGCAGGCTATGATTCATCAGTTTGTACATCAGAATATAAAGCAAGTTCCCATTCTGGCAATTGATGAATCACTATGTGCATATAGGGGTGTCGAAAATACCTGAACCCGACTAACCCGACCCTACCCGAACCCGAATAAGTTAATTAGGGTCGGGTCTAATAGGGTCTAAAAAGGTTAATCGGGTTAAGCGGGTTAACCCGACAAACCCGAAATGTTGTTAGGGTCGGGTCTCGGGTTAATTTTTTAAAAAATTTCGGGTTGCGGGTTAACCCGAATAACCCGAATAATGATAGGTTAATGGGCTTATTTTATAAATATGGTTAATCTAAGCACAAAATTCGGAATGAGGTTTAATATTGTTGTAATACAAAATTTATGTTTTTTAAACTCTACATCGCTCGTTCAAAAAATAGACATGCACTAATGGTATTGTATGCTTCTGTCTATGCGTATTATGATTTATGCGTTTAGCATTGCGAGGATGCTACACTCATGGTTTGACTGATTTGGTTTGATTAGGGATCTAGCCTACTGGTTAAGTTGTCTGTGCATTAAGTTGGTTGCATTCAAGTGTGTTAATTCTTGTGATTTTTACAAGTATAGTAAAATTTTCAAACATTTAAGTTTGTTCAGTTGATTTCTACTCGTGTATACGTGCTTCTGATTCTTACAAATTATCAAAGTGTTTACGTTTCTTGAATAAATTCGTGTTAATCTTGCATTTTTTATGACTGCAATGTTTTGATTCTTTTTTGCAAATTAAGCAAGTGGGAGATTAAATCATAAAACTAAAAAATAAAAACAGACCTGCCTATGCAAACTTACGTGAGTGAGTATCTATCCATTTCTAAGTTTTTATTTGTTTAATCTTGATGAACCTATGTATTTAAATTATTCAAATAATATTATAAGCATGAGTAGTATATTTTTTCCTTCTATATTATATCTATTCGTTTAAAACCCGACTAACCCGACTAATCCGACCCTACTAACCCGAAACCCGACTAACCCGAACCCTACTAACCCGAACCTTAATAGGGTCGGGTTGCGGGTAAGATTTTTTTTAAAAAAAACCCGACTAACCCGACCCTAATAACCCGAAACCCGAACGGGTTAACCCGATTAACACCCCTATGTGCATATGCCTAAAGCAAGTCCCCTTAAATGAATCCATGATCACAATTCATAACCCAAAATTGCATATTGACCCGTGTATTAGCGATTAGTACAAACCATGCATGCCCAATCACCGGCTAACAAAAATATAAAAGAATTAGTTATATACATAGTGGATTGAAACTAAATGGCTAATGTCCAAGACTTACACTAGCAAAGGCTAAATCGACAGAATATGGATTCCAAATTCAGATTCCTACAATAATCAGTTTGCATATAATCATAACAAAATCCTTTTGATAACTAATCTGCTAATGTCATTCATTATAACTCTCTTCTTGCATTCTCCACAGGTCACATAGTAAACAAAGCACTAAGAATAACCAAAAAACAAAAGAAACTATTAATAAACTTACAGAGAATAAATTTTAGGTAGTCAAATCCCCTTCCCTGTAAGAAAATAAACAAAAAGGTCATATCAGATATGAGGCCTAAGTGAAGATACTTCTCACCAAGGTAAACATATACAAACCTACAGATGCCACTTTAAGAAGCGTGCAAAAAAAAAGACATAACTTATTTAAGATGCATGAAGATAAATCTTTAAAATAATCTCAACACTTGCAAAAGAGATGGAAATAGATACTCTTTGGCCAGACACACTTATCCACAAATCTAAACCATTGTCAACAGCAAGCATATACTCTCTGGCCATAGGTTGAGCAATTCCAAGTATTCTTACAGCGTCAATAGCACTAAACCTAGTTTTAAGGGCATCAGGCTTTTGTACCTATCATCTGATCCTGGAATATAGGTACACTTGCGGTATACATGTGAAGTCAATCTTAGGTTTATGGCACATGTAAAAAAATTTCAACATTTTGTTACCTTAATGATGCATACTTAACACATAGAGTTAACTATAATAACAGCAAGAAAGTAAAGGACAAATGAAATAAAAAGATATATTTCTTTAAAAAATAAATTATAGCACACAACTGATGGACAAAATATCATACTTAAATAGTTAGAAGAACACAAAATAATAACTAAATAGGAGACAAAAATTAACTTTCCTCACACCCACGACTGAAAACACATAGAGTTAACTATAATAACAGCAAGAAAGTAAAGGACAAATGAAATAAAAAGATATATTTCTTTAAAAAATAAATTATAGCACACAACTGATGGACAAAATATCATACTTAAATAGTTAGACGAACACAAAATAATACCAAAATAGGAGACAAAAATTAACTCACATCCACGACTGAAAGCTCCAAGAGGACGTAATAAACCTGCATTAGAAAACTGTAATAAGGTTAGTATAGATCATTAGCCTTCCATATTAACATAAGTAAACAAATAATCATAGTCTGTAAGCCGAGATTCTTGATTCTTGTTTTGAAATGCTTTCGTGCTTTGAAAAGACTTGGTGTTGTTAACTTCTTTGAATTTGGTCCTTTTCATGTTCAAAATTGACAAATATGCAAAACCCACATCAAATCCCGAAAAATAAAGTGAAACTGATTATATCAAGTAGTATTAGGAAATAATCACTTTGAACAATTGAAAAACACTCAAATGATGACCTAAAACAAACAACAACAAAAAAGAAAAAGAAAAAAAAAACATACCTCATGAGAGTTAATCGGATGAATCTAAACAAAAAAACAACAACATACCATTAGTCATCTACAAACACACAAATTACCTAAAAACATAAATGAATAGCAAACTAAGCCCTATAGACTTTAAATTAAATATACATAAACTTAAAAATTAAACTACTTGAACTACAATTACAAAGTTACCTTGTATGTTAAAGCATGGATGGATTTAGGTTGGTCTGTCATGTCATGGCTGATTGGCTTTAGATCGGAGCTAAAAGCTGTGATGACTTTAGTGGGTTAAAGCCTTAAGTCATCAACAGAAAACAACGATGGTATAAAGAAAAGAATGTAGGTGCAATTGCATACGTGGATTAATTAGGTCTTCACATCAATTCGTCATCATGAAGCATTGGTGGAGCTTAAACTCCTACTCCTATATCCATCGATTACATCTTCTGATGACACACACACACAAACATAATTAATTGTACAAACAAAGATCCACAAAAATTATAAAAGATTGTGATAAATTAGATTGAAAAAAGATGCAAGCAACTGAATTATTAAAGTAAATAAGATCTAGTGTTGCATAACACTCATAAACTCTACTCCCTTCAAAAATATGAAGTTCTATTGTTTGTCACTATGAATCGATCTCAATATACCTGTTACGTTCCAGGCAAAAGAAGTTGATTAGGCTCATCATGTTTCACATATGTCGGCAATTCCACAAACCCATTCGATTGTCTTGGAAGCATGCTTTCCCAGACAACAACTTTCCTACCCCAAATTTGACAACCCTAAATCAAAAATTATATAGGAAAACCTAGAAGAAGCAGGGGAAAACAAAGACATCGAGGCCACAAACCTTAGAAAGTTGTAGATTGGAGCTGTGATGGTTCGACGAAGGCGATTACCAAATCAAACATGTGAATCGGTAGAAATCACGTGATTAGGCCACTGCGTCTGTCGTCGCCACAGATAGTGCCTCCGGCCGAGGTCGTCTTCCTCGGAATCTGAACCGTCATCTTGTTGTTGAGATAATGAAGACACAGAGAGGTAGAGAGATTGAAGGTGTGGTGACGAAAAGAAGGGAAAGGAGATCTGAGTCAACATATCTTACTGATATAGGGGACGATCGATCAGATAAGGACGAAGCCATGCCTATACAGTGATCAAACAGTGTGGATTGTACAGTGGATTGTACCCGGGAAATTGCTGAAGTCTCGCCGCATTAATTGATCGAGGAACAAAAGCACGAAACTGCTGCTGATGGCTTGCGAAAGTGAACAAAGAAGAAGGTATAGGAGTTGAGTGTACAACGACTAAGGACAGTTAGCACGTGAAGATGGTGTGTAAAAGGGCCCACATGTACAATTCCTTGCTTGCTTTATTTGTCCAATGTGAATCCGAACATGACGTCTTCTAAGCTATGCATATATGGTCTTGCAAGGGAGGATTTAGAAGATGCACCACATGTTTAAAAATTTGTACCATAAGCAAGGCTGCATCATAACTTGTAACTACATGCATAATTGGATTGTACATCATGTTTCAAAAATTGTACAATAAGTTGATGTTTGTATATAAGGTATAATATATATATATAGGTAAAAGATCTGTGTAGACCCCTTATTTTTTATAGACTCCGTAGACCCCTTATAAAACTCAATAAAACTCATTAAAACTCACTAAAAATAAAACTCAGTTTTGTTAATTTAGTTTTTTTTATTTGCGATAAGCTTTTAAGAACAAAAAAAGACAATTAAAAAAAAAGAAAAACGAAAAACATTAAAAATTAAACATTTTAAGACAATGAGTTTTAAAAATCAATGAGTTTAAAACTCAATATACTCAATAAAACTCAGTGTTGCGTTTAAAACTCATTGTCTTAAAATGTTCGATTTTTAATGTTTTTTTTTGTTTTTTTAATTTATTTATTTATTTTTTTGGTTCTTAAAAGCTTATCGTAATAAAAAAACCAAATTACAACACTGAGTTTTATTTTTATTGAGTTTTATAGGGGTCTACGGGGTCTACAAAATTTAAGGGGTTTACACGGAACCCTTCCCTATATATATATATATATATATATATATATAGGGTGAGGTTCATTGTAGACACTTTCGCATGTGAAATAGCTCTTTTTCACATGTGAAAGTTTCTAATTAATGAGAAAAAAGAAAAAAAGAAAAAAGAAAATTAATCACAACCATTAGATCAAGAGATCTAATGGTGAAAAAGGGTGTCTACCTGTCTACACTTATGGGGGTGTCTACAATGAACTTTTCACTATATATATATATATATATATATATATATATATATATATATATATATAGTCGAGTTATCCTACATCCACAAAAAACACTACATCCAATGCGGATCGATCTGGGACCTCCATCAAGATCATCCAACAGCCAAGATTTATGGTGTTTTCGCCTATGGCGTTTTCGGGGGTAAACAAAAGCACCATAGGTGAAAACACCATAGATCTTGGCTGTTGAATGATCTTGATGGAGGTCCCAGATCGATCCGCATTGGATGTAGTGTTTTTGGTGGATGTATTTTATCCTAAACCTATATATATATATATATATATATATATATATATATATATATAGGGTTAGGTTCAAATGAGAACTTTTTCTTTTGAAAACTTTTGAGAACCATTCTGAGCCACTAATTTTCAGGGGAGGAAGCATTCAAATTCATGGGGGGGGGGGGATTTTCTTATATATAACTTGTGGCTCAGAATGGTTCTCAAAAGTTCTCAAAACCAATTGGTTCTCAAATGATCATGCATATAGATGGACACATACTACATTAAAGAATTTATAAATTATGTGTTAAACGACCTAAGATCGGGCCTTGATTATTTGATATTGCACGGGTAGACTCTTGGCCAAGAAACCAGAAGAATGTTGTTTCTTATTCTGATATGGTATATTTGTTTGTTGCTCAAGAAGTGCACTTGACAGTTGATGACGAGCCGTTATGTATTAATTGGTGTTTTGTAAATTATCTGCATACAGGTTTTTCTAATAATATATCAGAATTGGTTGTGTCTCACCAACTTTATGTTGACGTGTTATAGGTTATATTCTAGGAAAGTGAAGACAAAAGTTGTTAGAGGGTGCAAGGGTAGCAATTGTTAATTTATTTGTTATCTTTTCCGGGTTACTAGAAACGTGCGTAAGATAATTGTGTTTGAATTTTATACTAAGACGTGTACTTTTTAAATCCACTCGAGGTAGTGGTGTGTTAAGATTTTATTTATCTGTTGTTGTTGCTATGAGCTATTAGACCTCCGCTATGTTCTAGATTGTTAGAAATGATACAATTTGATATCATACACCGGTCAGGAAACCAGGGTGTGACACACACCCAAGTTCTATTGTTAGGTTTGAAAAGTCTAAGATTTTGTGCTATAGTTGCAAAGAAGTGGGTCACTTTGCTCGTGAGTGCAAAAAGCCAAAATCTAACTACTATGACAAAGGTTCATCAAGTTCTCCGTCAGCCTGCACAAATCCAAGTGAAAGAAAAAAGTAACGGTCTTTAACTACTCTTGTTTCAGTAAAAGATGAGAATTACATATGGACTTCTCAAAGTTGATGATATTATGCCTACTAACTTTGCATTGAGGCTGATTCTGATGAAGTTCATGAAGGGTGGACTTCTCAAGCTAATGATATCATACCTACCAACTTTGCTTTATGGCTATTTCCGATGAAGGTTAAACCGAAGAAGTTAAATAAGATATACTAGCATTCTTACAAATAGTTCCTACTATGGGGAATTATATATGAGAGTTTTTAGAACATGGGTAATAAATTTACTAAATTGATTTTTAGTCGAATTATAAGGATGAAGATGGGGAACCTGCTGCGAATGCTCTTAGAAAGCTAATTTATATATATTACATAAATGATTGGGATCACACTCACACGTCCACTATTCCTTATAGTGTTCAATAGGGTTTTGACACTTGGTTTTTTTTTACATTATGCTAAAGCGCTATAATATTTTAATATATTTTTGCTTACTATTTGCTAAAGTGATGTGTTAGTTTTTGGGTTTTTCTCCCATTCGAGCTAGCTATCTTCTTTTTCTTCTTTTTTTGTAATTTTCTTCATTCTCCTATAGTGCTACAGTAAATTTTTGTCCCCTTATTATTTGCTAAAGTGATAGTTTGTTTTTTGTTTTTTCTTTTCCTGATTTCATTCTAGCTCGAACAGTTTAGCACATAAGTTGGTAATTCATTCTCCTACAGTGTTGCAATAAGTTTTTTTAGTTTATTTTTTATTTTTTATTTGCTAAAGTGATGGGTTGTTTTTGGTTTTTTCTTTTCCTTTTTCCATTCAAGCTTAAACATTCAATGCACAAGTTGGTTGTGTGATAGATATAATCATATAATATAAGATTTTTTTTCTTATTCATAATTTCCATCTCAAATATATATATATATATATATATGTATGTATATATATATATTACAAAAAATGATTAGGGTCACACTCAAACATTCCACTATTCCTTAAAATGTCCAATTGGGTTTTGACACTTAGTTTTTTAACTTGCTACAGTGGTACAATTTTTTTAAAATTATTTTTCTTGCTATTTTCTAACGTAATGAGTTTGTTTTTGAATTTTTTTCATTCGAGCTCTCTCTCTTCTTCTTTTTTGTTTTCTTTAATTTTCTTCATTCTCCTACAGTGCTACCGTAAGTTTTTGTAGTTTTTTTCTTATTATTTGCTAAAGTGATAGTTTTTTTTTTCCTTTTTCCATTGGAGCTCGAACATTTTATCACATAAGTTGGTGTGATAAGCATATTCATATAGCATATGATTTTTTTTGTTTTTCCTATTTTCCATCTTAGATAATTTAGCAACAGAGTTTGTGGTATTATAAGTACATGCGTGTAACATAGTTTTTAGGTCGTACACTCGATACTTTAAATGTTTCGGTCGTTACACTTTTTTGAATTCTTTTTTCATTCAGTGGCATTATACCTGCATTCTTACAAATAGTTCCTACTATGGGGAATGAGATATGAGAGTTTTGGAAAATGAGTAATAAAATTAAGAGCAAATTACATTTTACATCCTTTAAGAATTATCTAAATTTAACTTTTTGTCCTTAAACTAACGAAATTACAAAACACGTCCTTTATGTTAATAGTTTGTAATAGTTTGCGTCCTTTCTTCTAATGGATGTTAGATTTTTCTGTTAAGTCATGTTCATATATTTCTACTCTCTAGAGGCTGCATTTTTAATTTACTCAAATTGTGGTCACATAAATTAAAAATATCATTTGAATAGAAAATGATTGACCCAAACCCTATTCCGCTCTCCCTCTTTGTTTGTACAACCACCACCACTACTTCTCTGGTGATGATCCATTATCATCCACAATTCCACAATCTACAACCACCACCCCTCATCCTTTTCTCTCACCTCCGACCACCATTTTTTATCAATCTACAATTGCAAGTCTAAATTCAAGTCTCAATATTAATAAAATCCATATATACAAAAAGACTTGGAAGAATCAAACAGATAGAGATTGAAGTTGCAAATATGCGGGGTTTTCCCTGCAAAATAAAAGACATGACCTTTTTAAATGGCAATTGAAAAGTAAAAATGGTGAATCAAAGGGGTTTGTAGGTTTCCCGTGAAAGAGGTACGATCCGGTGGTTGTGTGGCGCAAACGAGGGTCGATCTGGTGGCTGTGTGGCGGAAATGGTAGGATGATATGGTTGCCGGTGCGGAGGATGAGAGATGGGTTTATCCGTTTAGGAGATGGCTGTTGGATTTTTAGTGTAATTTAGGTTGCGTATAACATTCAAACAAGACGTTAACTTATTTGAATGTTGTCGGACTAACGGGGGTTCGAGGGCAGCGCCCCTGAGAGAAGCGGGGATAAGGGGTGGAACCACTAGCTAGGGTCGAGTTGCCAGGTCAGCGCGGAACTTTTTAATTTTGGATAAAAGTCCTTCATTAAAAATGCATCATATTTTCTTTTTGAAAATGCATTAAGTGAAATTCGATCGAATTCGAAAATCTCTCTGATCTTTGATCGATCAAATCTACCGCAATCCAAAATCATTCAGAAATATAGTAATCATAATCTGACTTTATCCGATTAAACACTTGGTATCCACTCCATTGGTTTGATCTGAAATGATTACACGACTTCAGATTTATCTAAGTTTCTATTCGATTTACCAACAATGGTTGCACTACAAGTTTTTAGCTAACCTTTATGGATACAATTTCTTATTAATGTTCGTAAAAGTGAGAAACGATGAACATCTGTGATGATTGTCGGTGGTGGACCAGTGGTGGTCCTTTTTTCATATATGCAAGTCAAGTTAGAAAGAGACACTGATGTAACATTTGCAAAATACCTGATTGAGAAACCCGACTCGTTTTGATCTTTCACGACATACCAATTTGTAAATTATTGAGAACCGGAAGAATTTTTGGGTGTTTATATCCTAATTAATGGATCTAAATGATTTATAATTGATTTTCAAAACCGAATACTTAATTACAATCAATTGGAATCGAATTGGGTGTCTCAAGTTGAAAACAAAGCAATTTCGGGTTTTTACGCGAGTTCGGTACACGATCCGTCGTTTACCTAGAATCTCGTATTTGGTCACCATATATCAAATTCAACATTTTTATGAGTCTAATAATCAATTATCACGTCACGATTCATCACACACTTGATCGAGTCGCGGATCGTTGGTGAATTGCCCAAAATCGATACGTACGTCAAAACTGACCAAAATTGACTAATTTGACCTAATTTGTGCATAAGTTTGGGTTACGTGACATATTTGTTATCATTTTGAGTGGATTTAATGTTATGAGTATGAGTGATTTGGGAAGAAACGGGACTCAAAAACGACGAAAAACGAAGAAGCTGGAGCAAAAATGGTGAAATCATCAAAATTATGGTTCAGGTAAGTTGTAGGCGTATCGCCTAGAATTCCTAGGTGTTCTAGGCGATACGCCTAGAAGTTTTTTTTCCAGCAAACCCTAATTTGGCCACTATTTGTGCAACATTAAGCCACCAACTCCTCATTTTCAGCCCCCATCAGCTCCCAAACGGCCAAATACCTCTGTAAAATATATTTTTAAACCCTAATCATCATCTTGAAGATTGAAGATTGAAGATCAAAGCTTGTTTCCTCCCTCTTCTCTATCTTTTCGGTTTACCGGTATGTGATATTCTTCATCCCTTATGCTCAAGATCTGAGCTTTATGGGTTCTAGGGACTAGATCTAAACCCTAATGGTTGATATCTTCTAGATCTATTCATTTTTCATGTAATATATGGTTGTTTTTGCCTAGATGTATATTCTTGATGGTTGGTATGTATAGATATAGGGTTTTGCCTTTGAAGACTTAATTTTTATGTTTGGAATTGATGAGATCTTGGTCATATATGCTATCTAAGTATAGATCTATGAAATTGGTCATCAAGATTACATTTTTATGCTTTGAAATGCTTAGATCTACTTCATGCCTACGATTTAGACCTAGATCTAGGAATATGTCCATCAAGTTCACATTTTTATGTTTCCATATGACTTTATCTACCTCATGCTTGGTATTTTGGACTAGGTCTTCATGTTATGATCATCAAGTTGGTAATTTTATGACCTAAGAGGACTAGAACTACAATTTTCATGTCATCTAGGGTTAAATCTACGTGTTTGGACATTATGGATGGATTTGTATGTTCTAGATGGCTAGAATTATGTCATGCTCTATACTTAATGATTAGATATATGATTATTATGATCAAATCAGCCCCTCTTGTCATGAAATGTTTAAATACACGTCTCATATGATTAAATATGTTTAGGGTTATACCATTTATGCCTAAAAATAACTAGACTCATGTCATGTTTTGGGTTGTGATGTTAAATGAATAGATCCATGTTAGAAGTAGCCATAACTTTACGCCTCCTGAGTAATATTGATTAGAATTAGGATGTGCATGTTAAGCCTAACTTCACCATGTTGACTTCTATTTGACCATGTTTGACCATGTTGAATTCTGTTTGACCATGCTTGACCATGTTTGACTTCTCATATAAGTAGTCAAATTAGGAACCTTTAACTTTACCCTTAGTTTATGATTGGGCTCATAACGTACGTATCACCTTACCAAATCACCATCGACTCGTCGATTCGGTCGTGTCGTGAAATTAAGTTACTTCATTATTTAATTAGTTACTTATTTATTCTCCCTCTATCTCGCTAGTCGACAAGATTATCGTTGGGCCTACCTTTCCTCATTTCGTGGTGTCGTCCTTTCAATTTGGGTCTCCGCTTTAGGTGAGTATTCATAGCCCCTCTTTATTTAAACGATTTGGGGTGCAACATGTATCGTATTCAAAACACTTACTCGATATTCTTTACTCTAAAGCTACATGTGAATTCTATGTCATTATGTGTATTCTTGTATCTGAACTTATGTGTTTATTTGTAACTGGTTGTGATCAAGCTTGATATCATTACTTGTGTGACATTAGCTGTCAAAGGTCGGGGTTATGGTGATAGATCTATTAGCTTGACAAGCCCACTTGGCATGCCTCGTGTGTGGCACCTTGTGATTGGAAACCTTGAGGTCAGGGTTGGCTCATGCACCCCCTGTGTGCTCTATATCATTATGGTTTATCATACTCGATCGCACTTATCACGTTGGCTCGCATGTTTTAATCTATGTAGTACACTAAACCTATGTTTACTCACCAACTATTCGTAGTTGACCTTTATTTTATACATGTTGCAGGTTATGTAGTCTGATGATATTTTACCTTGAATGATGACACCATAGAATTGCATGCGGACATAGAGTGACCTAATTAATTAAGCTATTTTGTTTCATTGTTGTTGAATTATATCATGTAATGTACTGATTATTATGACTTATGAAATGGATTGATTAAGAATATCGCAACATTAATTAATGTTGTGTGCATCTGGGCAATCAATATGCCCTGATATATTCTGCTATCGGTCGGGGTGTACATGAGTGTCTCTTGCATAGCATGCCTATATGATTTATATGTCCTATAATTGCTTCTTAATCATGTCTGTTTAATTATTGTCCATATCGTTTATATGGCCAAAGCATGTCAAACACTAGGATCTTACTCTGATCAGTCATGGTTATAGTTTCCCACTCGAGAAATGAGGTCCATTCCGTATGTTTTCGAAAATCATTCCATTTCGTGTTTTACATGTTGTATGTACAATTTCAATAACCTATAATAATCTGAGTTACACCATCTCACTATCACAAACTTAACCTTTTTCGTCGTTAATAGATTTTAACCTAATTTCTCGTTTTATATGTCGATGATTTTACTATTTTCTCCTATGATTATCAAAATCAATTCTCTCATGATTTTATATCGGTCACTCACCCTAGTGTACCCATTGTCTCATGACTACCTCTCTTTTTCTCAGCATGGATCGTCGCCTTCGTCATCGCGATCGTCGAGTGGCTCAGGAAGTCGTACGTCAAGTGACTGTTGTGTAAACTCGATTTGGCTCGATCTAGTGATTTGTACACCGAAAAATGGATCGAAAGTTTACCAAAAACTAAGAACATGAAGAACATGAATCAAGTAAATAAAAAATTTGTTTATAGCATGAATTCGATCAATGATTACAATGAATAAACTCGATCAAGTGTATGTAATCTAAAGATCAAGATTAAAAATTCTCCCCTCTAGAAATCTGCTCAGAAAAACGGTTACGGATAAGCCACCTGTGCCCGAACTCAAAACCCAAATATATATATATGGAGTCCAGTTTGGGACAATCCGTTTCACTTCGGATGCTTTCTTCAATCTCATTTAGCGTACTGGTTTGTTAAAATGAATTCATAAGAAACCTAGAATTTTCTATTCTTATCCCTCAACTATTTAATAATGACACTGTCTACGCTCGAACAAGATATAAGTAATCTAACTAAACATCACTAACGGTGATAACTGAATACATCACACGTCACACAGAAAATGCTCTAACAAACTCCCCCTTGACGTGTGCTGTATCAGATCTTCAAACTCTTTGAATCTGTTATTAGTTGATGTAGGGTAGTCATGGCAAGAACAGGACTGTGTCAACTGAACCATTTCTGAAAGAAATGAATTCTTCACATACTCCCCCTTTCACCATGCTAATGAATCAATCTTGTTACCTGCAATTTCAGAAGACAGAAACACGGTTTTCCATTTTCAATTCAACATAAGTTAATCTTAGGCAAAAATCTCCTTTGGAGAACCAAGAGGTATGTTTTGAAAATCTGTTTTTCGTATCTTCTGTCAGTCAATCGAAAACATACAAGAAATAAAATCTTTTTGACTTTTACAAAGTTTATGCTAAAAGACACAAAATAATCTTTTTGATTTTTCTGAAATGAAATATTAAATGCAATACAGAATCACACTCAATTTTTTATTTTGCAAGAAAGATCACGACGCGAGATCATATCAGACATAACGCATCTAGCACATTTCATTTTCGGTCTTAATCAGCATGCAATCCAAGATAATTGCAAATACAACATTTATGTTTATTTCGGCACGAACCAATCATTTTTATCGCTTTCAGATATGCTTAAGGTAATAATATCATGCACTGATAACTCGGCCTCTACTCTATCAGAAATACCGACAAATCTTCATGTTTATCATATAGAAGCAAATTTTCTTAGATATTTAATCATCCTTTATGATTCATGCAAAAATAAAGCAGAACCTCAAATACCTAGCAATCGGGTCGGTCTTGTGGACATGCAGAGAAAGCCCAAATATTTTAGAAAATAAGAAAGCAAAACAAGTTGAAGTTGTATAATTCAATAACGAGCAGGTCGACACTTCCGTATAGGCAGAGAAAGTTCGATGAATTATACGAAACATGAAAATGTGTGAGCGGTAGATCGTCTACTTAGTCATTATGAAATCAACGTAAAACGAGTAAAAGACCAGGAGTAAATACAATAGACTTGTATTAAACCACAGAGTACACAGATGAGATATATGACCAAGAGCTCTAAGACCGTTTTTTAATATACTACATGACATGCTATTTATAGAGCTGAATCACGATGGTCCGAACCTCCAGTTCGGACAAGTTCGGACTTGTCCGAACCTGGAGTTCACCAGGAGTTCGGCCATCAGCAATCTTGCATAATCTTGTCTTGTATAATCTTGTCTTGTACTCGATACTTCACATGACGATCAAGAACCATGTATCAATAAACTCCCCCTCGGCATGTGCAGTATCATCTCCTATCTACAACTTGTATCTTGTATCTTTAATCAAACTCTTCCTCTATCTTGACGACGAGTTCAATCTTGAATACTTGGTATAGTATCGTGTAATCTCTTTATCAACAATCTTCAGAAGACTTGAAGTTGCGATGTTCTCTTTCCACTTAGAAACCTGCCAACATAAATAATCTTGGCGCAAATCGTCTCTTCGAGACTCCAAGATATTTTGATTTTGAAATTGATTTTGTTTACCATATTGATGAATCGAAAACAAATTAGAACCAAAATCTTTTTAGCTTTTAGAAACTTTATATCAAAACACACCTAAAATCTTTTTGGTATTTTCTGATATGAAATGTAACTACAATACTAAAGAAGACACTATTTTTGTCTTTTGTGAGAAAGATCATGATTTGGGATCATATTAGACATAACATGCTGAACTACACTTCAATTTCGATTATTGTAGCACACATAAACCATGTCGATTGCAGATATAATTTGTCCAACTTTAAACTCAGGCGGAATCATACTCATAACATTTGGATATGTTAAAGTATTGATTATATTTGCATTGACCAGTGTACCTCATACTATCAGACATACTCAGATATGATTTTTCTTATCAAAATTTTGTGATTTCATTTGTGATTTATCACATAATGATTGTATTCATGATATAATCAACTATGTTCCATGCAAAAAGAAATAAGAATGTTAAATCGTCTACCTTAAGGTCGATCTTTCGATACACAGATATGGCCTCGGATTTAACAAAATAAGAAAATAAAACAACTTGAAATTGTATAACTTAACAACAACCAGGTTGGTCTTGTGGACACGCAGAGAAAGTCCGATGAGTTATACGAAACACCAAAGAAAATAAAGCAGAACGTCAAACGAACAAAGATCAGGTCGGTCTTGTGGACACGCAGAGAAAATCCGATCGTTTGACAAAATAAAGAAAATCAAACAAGTTTAAATCTTCGCAAAATAAACATGTGTACACAGTGACTTCTCATTTTATTTTTTACATATCTTATTCTTGATATATCGTGAGATATGCATCAAGATGTTGTCTACTAGGTCAAGCATCAGATTTAGTGTATATCACATTTGAATACTTTCTGATTTTCCAAGCCTACCTTACACATCGATCATACGGTCTTATGGCTTTTTCATCTATTTTATCCATGAGTTAGACAATGTAAGCCAATATACCATCATTTCCCAATCATGTCGGATACAATTTCTCATTTTTCAATGTTTTTGTCTTTTTCAAATTTCTCCCCCTAAAAATGACAACTCTATTTATAGATTTTCATTTTTAACATTTTGAAAAACAACACACTATTTTTGTATTTTTGCACAAACAAACTCCCCCTCAAGATAAGATGGAGTGAAAAACCAAATTAGAAATTGATCAACCAACACGAAACTTTCAGCTTAGCATTTTTGAAAATCAGATTGATTTTGAAATTCAGATTAAGTTATCATAGATATTTCACAATCAGCAATTTCTCAATCACCGAGAGGTCTTCCTGAAATACCTGTGTGACACCAAATAAAACATTAGTCGCTTTGGGACTGGCCCGATTCAACAGCGTCGGGTCGCCCGGTGTCTTCCACATAGTCGTTTTTGGCCTTGGAAACAACATTTAGTTTCCATATTTGAAAAAATTTCAATTTTTTATCAAAACCAGAATCAGATTCAACCGGCGTACTTGGTTTAGACCATGATGACTTACGAGTTGATTTGATCTTTGGAGACCATGGTTCTTCAAAAATTCGACATTTGTTATCCACATATTTCGCAGTGTTGTGGATATATGCAATCGTCGGACAATCAGCAGCAAGATGTCCTGGTTGACGACATGCATAACAAAGTCTTTCTCGAAAAATATTTGAAAAATTCTTTGAGTTTTGAAAACCAGATGAATGTTCAGAATCAAAAGTATCAAAGAAACCATCAAAAGAATCATACCTAGGAGAGGGACTCCTTGAAGATGATGACCTTTCAGAAGAATACGAATCTTTCTTAAAAGGTGATTTCTTTGGAACTTGAACTTTTGAATTCTTCTTTGCATTAGCTGACTTCTTTGTTTGAACCGGTGGTTCCTTCACTTCATAACCCAAACCTTTATGCTTGAAACCGGAAGATTTTGATGAACTTGAAGAACCAGAAGCTTCTCTTCCCTTAGCTTCTCTAGTGAATTTTGCTTTGATATCTTTCAGCTTGTTCTTCTCAACCAAAACTTTTTCTTCTTCGGTTCCAGATCAACGACTTGAAGCCACCTTATCAAACACCTTTTCATTCTCCAGAAAAACAGTCTTTGAGGTAAATTTTGGAGCAGCACCCAAAGGCTTTTCTTTCTTCGAATAATCATGCAATTCACCCTTAGGATCAAGCGGAGCAGATGCTACCTCAATCAAATCCACTGGTTGAGGAACCATGTGAATATCATCTTTCTTAGAATTCTCCTCACTCTGATCCTGCTTGTATATAAAATTCAGCAATGTCGGTGATAAATTGCAGTTCTTTACTTGCCGTTTTAACTCCAAAATTTCCAACTGTAATTCATTAATTTTCTGCTGAGCTTCAAACACTTCCTTTTGTGACTTGATGAATTTTGCATTGAGATCATCATATTCATAAGCTTGTAATTTCCTGATCTCACATTCAGCAAACAGCTCTTCAAGCACACTTTCTCTCTTATTTTTATAAATTTCAACATCTTTAGTCAACACTTCATTCTTGTCTCGATAAAGAACATTTTCATCTTGAAGCATAGAAATTTTGTTTTGAAGCTTCTCAACAGTCGCAGCAGTTTCAACAATAAGAGCATTAGCCTTTTCATACTTTTGTTGAACTGGATAACTCTTCTCAAATAGATTCTTAAAATCTTGAGCTGCATCTAGTGCTTCAGCTTTGGCTTTCTCACATTCTTCAGCCAATTGAGTCTTTTCTTTCAAAACATCTTCATGCACATGAACCAATTTATCATACTTCTTTTGATAATCATCCAACTCTTGCTTGAGTACAACAATCTCTTCAGTTGATAGTTTAGACCTTTCATCAAAACTTGCAATCTTGTTACTCGGCCTTAAACATTCAAGACATCTTGATTCTTCAACTTTAACTTCTTTAATCATTAATATTGTCGAATTGGAATCAGAATCGGTCAGAATACTATCATCATCATCATGTTGAGCAGTCAAAGCAATTGTAAATGGGGCATGTTTCCTTGTAGCCTCAGAATCTGCATTCCAGGCAAATTCATTTGGATGCCAAAACACCTCGTTTAAGTTCTCATCAAAAGAAATAGATTTTTCTTCAATCTTAGAATTTTTACTTGGTCTATGAAAAACCAAATGAGCATGTTGACCAGACTTTAGCCTGTTTTCAGTTGAACTTGGACATTCTCTTGCAAAGTGACCATATACCGAACACTTAAAACATTTCACCTTAGATTTGTCCAAACCAATCTTCCCTTCTTGATTCAGTCTTTTCTTACCAGTTCTATTGAAAATTTTCTTCGTTCTTCGAACCAACATAGCATACTGCCAGTTCAAATCCATCTCTTCCAAATGATCATAATCTATCTGATCGTAATCTTCATTGGTCAACTCAGCATTACTCACAGCACCAGTGATAACACCAAAATATGAAGATACCAATGCAGGCATTAAAGCATTATAATCATCAGTGGTTTGAGCAGATAATGCATTTTGAGTTGAAGAACTCGGAACAGAAACATTACAACCAGCAGAATAACTAGGAGTTTCAGATTTACCTGCAAAATAATGTTGTGGGAGGTGCAGAACTAAGAATATTAGCTTTTCCAGCATTCATTGTAGAATCATTATCACCAAAATATACAGCAGGATTCTGAATTTGTGTGCGAAGTGATTTATTCACCATTAACTCCATATCTCTAGCTTAAATTCTTTGAATTAAATCATTGAAAGATAATCCCGGATATTCTTTGTCATGGGTGATCATCATCACACAATTCTCCCACTTCTCTGGTAAAGCCTCTAGAATCTTTTCTTTCATATCAATTCACCCTTAGGACCAAGCGGAGCAAAAGACCAGGAGTAAATACAATAGACTTGTATTAAACCACAGAGACCACATAGTACACAGATGAGATATATGACTAAGAGCTCTAAGGCCGTTTTTTAATATACTACATGACATGCTATTTATAGAGCTGAATCACGATGGTCCAAACCTCCAGTTCGGATAAGTTCGGACTTGTCCGAACCTGGAGTTCGCCAGGAGTTCGGCCATCAGCAATCTTGCATAATCTTGTCTTGTATAATCTTATCTTGTACTTGATACTTCACATGATGATCAATAACCATGTACCAACAAAACATCAAGAAAAATAAAGTAGAACCTCAAACGAACAACAATCAGGACGATCTTTCGATACGCAGAGAATGTCCGATCGTTTGAGAAAATATAGAAAATCAAACAAGTTTAAATCTTTCAAAATGAAAACATGCATTCATCAGGATATCTCTTATTCTATTTTGGTAAGAATCATCACACAACATTTATCAGAAGCAAATAACCAAAGATAATCAGGCAAGATTTATGTTTATATCTTACTTGCAGTTGTCAGATTAGTCATGCACCCTATAATCTTTATACTTAATCTATCCATTGCAGATAAACATATATGTTGATGTACTATCATTTCTCGCTTTTGTCGGATCAATTTCTCAAATTTTTATTTTTTTATATTTTCCAATTTCTCTCTAAAATTCAGCAAACTCTAATTTTGAAAATTTTTAAATTTTCTCCCCCTAAAAATTTGAACAAAAGAAAATGAATAACAAAAATAAAAATGATCGATCAACACTTGACACATTTTTGAAAATGATATTTTATGAAAATAAGTGTTTCAAAGATAGGAAGGATTCAATTTAACTTAAAACAACCACAAGTATCTCACTGTCAATAATTGGACAATCACTAACATGTCTTCTTGAAATACATGCATACACTGGAAAATAATAACTCTTTTTTAAACCCCGACCCCCCTCCACGATTGTGGGTCGACTAGTGTCTTCAACAAAATCAGTGTTGGCTGTGGAGATAATCTTTGGTCTCCATTCTATTTTTGGTTTTGATTTTTCTAAAGAACCAATGTCGACTGATGAATGACAGTCAGAATTGCTACCCAGAGATTCAGTAACAACTTTCTTTTTCCAGAAAATTTTACTCTTGGGCATGGGTTCATAGTAAATTATGCCATCAGGATCAACAAACTTTGTATCCTTGGCATATGATGATGAGTTATTGAAATTTATAGGACAATTATAAGTAAAATGTCCTTTTTGATGACAAGTATAACAACATCGATGATTACATTGATCAGTCGATCATCATTATAAATTGTTGGGATAACAGGTTTAGTTTTCTTTGGTTTTGAAGGTTTTTGAAAACATTTCTCAAATGAAGGATCATAAAAACCTGAATCATCTCCATAACCAAAGAATTTATCTGTATGATAAGACCTGTTTGATGTAGCAGATTTAAAAATTTGTTTTCTTTTTGAAAAATATGGTGATCAATCATCATATTTTGAGGTTTTACCAACAACCGACTTCTTGTGAGCTGGTTTCGTTGGTTTTTCTAAATTTATCTAAAAGGTACCTCATTGAAAATCACTAAATCGGATGATGATGATTATTATGAACCACGTGAAAGACTTTATCGAATAGCACAATTCCAAATCACATGTCCCGTCTTGTTGCAATAAAAGCAAACTCTCCCATCAACCGACTTAGGAGATGACATGGATTATGTGGTCATTGACGAACTTTGAGAAGAATAACTCTCTTGACGCTCTAACTTAGAATTCTTCGATAGAAACTCAACATCAGGTTCACACATGATATGATTCTTAGCTGGAATATCCTTTTGTTTGTGAACCTTGATATCTTCCACAATTTCTTTTATCTCAAACATATCTTGGAAATCATTTCCAACATTCACGTTCTCGTCTTTGCTTTCATATCCCAGACCACCATTCTTTTTAGATTTATCCGGTACAGACTAAGGTTTCTCATGACCATATAAAGCAAGTCGAGAAAACTCATCCTTGATGGCATTCAAATCATCTTTATTAGAAAGCAAAGATTCATCAATCACAATCTCTGAAATATTTTGAACTTTAACATGTATTGGATTGCCTTCAAACACTTTTTTCTTATCAAGCAATATGGTATTTGAGGCAAATTTAGTTCTCTTGTTAGCATCAAAATTTTCTTCATTTTTCATCTGCGGCTTTGACTTTTTCTTCTTCGCAGAAGAATTATCAGCAAACTTTGAATAATCAAGAACTTCTTTCGTTGCTTTCAAAGTATTGATAGAATTTTCAATAACCAGAGGAAGTGGAACACTTTTCAGAATAACATCGCCGAAAATCTGTTGAAAATTCTCCGTTTTGTATAAAAATTTGTGAAAGATGATGAATTATTGAGAGTATGCAACTGTCTTTTGAAATCACGAACCTCAATCTTCATGTCTGCAATTTTCTTTTGCGCTTCAGCTAACTCTTTTTTGTTGCAATAAGTTCTTCTGTTGTTCTATTCAGAGTATACTTTTCTCTCCTCAACTGATCATGAGCATCATATGTTTCCTGAATAACCTTTTCCCATTTGGATTTATAAATCTCAACATTCTGCTTTAAAAGCTTGTTTTATTAAACAATTCAGCTTTAGCATCTAACAGCTTCATTTTGTCCTCTTGATGACTTAATTCTTTAGTAGTAAGATCAGCAACTTCCTTTTCTAGACTTTCAAGTTTGATCTTTAATTTTACAAATAAATCATCAAAAATGGTCGCTTGTCATTTGCTTCTTTCTTCCATTTTTCAACATCCTTTATCAAATCATCATTTGTTTCAGTCAGTTTTGAAACTTTTGCAATTAACTCTGCATTCTATTGTTGAAGCTTCAATTCATTCTCAACAGCTTCACATTTTGAAGACCCATCTTTTTAAACTTCTTCCATAACTGCAAAACCACCTTTATTAAACATCTCACAATTTGCAAAAGATGTAGATTCCTCAGTATCAACCTCCTTTCCAGATGCATTCAATTCAACATATTTCTGAGCAAGAGCATCCCAAAACACTTTAGAATTCTTGCAAGTCTTGAATTGAGGCAGTAGTTCTTTTGACAATGCCATTGTGAGAATATCATAAGCTTTTTGTTCTTTATTAGTGTATGTCTTTTCTTCTAGATAAAGAAATCTAAGTAACTTTAAATTTCCACGTACATCAGTAGGCCATTTAAATTGTTTATCAATCACCTTCCAAAAATCTTCAAAGTTGGCGTTGATGAAAACCTCATATTCTTTTCTTCATTTTTGATAGTCTTCACATTTTAATAATTTGGGAACCACCAAACTTGATTGAACTTTACTCATTGTGATTACACTAGAAAAATCTCAATCGATGAACCTTGTATCTTGAACTTTAAATTTTGTGAAATCATCGAATTAAAATCCCATGGCCAAGTCCTCAAAAATATTTTTGTATGATTTTTTTTACTATTTTCTTTCAAGAAAATAACAAATTTTGAAAGACAAAATATTTTTAGTTATTGTTTTGTTTTTAAGAAAAAATATAAGCAACAAATAATAACACAGTAAAACAAAAAAACAAACACAACGAGTTTATGTTTGTAAACCGATTCGACAAACACAAAATAATTTTCCGTTCATGAATCAAATCAACGAACACAAAACTATGCTAAAATTATTTATTTAAAAAAATTGTTTATTAAAAAACTTGAGAAACATTTTAACAAAAAAAGTGGTTTTTTTTTTTAAACTTTTGTTATTAAAGAGTTGTTTGTAAACTATGAAATCTATTTTAAATTTCTTTGAAATTAGGGGACTAAAAATGAAAGTTTGCAAATAAAATAAAATAGTCGATTAAACCAACCCACCCACCCACCCACCCCCCCACCCCCACCCCCGTTTTTTCCTGTTTCCGGCGAAGAAAATCCGGTCGGTATCCTATTTTCCAGTGAGCAAAGTCTCAAATCAACCACAAATTTCAAAATTTCATATCTTGTTCAATCCTTAACCAAAATTCGATCCGAAAGTTGCTACGGATTCATGAGATCGAGAGGAATCAAACTAGCACCATGGTTGCTAGGTTTTGATGGGGTTTAAGCATCGAACAAGAACACCAAACAAACTCACATTTTTTTCAAGTTTGTGATCTACTCAAATCCGCACCAAAGTGAAAATCGAGTGTTGTAACAGCTTGGTATCATCAAACCGAGTATGTAGGTACCAAATTTATGCAAAACGGCTGAGTTTTGGAAAATCCACCATGGATGACCTTGAAGATGAAGAACACGACTGTGAATTTTTGAATTTGATAAAATCTCAACGAAAATTGATTTTGAAGCTTGCCTTAGATTTGTATAAGTATACTAAAACTACTGGAATCAAGCAATAGCTCAAATAAACTCAGATTGATGCTCAATTTTGGATTCAAACCTCAAGAGTTTGACTTTATAAAGTCGAACTTGAACCAAATTTCCAGATTTATGCTCGAATTTGATCGAAAACGGTGTAGAATCACAGCCTGGATTGCTCTGATACCAATTATAAACTCGATTTGGCCCGATCTAGTGATTTGTACACCGAAAATTGGATCGAAAGTTTGCTAAAAATTAAGAACACGAAGAACATGAATCAAGTAAATAAAAATTTAGTTTATAGCATGAATTCGATCAACGATTACCATGAATAGACTCGATTAAGTGTATGTAATCTAAAGATCAAGATCACAAATTCTCCCCTCTAGAAATCTGCTCAGAAAAAACGGTTACGGAGAAGCCACCTGTGCCCGAACTCAACACCCAAATATATATATGGAGGTCCAGTTTGGGAAAATCTGTTTCACTTCGGATGCTTTCTTCAATCTCATTTAGTGTATTGGTTTGTTAAAATAAATTCATAAGAAACTTAGATTTTGCTATTCTAAACCCTCAACTATTTGATAATAACACTATCTACCCTCTAATAAGATATAACTATCTAACTAAACATCACTAACGGTGATAACTGAATACATCACACATCACACATCACATAGAAAATGCTCTAACAGGTTGTCCTCCCTAATTTAATTCAGCAAGCTCTCATTGCCAAAGCCACCGATCTAACACAAGGAAACTCGGGTGTTGGGTCCTCCTCTACCAGAACTAGCAAGGAGAAGAGAAAGACTAAGCCTACTGCTAGGGCCATAGCCCCTAAGGCTCCAATTGATGTTGATATCCCCGCATCTCCTGTCACGTAAGGGGTCCTCGTTGTGCCGCAAGGTAAGAAGCCCCATTTGGGACTGCACCCTTTATGCAATCGGTGACACCATCATCACCCTACCCACCTTCCATGTTGGAAGTGCACCAGTTGTGGCCTTTTGGGTCATCATATGGGTATCTGCCACCGATCCAGCCATCTCGGGAGCACCAGTCACCAACCAGCTCGAGCTCATCCTCAAATGTTTCAACCTATGGTGCCCATGCCTGCTCAAACTCTTGTTGTTCGCCGGACTTCCTTTGTCTACACCTATGATTGCTTTATGTTGGTTTCCTTGATCGCACTCCTTTGACGCATCCACTGTTAGCTACCGTTAATGTTCTTGTCAACGACGATGCTGTCTGTGGACCCCATGCTGGATCTTCCCACTCGGATGTTGTTTGATGAGTCTTATGTTGATGCGTCGTAATCATTTGAAATCATTGACTTTCTATGTAGTGACTTCCTTTATTTTGATGTCGTTTGAAACCTTATTGCTCTATTTCTTTTATGCACTTATGTACTCGGTTATGTGTTGTCACGTTTGGATTTCTAAATTGTTTATTCCTTATATAATCATTATCGTTATCTGTATGTTGGGTGAATTCTCGATAATGAGTTCGTGAGTTTACAGGTTGTGTGGTTACGGGATCACATGCAAACAAGCGGGAACATAAACGGTTATGAGCCTATGCGCACATGACTCCCCTGTGTTGTTAAAAATTTCAAGTTAACCATTTAAAAATACCTTCATTTGATATATCTCGTGTATCCTCTAGGTATGTGTGTCGGGGAGTCTACCCGTTTGGAAATTTATGAGTTTACAAGTCCACATGTGTAAGGGATTACATGTGTATGAGTTTATGACTTTACGACCTTTCGAGTAAATAACCTTATACACGTACCGGTATCGAATCTAATCGTTCGAAGTTTGGTCTTCATGACCATTGAGTTATGTCTGCTTCGCAACCTAACTCGTTGATGTTCGATCTTCAGCCTTGTCCACCGTTAGCACCTTTAGACCTTCTTTTATTTCACTCATCTTTGTGTTCTCAGCCATCATTATGAATCTGTATGCTTTGCGGAAATCATTTGTATCTCACTGGACACTCAGGTCTCGGCAATCCTCAACGATAAATCAGTTTGTTGGCTCATGTCCACAATTACTTGCGTATGGAGCGCAAGCATTTAGGACCCAAAATTATGGAAGTTCATCATAATGAAATGGGAACCGGAGACATCCGAAGATACATCGGGTCTTCCTCCCGTTCACCAAATCGACTTTCACATTGCCTATATGCATGTGCGACTCCAGTTGTCAGTCACCTTATCGTCTCTAACCCTTGGGGAAAAAAAGTTCGCCTCTCCACGACTGTTTCTTCCTTATTGGGTTTGTCTTGACCTTTGTGATAACTCTCCTTAATATGTTCCCATCATGCGTCTCATCTTTTGTTTGTAACTGATTCACGACCCATATTCAAATTCGTAATCACCCTCATAGGCGGTATATATTTTTACTCATTTCTCATCCTTGATCTCTATCATGGGGAAACTCATTTCTACTCAGATCAGAAACTCCGGGGTGTTTCGGCTAGGTAGGTTCGTGAATTCGACTTTTGACTTGCTCAATAGTCGGTTTCTGGAAGCGATCCGTGCCATTCCATCCCCAGATTTGCCTGGCACTACTTTACCATTGACTCCTGAGTCTAATTTTAAACTCAGTATCCATCATTTGATGGATTCGATCCTTTGTTTCGACTCCTGTTTGCTGATGCCTTTGATGATTGTTTTGGTTGTGGCTCAGCCTTTCTTCACTCTATCATTATGTGATCGTTTATTGGTTCGTTAATCTATTTCATTGGGTGTATCATTTAATTCCAAATCTTTGGCCTCATCTAAAGGGTACTATGGGTGGATGTCACCGGTAATCACTATTAATCAAGTTATTCTTAATTTCAAGAAATGGTTATATTCTCAGATTTCTCATATTTCAAGTTATGGTATTCGATTTATGTTATCAGGATTCTCGCATTTTAGTTATGTTATTCGGCCCATGTTATTGAGTTCATGTATTTCGAGTCATGATAGTCGATTTACATTATCATACCCATGTACTTCGAGTCATGCTATTCGGTTCGTGTTACCGGGCTCATGTACTTCGAGTCATGCTATTCGATTCATGTTATCAGGCTCGTGTATTTCGAGTCATGCTATTCGATTCATGTTATCGGGCTCCTGTATCTCGAGTCATGCTATCTGGTCTATAACATCGAGTACATGAATTTTGAGTCATGTTGTTCGGTTCATGTTATCAATGCATGTATTTCAAAGCATGTTGTTCAGCTCGGCTCATGTAATTCAATTCATGACATCGAATTCATACACCACGAATCATGCGGTTCATTCCAAGTTAGAGGAGTCGTGTTCTTCTGAAATGTACCGTTCGAATTACGCTAGTCGTAACACCCGAGCGAGTGCTAACCGCCTCATGGCATCCAATGTGTGGTTTTCCGTTTAGTTCGTGGTACTCAATTTATTTTGGTATCATTTTTTAAGCCTTTTGTGCTCATCACTTGAATTTTACGGTTGCGTACCGCTAATTCGAGTGTTGGTCATTACTCTACTCTTGCTAAATTAGAGACTCATACGCTCGATTGTGTGTGATGCTAGCTTAGCATACGATCGATATTGGTTGTGGGGTATAGGTCTTAGGTCTTAGCGAGGGCTGATTCGGATTTTGTCCAGACATCGTGTCTCGTAAGGTAAACCGGATGTGGGTCGCTACCCATCTAGTTCACCAGAACTTGACGCTTTGATTACATAAGAAGTCTAAAGCTCCAAATCTTGTTTATCATTATTATCTGTATTGGTTTTGGTTTATTCTATGTGATCGATGTGAATCTATGTGATCGATGTGAAACTATGTGATCGATGTGAATCTATGTGAATCAATGTGAATCTATGTGAATCTATGTGATTGAGTTGGGATACTTTGAAGAAATCCATGTTGCACCATTACTATAACTCACCTGAGTCTCCTTAACCCCCAGTCTCGCCTTTAAAGTAGGGGAGACTATGGTCCATTATCTTTGGTTAGTCTTTTGGTTGACTCTGGTTCGATTATAGTGTATTCATCAGATATATCCCTCAGTCTCTGTTGGTCACCCTATCAAGCTCAGTTGTCATATATTTGTGGTGTAGAATAGGATGTTCTCCGAAGACAAACATTACTCACTAAAGTTTTTAGAGATGTGGTGGGTTAGCTGCGGTACACCCTATATATAAGCATCGGTAATTCCTTTAGGATGCATTAGGAGTCGGACCGAGAATAGTGTGGGGGGGGGGGTATGTCTTTGATCATCGGTTATATCATAATCTTTCCTCCTTAGTCGCCATTCCAAACCTAATCCTTGCATTCAGGTTGTGTTTTGGTGCTGATATAATTGATTCAGTAATCGAGAATATATTCCTATACTCGGTGAAATCTTTCATATCGTCTCTATGTTGGTTTCAAATTTCAAAGTGTGTTGGATATTGGTAAACTCTTTTAACTATTCTTTTCTCTAAAAAAATTGAGTCTTTTTAGGGGAGACTATAGCATTTGCAAAATCCCGGATTAAGAAACCCGACTCGTTTTGAACTTTCGCGACTTATCGATTTGTAAATTATTGAGAACCGGAAGAATTTTTGGGTGTTTATACCCTAATTAATGGATTTAAATGATTTATAATTGATTTTCGAAACCGAACTCTTAATTACAATCAATTCGAATCAAATTGGGTGTCTCGAGTTGAAAACAAAGCAATTTTGGGTTTTTACGCGAGTTCGGTAGGCGATCCGTCGTTTACCAGGAATCTCGTATTTGGTCACCGTATATCAAATTCAATATTTTTATGAGTCTAATAATTAATTATCATGTCACGAGTCATTACACACTTGATCGAGTCGCGAATCGTTGGTGAATTGCCCAAAATCGATACGTACGCCAAAACTGACCAAAATTACCTAATTTGACGTAATTTGTGCATAAGTTTGAGTTTGGTGACATGTTTTTTATCATTTTGAGTGGATTTAATGTTATGAATATGATGGGACCCTTAATTGAGTGATTTGGGAAGAAACGAGACTCAAAAATGATGAAAAACGAAGAAACTGGAGCGAAAACGATGAAATCAGCAAAATTCTGGTTTGGGTAAGTTGTAGGAGTATCGCCTAGAACTCCTAGGTGTTCCAGGCGATACGCCTAGAACTTTTTTTCCAGCAAACCCTAATTTGGCCACTATTTATGCAACATTAAGCCACCAACTCCTCATTTTCAACTCCCAAACGGCCAAATACGTCTGTAAATCTTATATCAAACCCTAATCATCATCTTAAATAATTATTTATGTCAAATAATTATATATGTCAAATATTTTATTAAATCATTTACCGAGTAAATATGTAAATTAAAATAAATTAAATTAACTAGTAATTTAGTACGCAGTGGAAAACAATTTAATTTACAGAAACCGATTACTAGTTTATTAACGTAAACCTATTGACAACAGGATTTGACAATCACCAAACGCGCAAAAACCAATCTCGTTGAGACAAGAGCGCGATACAAAAATAAATAATAAAATAAATCTAAACTAACGAAAAGTTTAGATATACCTGAGTGGTGATTCAAACAGACGCTTAAGACACCGAAAGTCAACGGGTGACACTAGGGTTTCGCAGGTTTCAACTCGGTGAGCGAATCAGTCAATCCTCACGGGTTACAGGATTCACGACGCGGTGACTCGGGCACCAAGAGAATCACGTATGTCGGATATGGCGCGATTAGGGTTTCACGGACGACGAACGAACAAACCGTGTAGCGATGGTTTGCGGTTGCAGGTGTCGTCGGGTAAACCGGCGACGGTGAGGAAAGAGTCGGCAGGGTCGGCGGAGGCTAGGGCGACGAACTGAAAAACCGTATACGGATCGATTCTATGGATGAGACGGAAGTTTTGTCATTGATTCGTGTTGAATGATTACATGACCGAAGGAGTATACAAACGTTTAAGCTCTTGGGGAGGTTGGACAGAACCTCCCCTCTCAACCACACAGACACTGGACAAAAACTTACAAAGAAATACAAAGACGAAACTATTTATACTTCTTAATTCTGTCCGAACTCGGCACCTCCAAACTCTGTCCGAACTCCCTCCGAACCTGGAGTTCGGACCACCTTCAGACACCCCCAAACTTGGAGTTCGGCTAGGGTTCGGACCCCAGATCTTGTCCATTCTCAAATCTGTCTGTTCGTCAATTCGAACAGTAACGACCACACAAGGTTCATGCATTAACACGATCGGCAGAGCAGAAGCGGGTGGCGGTGGCTCGGCTTGTGCCAGCAGTGGCGGCTTGGTCAGCGGCGGCGGACGACGAAGGTGGCAGCGGTGGTCCGACTCGGTGAGGCGTCATAGCGGCGGGGTCTCGGCTTCCTTGCAATGGTTCATCGGAAAAACAAACCACGACGAAAACGGTGATCAATGGATTAGAGTTCTCACGATCGGATGAAAACGGATTGCCAGAGAACCAAGCGACGACGGTGTGGGATGTTGGCCGACGTCGGATCGAGAGAGGGACGGAAGGGAGGCCGAAAATCTTAGTCTGTGGATTAGGGTTTTCGCCTCCTTAATCAGATATAAATATTTGATTAAGTTTCCGATTAGTCCCTCGTTTTTATCTAATCCTTAATCGAACCTTTTAATTGTGCGACTAACGTTTTAACTCATTAAAATATTTGTCGCTTGCCGGGACTTAACGAATAACAATTAAATAACTGATTCGTTAACTGTCATCTTAGACGTAAATAGTATTCGACGTCTTTGTTGCTAAATTAATCATAATAATCAATTAGGAATAATTAATTAATTAATTAATTAAACCAGTTAATAAATAAATAATCAATTCTTCTGCGAATTTGCCGGCTAATCAGTTAAGCGGACTTAAAACTCGTTGCCTTCGGTGTAACTCTTACGGGTCTTGACTGGGTCAGGTTCTTGATTTAGTCGGGTGTGGACACTAAATCCAACAGTCTCCCACTTGGACTAAACCGCGACTACAATCTAAGAAACAGTCAGAGGTGCTCTAGCTACACGTGGTTATTCCAACCAGTCTTGACACTTCAAGTCAAATAACCAAGGCATATCAACAAACTCGTAATATAGTTTAGACTTATGGTATTCGTAAGGTCATGAAATCCTTTTTGTATGTGATATCAATTGAACAAGAGACATGGATTTATTCATTCTCTTCTGCGTTCAATCATTTTATTTCTCGTTCTATACGTTCGAAGAGATCCAATCAAACACACAGTAAGTTAGGGTAAGGCCTTACACTTAAAACTTGGAACTAATGAGAGGGCTCATGATGTCAAGTTGTTGCATTATTAATGCAAAAGTACAGAATCCCCTGTTGACTACATACAGCTCCCACTAAGCTTCAGATCCATTCCCAAAGGCAACCGTTATGGCTGGCAATTACGCGACATCGTTAAGCTACAATCAAAGAATTTTCTTTAGCAGACGGGAGGTCTCTTATGCATCTCAGGTCGAAGGATACCATTAAGTATACCATTTATAAAATTTGTCTTATGATTAAATCCATGAAGACAATTTGATTCGAGTTACGTCCCGATGTCATTCTGTAATGAGGCCTCGTGAGTCTGGATCATCAATAGTTTCAGTCCAGAGTCAGAATAGTCTTGCTTCAGGCGTTGCTCCCATAATGTCTGATCAAATACGGACTTTTATAATATTAATGGAATATTCATGGATAGTAAAACGTATAAAGTTCGAACACGTTATGCAGAATTCAGACTCTTCGTCTAACAGTTTAGAGGAGGTCAAATGATTTGGTGCAAACGTTAATGTTCGACATCCAACACAAAATTAGAACATCGACATGGTGCTGAATTCATGTACTATGCAATGGCATCATTTCATTGATCTAGCCTGATCATTGAATTTATGAATTCGCTACCATGTTTTTGACTCCCGTTTTAGGACCGCCTTTGTTAGTTGTTTCTTAAGCTTCAGTGTTTATAATGACCATTGAGAATTCCTGAGTGAATCGAACTTGTGATAATATGGTTCCCCTGGTAAGCACCTGTACGAATGGGTTATCACATGAGCATGTTAATCGATTATTTGCAGAATAAATTAACCCTTTGAATGTTTTATTGCATTCCTGGTTCAGATTCAATTAAGTTGGCTATTGATGTTCAATGAGTACACTCAGTACCACTTTAATGAACATGCATTTCATTCATCAGTGTTATACAGTGATGATATGATTTTCCATCTTATGTCGTTGTGTAATCCTTTACAGTGACATCTCTTGCAATATCTAAGTATTGGATTCCTTTCGTATAATAATCATTTCAAGAGACTGATAGTATCTATGGTTGCTCAGCCACGATTTGATCAACACTTAACTTTTATCTTGAAACTTTAAATTAATTGAGGCGTCATTTAAATTTAATCTAGTAAATTTAAATGATCTTTAGATCGCCATTTGATCGTTATTCCGGTAAGGATCAGTGGCGATGCTCCCACTTGCTTTATGTAGACTGACATTCTTAAAATCATCACTCTTTCAAACCGTTTGGATGTTATGTTGCGCGATCGAATCGTTGCAATTATATTTCGTTTCCAAGAACGAAGCCGTTCGCTTTCGTAGGCGCGGTAGGAAACTTGAACGTTTAACATCCCGGTGTTATGTACTACTCATAAATTTAAAGATGATTGTCAAAGTCATTTAAGAGTTTGATAGCATAGGGATGCTTTCATCTTAATCGTTTGAAAGTATTTCATGATGATCGAGATGATGATCTATTTTACTGGCTCGTCTCGTACAAGTACGAGAGTTACTTTACATTGTCCAGCGATTTGTCAAAATCACGTTATGGACATTTAATTACCAAATCCCTATCTTCGCAAGATTATGGTCTTGAGAACAGAATTTAGTTATGCAAGTGATGTGTGAAGGGGCGTTTTGGTTATAAGATACTATAGGTAATTATTGTGACAAGTCATTAGTCTTGTGTTTTCCAGTTTCAAGAATGAAACTGCTATTCCTTACACTAATCACTTAGTGTATTGTTGGATTCAAACACACACGAGAACAACGAGTGTAGTCTAAGACTTTCAAGGTATATGCAGGTATGCACATGTATGACTAATGGTATAATGCACCATAAATGGTGTAACCGTTCTTCAATGTCATAATCAGCAAGTGATTAATTTTGTAGTAATTCAACTGGTGATTCGAACTTGGTTGGACAAACGTCTGCATGAGGCAGAGGATTGAATTGTTCACTTAGTTAAAATCGTAAATGGTGATCTTTAATCAGTTCGCAATAGATTTAATATTCTTGATGTTGGTGGTTCTAAGTCATAAGCCTTTGTGAACTACCGTTACGTCGTGCGTAATGTCATAATGAGTACGATAAACGCTTAAGGCTTTATAGCTTTGATGGGACATGAAGGAACGGATTTTCCATGTCTCATTTAAGCCAGCCTTGATTAAATCAAGTGTACCAGGTACATGTTATGTTGTATGTTGTTTTAGGATTTTGAAACTTTAATCTAATAAACGGTTGAATCAAATTCAAAACATAGATTAAAATAGCCATGCACATTTCGAAATCAGAGATAGTCAAAAGGCATGTCATAATCAAAATTCCAAAGAAAGCAATTGTTCATCCTGGAACACAGCCAGGGAAACCAAAAGCAAACAAGTTGTTTTAAAAACCACCAAGAATTTTTTTAAACTGAAAATGTTAGACATGATCTTTATTTAGGGTGCGAATCTCGCAGGGTAGCTCAATGTTGTCTTGGTCTGCTTTCTTCAGCTTCATGCACCTACAAAATGTAAAGCATGTCAAGCATATATTTTTTAGGAATTAATGAAGCATTATATAACATAAACTTATATGTATACCTGAGGGATTACCTTGTGGGGTTCTCCCATCCTTCACCTTGGCAAGATATTCTGTGCAGTTCCTTCTCCAGTGCCCCATCTTATTGCATTCAAAACATTGCCGCTGTTCTGGCGGCGGTTCCTTGGATGCTTTCAACTTGCCCTTATGGGAGCTTCCAAATGCTCTAGGAACAGCTGCCTTGCCCTTCTTCTTATTTCCACGCCTTCCCTTCTTCACCTCAGGCTTTTTGACACCTCCTGATTGGATTGCGAGTACATCGGGTGCCTTGCCGTTAACAAAGTTAACCTCGGCAGTTTTGAGCATGCCATGAAGCTCAGTCACTGTCTTTACCATGCTGTGCATGTTGAAGTTCACCCGGAAAGGAGTGAAGGCACTGGATAGTGAGTGCAGAATTAGGTATGTCGCCATTTCGGCGGGAATGACGTAATTAAAATTCGCTAGGCGGACGATGTAACCCTTCATCTTCAGGACATGGGCGCTGACGGGAGCGTCTTCAGCCATGTGAAAGTTAATAAGTCTCACAACGGTATCGTAGCGCTCCTGCCGGGCCTGGGTTTCAAACATGCCCCTCAGATCACTGATCATCTGAAAAGCCGTCTTGTCTACCATGTTCTTCTGAATATCAGAAGTCATAGTAGCTAGCATAAGACACATGATATTTTTGGCATTTTGTCACAAAGTGTTATGGGCATTACGCGTTGGAGCAGTGTCAGCTTTAGGTTGCTCGGGAACCTCAGCTTCTAACACGTTTTCCATGTTAGCCATTTTCAGGACGATTCTCAGATTCCTTTCCCAATCAAGGAAGTTGGCGCCATCAAGCTTCTCTTTCTCGAGAAGAGACTTGAGATGGAAAATCTCTTAGTTTGCGCGGTTTGCATTAGCCATCTGAAACAACAGGCAAATTTAGTGTTTCAATGTTTGATTCGTATTCAAGGATGGCAAGCTAATCTTGAATAGGAAATGGGAATTCAGTTAATTAGACAACTCCTCTAGACAGCGTAAAGTTCTTTTAAAGTTTCTAAGTAACTAAATGGATAACGAGTGTCACTTGTGATAGACTGTCACAACTCCCGTTATGGGGCTTCCGCGAACGGATCAGCTAAAATACGTTTAGCCCCATCTATGCTCATTTTGTCTACAGGCCAACCAGAGGTACGGTGTTGGAATACTTTAATACAAAAGGTGTGTGTAAAGGAAATGGTAGTTGTCCTAAGTGGTTAGTGTGTGCATACGGTTTTGAAATACTCCAATACGCTCACCTTGGAAGATACCCTGAACACCACGTGCGGTGTTGAAATACTCCAACACGGATGCATCGGTCAATATGTTCCAAGTTAGACTTGACTTAGGATGACATAGACTACCGGTTTTCGGCTTACCAGATAGGATTATTAAGTCATATTTTAATGATTAATATTATGACGAATATTATAAACCCTATCTCACTCGGGACGATCATTTAAATATCGAAAAATCCGAATTTAATGTCGAATTAAATTGGTTATTAAATTTTATGAAGTTGTAATTAAAATTAGGACTTGTCACTTAATTAATCGAAAAATTAGTTTTATACCGGTAAAACTAAGTTTGAATTTTAGTTGGTGCGTTAATCAGAATTAAGACAAGCAACCAAAAGACAAGCAAACACACATGCACATATTCGGCCATACAGGGGTTTCGATATTGTCAGAGCCTATGATAATACCGAGGAAGATCGAGGGACGTAAAGTAAACCAACCACAAGTTAGAAAACTCCCTGGTCGATTTAGTCGCTCCCACTTGCTTCAAGAAGCTCCTGCGTGTCATGAGGAACGTCGGTCTCGTTTCGGGTTCATGCCATTTTCGAAAAATCCCTAGTAGGGATAATCTCTAAAATGGTCGTCGTATCAAGCTCGTCTCGTTCGTCCAGGCGAAGGTGAGCAATTACAAAATTAAAATAAAAACTAATCTATTTTAAAATTAAATACAACTTTGAACCCAGTCAAAATTGGGCCAATCCAAAACAAAACGAAATGGGCCTAATGGGCCAAACCCCAACGACATCCATAACAAATCAAACACAGGGTCAGGCCGAATAGTGCGAAAGATAATTCAATCAATTTTATTGAATCGAATTATGTTTAGTGGCTTTAAATCGACTAAACATATCTAGACGGCGATTCAATTAATTTCGCGACTTTCGGGTTTAAAACCCCCGTTCGTGAAATATACCGATTTAAAATCGACCAGTTAGGGTTTGCGTGTGGTGATCAAGTCTCTGATACCAATTGTTGGGTTACGACAGTGGTATTCGGGTTCCCGGTATGGACAAAAAATTTTAAATTAAATAATTATTTATGTCAAATAATTATTAAATCATTTACCGAGTAAATATGTAAATTAAAATAAAATAAATTAACTAGTAATTTAATATGCAGCGGAAATCAATTTAATTTACAAAACCGATTACCAGCTTATTAACGTAAACCTATTGACAACATGATTCGACAATCACCAAACGCGCAAACACCAATCGCGTTAAGACAAGAACGAGATACAAAAATAAATAATAAAATAAATCTAAACTAACGACGAGTTTAGATATAACTGGGCGGTGATTCAAACAGACGCTTGAGACACCGAAAGTCAATGGGTGACGCTAGGGTTTCGCAGGTTTCGACTCGGCGAGCGAATCGGTCGATCCTTGCAGGTTACAGGATTCACGACACGGTGAATCGGGCACCGAGAGAATCCTGTATGAACGAACAAACTTTGTAGCGACGGTTTGCGGTTATAGGTGTCGGCGAGTAAACCAACGAAGACGATGAGAGATCTGGCAGGGGCGGCGGCAGATAGGGCGACGGTCGGCGGAGCAATAGCGGGTGGCGGTGGCTCGGCTTACGCAGTAGCGGCGGCGGCTTGGTTAGCGGCGGCGGACGACGAAAGGTGGCGGCGGTGGTCCGACTCGGTGAGGCGTCACGGCGGCAGGGTCTCGGCTTCCTCGCAATGGTTTGTCATAAAAACAAACCACGACGAAAACGGTGATCAACGGATTAGAGTTCTCACGATCGGATTAAAACGGATCGCCAGAGAAGAAAGTGACGGCGGCGTGGGATGTTGGCTGTCGTCGGATCAAGAGAGGGAGGGAAGGAAGGCCGAAAATCTTAGTCTGTGGATGTAACACCCCAAATTTTATAGATACATGATATATATAGTAAATACGTGTTTAAACTATAAATACGTGAGCTTGATTGATGAACATGATAAGACTATGCATTAGATAACTTGCATGCTTTAGAAATACGTGTTTTATAGCCAATATGATAAAATATGCATAAACGGATGTGTTAAACGGTAAAGAAAGTAAAATATAAGATGAATATGTGTTTATATGAATCACATGATGATACATGTGTGAATTGATAGATATATGCATGTAAATTCTTGTGTTTATAATTAACCGAAAAGTAAAAGGACTAAAAGTGTAATTTATGCAACGATATAAACGTATACGGATATTATACATATCTATAATTATTATAAGTATCCCGAGGCTTAGAAATTAGTAAAAATATATTCTAATATGATTCATAACATAAAATGATAAGTGTTGTAAAGTTTAAGGGGCTAGAATGTAAATTAGCGAAAAATATATATATAAATATGTACTTATATATACGTATGTATACGTATATCATTAAGCATGTACTGAGTCTTAGAAGCTTTTATAAATATGCCCTATAATGTTTTTAAGCATAAAATAACAATTCGGTAGAAGTTCAGGGGGTTAAAATGTAAATATAAGGTACAGGGACTAAAATTACCAATATGTCAAAATGCTTCACGGGTCGCGATACCTGAGCTGCAAACCCTCGTGACCCTCCGCCCAATTTCCAGCCAGGGACGAAAATCAGCCACGTTTTTTCCTTTCTCCTCACGTTTGATCCAAATTGGTGCCCCTAACGTGTCAATTTCGAGCAATTAGTCACTGGAACACTTGGAGGGACCTTAGGCGCACCCAATGACTATAAATATTGGCCTTAACAATCCATAATCACTCGCCAATTTCGTGGTTTATAACCCAAAAATCCTAAAAAAAAAACAATGAGCCAGAACTTCGTCGGAGCAATACGAGCAATCGAAGAAGAGTTAGGATCTGAATTTCTACATTCAAGCTTCTCTAGGTATGATCTAAAATAGCCTCTTTCAGTTTTGACTAAATCGATCTCTAAATATGCTTTTTAAAACTATGCTAAAATTATGGTTCTTGAGCTTGTTTTGTCAAAATTAGATAATCGGGTGGGAATTAGGGTCTATTTTTTTATAGATAATCCTAAAATGATGTGTTTTAAGAAAGACATAATTTTATTCACAATTGGAAAAGGTTTGGTTAAGATTTTGTTAACGGGTCAAAATTAGGGTTTTCGTAACGTTGTTCTACCAAAATTGAGTAAACGGTGATGAATTAAGCTTTGATATTTTAAAGTATATTATAAAATGTTATAATGGATAATACCCTAAGTTGGTTTGAAAATAAAATGAGTGTTGATAAAGAAACGGGAAATATATGAAATTAGGGTTTTGAATTATGATTATTTAATATAAACTAATCCGGAGGATATGGGTACTTGATTTTTGGTATGGAACTATGTTTATATATATAATAAGTATATATGAAGTTAAAATGGATAAATGATAAAGTATATAAAATACCGATCGAGTTAATCGGATATTTAGAAGTTCATGCGGACCGGAAGGGTAAGTGCCTATACACTAGGGTTTCTGGCAAAGCGGGGGTATCGCATAAATCCCAACTGGGACCTGGTATACCTCACTGGGCGATCCCGAAGTGAACGTTTACTTATAGGAATGCGCGTCTTCATATTAAAAAGAGATATATTGCCTATAATGGCATTTTGGTCATTTGACCTGAATATATAATTAAATATTATTAAGATAATATAAGATATAAATAAACATAGGATACGTTTATAATGTTAAACCTTGCGTTAATGCCATATGTAACGCGAATTTGGTTAACCGAAGGATTCTGTCAAAGGTTCTGTCCGAGTTTAACGAGTAAAGAAATAAGGTGAGTTTCTGCGAGCCCACTTTTAAATGTTTTAAATGTTTTAATGTTTTTGGACTGATATACATACAATGTTCAACTGTTTACTTAAAAATTATTTGAAATGCTTTTATCTAAAAGTTTGATTATCTTAACTGATAAATTGGTGAACTGTTTGAAATGATACGTGTTATGTTATGAAGGTGCTTATAAATGGTTAAACGTGTTAGTAATGTATATGAAATGATTATGATAGAATAATGCATATGAAATGATTATTAGGGTTATGTGCTATATTTGCTTTAAAACTAGGTATCCAAATGATAAGGGTTTGTTAATAAACGCACAAGTGAGAATATAGGATTATATGAGAACAGGTGACGCATTTGCTATATTATTATGTGGTGGATACGTCGCTGGTACATCCTGTATACAAGCATGGTAGTATAGTTACCCGGTATATCGAAAGTGTGGAGGATACGCCGCTGGTACATCCTGTATACATACACCTAGGTAAATTGGGGGATGTTCATTTGTTACAGTATATGAGTACATTATCATGTATATTAGCACACCTAAGTCATCCGGATATTTAACTAGGGGCGGGTAGTAGTACTGTGGTGGTTAAGGAGATGTTCGATAGAATAGAACGTATAAAGAGTTAAGGTTACAAGAACAGTTGTCGGTGCTGAGGTTAGAGGTTTCCAGATGAAGTCACCTGAGCAGTATTCGAGACTGGAAGGACGGTTGTTGGTACTGAGGTTGGGGGCTTCCAGATGAAGTCACCTGAGCAGTATTCCAGACCGGGAAGGTATAGAAGAAATAGAACGGTTGTCGGTACTGAGGTTGGGGGCTTCCAGATGAAGTCACCTGAGCAGTATTCGAAACTAGAAGGTATAGAGGTATATGGAATTTAGGTCATAGGAGCTAAAGGTTGTCGAGATAGATGTTTTCTAAAGAAACGTGTTTGATTATGATGTTATGTTATGTATGACTTTGTTATGTGTTATACTTGATAAATGTTTGTAAAATGGGATTTTGTAGGTTCAAGGGTTTTAACCTCACGAACGAGGTAATGTTTTTAAAATGTAGAACTCACCAGCGTAAGCTGACCTTTTCCCAAAACGTATGTATGTTGGGTGTAGGTGAGACGTCTGGGAGCAAGGGCGGAACCCTCGTGATAAGGGACTGATCGGGCAAGCTATTAGAGGAGCGGTTGGACATGCTGGCTTAGATGTAGATAAATAAAGATGGATATAGTTAGTCGCTATATAGATAGATTATAAATTATCTCAATTACTTTACGTACTTGGCTTTATGAAAAAATAAAGGTTTTAGATTTTCCGCTGCTTATCTCTGTTATGCCACGTGTTCATGAGTAAATCCGATGAGTGACCCCTCCTGGTGCCAAGTCTAAGAGTGGGCGTCACAGTGGATTAGGGTTTTCGCCTCCTTAATCAGATATAAATATATGATTAAATTTTTTATTAGTCCCTCGTTTTTATCTAATCCTTAATTGAACCTTTTCATTGCGCGACAAACGTTTTAACTCATTAAAATATTTGTCGCTTGCGACTTAACGAATAACAGTTAAATAACTGATTCGTTAACAGTCGTCTTAGACGTAAATAGTATTCGGCGTCTTTGTCGCCAAATTAATCATAATGATTAATTAGGAATAATTAATTAATTTATTATACCAGTTAATAAATAAGTAATCAATTCTTCTGCGGATTTCCCAGTTAATAAGTTAAGCAGACTTAAAACCCGTTGCCTTCGGTGTAACTCTTACGGGTCTTGACTGGGTCAGGTTCTTGATTTAGTCGGGTCTGGACACTAAATCCAACAAAATCTACGTGCTTGGACATTATGGATGGATTTGTATGTTCTAGATGGCTAAATTTATGTCATGCTCTATACTTAATGATTAGATATATGATTATTATGATCAAATCAGCCCCTCTTGTCATGAAATGTTTAGATACACGTCTCATATGATTAAATATGTTTAGGGTTATACCATTTATGCCTAAATATAACTAGACTCATGTCATGTTTTTGGTTGGTGATGTTAAATGATAGGATCCATGTTAGAAGTAGCTATAACTTTATGCCTCCTGATTAATATTGATTAGAATTAGGATGTGCATGTTAAGCCTAACTTCACCATGTTGACTTCTATTTGACATGTTTGACCATGTTGAATTCTGTTTGACCGTGTTTGACTTTTCATATAAGTAGTCAAATTAGGAACCTTTAACTTTACCCTTAGTTTAGGATTGGGCTCATAACGTACGTATCACCTTACCAAATCACCATTGAGTCGTTGAGTCGGTCGTGTCATGAAATTAAGTTATTTAATTATTTAATTAATTACTTATTTATTCTCCCTCTATCTCGCTAGTCGACAAGAGTATCGTTGGGTCTACCTTTCCTCATTTCGTGGTGTCGTTCTTTCAATTTGTGTCTCCGCTTTAGGTGAGTATTCATAGCCCCTCTTTATTTAAACTATTTGGGTGTAACGTGTATCGTATTCAAAACCCTTACTCGATATTCTTTACTCTAAAGCTACATGTGAATTCTATGTGATTATGTGTATTCTTGTATCTGAACTTATGTGTTTATTTATGACTACTTGTGATCAAGCTCGATATCATTACTTGTGTGACATTAGCTGTCAATGGTCGGAGTTACGGTGATAGATCTATTAGCTTGACAAGCCCACTTGGCCTGCCTCGCGTGTTGCACCTTGTGATTGGAAACCTTGAGGTCAGGGTTGGCTCATGCACACCCCCCCCCTATGTGCTCTATATCATTATGGTTTATCATACTCGATCGCACTTATCACGTTGGCTCGCATGTTTTAATCTATGTAGTACACTAAACCTATGTTTACTCACCAACTATTCGTAGTTGACCTTTATTTTATACATGTTGCAGGTTATGTAGTCTGATGATATTTTACCTTGAATGATGACACCATAGGATCGCATGCGGACATAGAGTGACCTAATTAATTAAGCTATTTTGTTTCGTTGTTGTTGAATTATATCATGTAATGTACTAATTATTTATGACTTATGAAATGGATTGATTAAGAATATCGCAACATTAATTAATGTTGTGTACATCTGGGCAATCATCATGCTCTGACATATTCTGCCATTGGTCGGGGTGTGTACATGAGTGTCTCATGCATAACATGCCTATATGATTTATATGTCCTATAATTGCTTCTTAATCATGTCTGTTTAGTTATTGTCCTTATCGTTTAACACACACTTATACACAAATCACTTGAGGCTTCCTAGTCTTTTTCCTTAGAAATTGTGCCTTGCGTACCATTTAGGATGTTGATTTTCGATTTTATGATCTCTTCAGACACGGGATCTCTTCAGTAACTGGAAGGGTGGAAGCACCGTCAGTCGGGGTCTCTGACTAGAATAGCGTTGCATACAAATTCGAATTGACGAACCCGGACGCTCACCTGGGACGTCCCGATGATAGTGCCGAAACCTATTAGGCTAAAGTATGTCAAACACTAGGATCTTACTCTGATCAGTCATGGTTATAGTTTCCACTCGAGAAATGAGGTCCGTTCCGTATGTTTTTGAAAATCATTCGATTCTGTGTTTTACGTGTTGTATGTACAATTTTCAATAACCTATAATAATCTGAGTTACACCATCTCACTGTCACACACTTAACATTTTTCGTCGTTAATAGATTTTAACCTAATTTCTCGTTTATATGTCGATGATTTTACTATTTTCTCCTATGAGTCTCGGTATTCTATGATTTATCAAAATCAATTGTCTCATGAATTTAAATCTGTCACTCACCCTAATGTACCCATTGTCTCATGAATGCCTCTCTTTTTCTCAGCATGGATTGTTGCCTTCGTCGCCGCGACCGTCGAGTGGCTCAGGAAGTCGTACGTCAAGTGACGGTTGTGAAAAACTCGATTTGGCTCGATCTAGTGATTTGTACACCAAAAAATGGATCGGAAGTTTACCAAAAACTAAGAACACGAAGAACATGAATCAAGTAAATAAAAATTCAGTTTATAGCATGAATTCGATCAATAATTACAATGAATAGACTCGATCAAGTTTATGTAATCTAAATATCAAGATAAAAAATTATCCCCTCTAGACATCTGCTCGGAGCCACCTGTGCCCGAACTCAAAACCCAAATATATATATGGAGGTCCAGTTCGGGATAATCTGTTTCACTTCGGATGCTTTCTTCAATCTCATTTAGTGTACTGCTTTGTTAAAATGAATTCAGAAGAAACCTAGATTTTGCTATTCTAATCCCTCAACTATTTAATAATGACACTGCCTACCCTCTAACAAGATATAAGTAATCTAACTAAACATCACTAACGGTGATAACTAAATACATCACACATCACATAGAAAATGCTCTAACAAACTCCCCCTTGACGTGTGCTGTATCAGATCTTTAAACTCTTTGAATCCGTTGTTAGTTGATGTAGGGTAGTCATGGCAGGAACGGGATTGCGTCAACTGAACCATTTCTGAAAGAAATGAATTCTTCACATACTCCCCCTTTCACAATGCTAGTGAATCAATCTTGTTACCTGTTAGAGAAAAAGACGGAAAGTGTTACAAACTGTTAACATAAAGGACATTTTTTTTGCCATTTCTTTAGTTTTAGGTCGAAAAGTGAAATTTGAATAATTCGTAAAAACGTAATAAGTAATTTGCTCTAAAATTAATAAATTGATGATTTTTAGTTGAATTATAAGGATGGATATGAGGAGCCTGCTCCGAACGCTCTTAGAAAGCTAATTTATATATATATATATATATAGGAAAAGGATCATGCGAAAACGCATATATTTTGCGAAAATGTAAAAACCATCTTAAAACCAACATAACTTTTTCATATGTTAATATATATTTAAAAAAATTTCACCAAAAGTCTTATAATTATGTTATCTTTAATTCTATAAAAATACAAAATAAAAAGTTAACGTTTTTTATTTTTTATTTTTTCTGTGATACACATGTGTACCACAAAAAAAAAACTCATACTTTAGTATGAGTTAATATTTGTTTTCTCTAAGACGCACCATATGTGTTATCTTTCTGTCATTTTTTGTGTTTTTTTTAATGATACACATGTGTACCACACCAAAAAAAACACTCATATATGTGGTATACATTACTAGTTTTAAAAGGAAATTGCACCATAAGTTTTATAGTTATGTTATCTTTTATCTAATGAAAAAAATAACACTTTATAATTTTTTTTAATTATATGTTGCACATGTGCACTATGTTTCATTATCATTAGTACCATAAATGTTTTAGTGTTTTTAATATGTTTTTAACATAAGGAGTGTTTTTACACATGATAATTTGTTTTTGTGTAGTAGTAATGATGACGATACACATGTGTATCACACGGAAAATAAAAACCGTTAATTTTTTTTTAATATTTGTTTCCAGAATTGAAGATAACGTAATTCTAAGACATTTGGCGTCAATTTTATGAAAAAACATTAACTAATGAAGAAGTTATATAGGTTTTAATATTGGTTTTCGCGTTTTCGTAATATAAAGGGTTTTCACGGGATCCTTCCCCTATATATATATATATATGTATATATATATATATATTACAAAAATGATTGTTGTCACACTCACACATTCCACTATTCTTTGCAATTTCTTTAGTTGTTTTTTTTAACTTGCTATGGTGGTATAATACTTTCTTTTAATTTTTTTTTTGCTTGCTAAGTTACTATTTGCTAAACTGATGAGTTTGTTTTTGGTTTTTTTCCATTCGAGCTCGCTGTCTTCTTTTTTTTTCCTTTAAATTTCTTTATTCTTCATTCTCCTATAGTGCTATAGTAAGTTTTTAGGGTCTTTTTTTTTTTTGCTTTCTTGCTTGCTAAAGTGATGGTTTGTTTGTGGTTTTTTCCTTTCTTTTTTTCATTCGAGCTCGAATAGTTTAGCACATAATTTGGTGGTGTGATAAGTATACTCGTGTAGCAATGATTTTTTTTCTTTTTCTTATTTCCGTTTCAAAGAATTTTAGCAAGAGAGTTTGTGATATTATAAGTAAAGTCGTGTAACATAGTTTTTAAGTTGTATGCTCGATATTTTAAGCATTTCGGTCGTTACACTATTTTAATTCTTTTTTTCAGTGGCGTTATAGCAATGCAACTTTTTTGTATGACCGCACTATCTCTGCGACAACGCGCGCGTGGTAGAATCTATTTAAAATAGTCTAGATGGTTACGTTGGACATCGCTACATGCGAGTTATACTTAAGACATTCAATACGTGCGAGTTATACTTAAAACATTCACGATGATTTTCTGCCCTTTTTTATGATTTTAAATATCTACAACGCTATGATTTGATTTTCTTTAATTTATATATAAATAAACATGTTAGACCTAACTTTTACCGGCAATGTTACATTATTTTATTAAAATCAAAGTTATTTTCAAACGAAATGATCACATGCACCTTATAACCCGTTACACCATCTCCAACACTACTACCCGCACTTCTCATATACGTTCGTAGTCAACATGTCATAACAGTTTTTTTACAAATCCTAATGAATCCCTCACATGTCTCTTTTAACCCCGACACTAAAATACTCACACTTCCCACATACACCAACTTTATATATATATATATATATATATATATATATATATATATATATATATATATATAGGATTGAGAACTAAATATAACCCACCCTTATTACAATAACCAAATAACCCACTTTCACCATTTAGGATTCGCCATGTGGCACAAGAAAGTTTGAGCCATGAAGGGTAATTATGTAAATTCACCTCACCATGCTCTTTAAACCATAGCGTTCTCCTGAAAATCGTACATTGACCTCAAATGTCACTATCCCATCAACTTTTCTCTACTAAATTTCTCAAAAGATTTTTAAATCAAGCCAATCCCATTTTCATCTTCCTTCCATTTTCTTAAACGTTTGAACTTATCCATTTCAAGTTCTTTTCTTCTAATCTTTACTGGAGATGGAGAAGATGGATTACAAGTGAATAAACAAGTGGTTGGGTGGGCGATTCATGACAGAGCAATACGGCGATTGACGATGTTGATGTGATTGACAATGCTTCAGGTGGTTGGAGGTGGTGGTACCAACAAAGTAGATGAAAGACCTCCATGATTTTATGTTTAGTCCCTAACGGCGAGTTTTTTAAAATTGCATTTTGGTGAACTTGGTATTTCCATTTATGTTGAACTAGAGGTAAATATGATTTTATTTGATATTTAATCTGTAGATGTTAATTAGATGTATAACTGTAAGTCCGTAACAGTGTATTAACTAATTTTTTTTAAACTTTAATCATGTCTGGTTGATAAGCTAATTATAGTATGTATCTTCATTTTGACTTTGGTGATAGTGTTTAGTAGTATTTTGGTGGATTCATTATAGTATGTATCTTCATTTTGTTTTTGGTGATAATGTTTAGTAGTATTTTGGTGGATTCATTACGCTAGTTACTAGTGGTGGGAAGATATAGTTGAGACAATCAATATTTTCTATCGTCCATATTCTAAATTTATATATTTCTGTGTTTATTTTTTTAATGGTCTATCAAACTGTAAACCTGTTTGAAGCTTGTTTTACATCACTGTATTCTAGCATCTCTTATTTAGTTTTTCATCCAACTTTAACCCTATAGTTAAAATAGTGAACACTAGGTGATAAGACTAACAACACCAATACTAAAAGGTAGTTTTAGTATTTTAAATCATGTCTACAAGTACATATAACTTCATTTGAACTAAACATTCACCATTCTTTTTCTTGAAGGTACGTATGCACATTCCAGATGAGTCGTACAATTGTCCGTGTATGGGATAACTCTGCTGCTATTACAACATAACACCGATGCTATTGCAACACAACACTGGTGCTATTACAATATCACACATGTTGACCATTCCTTGGACGATGTGAGAACCAGGTGCTATTACAACATAAAATAGGTGTTATAAGGACTATGTGAGAACCTTTTGAAAGAGTTGTAATAACCCTCGTATGTTGTTTATTAAAAACAACTATTTTACGGTGTATCCAATGATGTATGAACTTTATCGGCTCTGATACCAATTGTTGGGCCCCGTGAGGGGCTCTTTAACAATGTTGGCACAATTTGATTTAAACAAGATAAACAAGTTACGGAAAGTAAATCAAATTAGAAAACAGCAATTCATAGAAGGGTTGTTCTGTATATCTCAAATGTAAATAATGGTATACACGAGTTTATAGTATAACTATGTATCAACAAAAATAACTTTTCTATGGGAGTGATGTTGTAATTGCTTTGAGAAGATATTGAATTGTATGTTTAATGTCTTGCTTTGTTTGGTGAAGTCAGCTTGCTATTTATAGGAAGATATAGCAAGTATTAATTGGATAAGGTAGTGGAGGACGGTTGATTTTGGAGTGTGTCAGAGTATATAGGCATAAATTGAAGATATTCAATTTATCTCTTTTTCAACCGTCTTCAACTGCTTTCATGATTAATTTCAAGTTGACATTCATTTTGCTTGTTGTTCACACAAAGGTAGAATTTGTTCTTCTCGTAATCTTTATCTTCTAATAGTCCAGAACTCCTTCAGGACTATTCTTTGAAGACTTTTGATTCGTCCCATTAGAAGCCTTCTACAGAAATGAGGTTTCTGTAGAATTTAGTCTGTACAGAACTACTTCGGAATTTCCGGAATAGTTCTGTATGAGTACAGAAATCATGCAGAAATCTATATTTCATACAAACTTTCATATCCTTTCTCTTTTAAGTATATAACTTGTCTTTTCTTCTAATACTTGACTGTTTTGTGTTACATTTACATTGTGTTCTAACAATATCCTCCTAAGTATTTGAAGAAAATAAACAAACAGAGAAAGTAACATATGCATAGATCATTTTCATTGATCTTTTTACGGAAAACGAAAGAAGTCTTGTCTATCATAATTTAAAGTTTGCAAGTCTTTTCTGATTTTTTCCCTACCAGTGAGTGAGTTAATTTTAAAATTGTACTATGTAGTACATTCTTCCAGTTGAGTTTTGAAGACAGTTCTTTCTTTTATCAGGGCATCAATTTCTGCTTTGATGACTTCCTTGGTGATGCTCTTGTTAGTCTTGCATTTCTCTAGAATGAATAAGAAGAATTCTAAGGCCAGGTTTGTATACTTCTGTTTTTCTTTTAGCTTGAAGAATCTTCTTTCTTCATAGTGATCTCTAAAGCATATACAAGAGATAGGGTTGAGAAGTGTTGTACTGGATCCTCTCCATGAGACTTTAGAAGGGATGGTCTCATTTGGCTTTGTTAAAAATAGTAGATGGATGTTGGATTCTTTTGCTAATTCGACATCCACCTGTGCTTGTCTTCTAAACATCTTTTGACCAGCTTCAATTCCTTGGTATAAGGCAGTTCTTACCCTCTCTGTTTTTTAGGGTTGACTTGAGAAGTACCTTATAAATGACACTAACTGTATTGGTTTAAATTGTTGTAGGTCTTTATCAGTGAATTCCTTGATGCTCTCATCATTTATCTTTACTATGTAACAGCTGAGATCTTTATGAACTCTTTAATCATAAGCATTGTGTAGTTTGGATCTTCCTCAACTGATATTCCGGTGGTCCTGTCAAAGGCTTTTCTTGGTAGGGGGCTCATTGTGGGTCTGTCCTCTTCTCTTTTTCAATAGTTTCTCTTGTAGTTCTCTGACTTCTTCACAAATGATTTTTGCATATTTTGCTTTTCAGAGTAATCATCTTCAAAGGCTGATCCAGATATGAAAGATCCAGCTAATGAGGATGGTTGTATTTGAGTCTATTTAGCTAGGGTTTTCTTTGTTATTCCGGTGGATAGAGGTTGAGAAGCATTTGTTTTCTAGGTAGTCTTAGTTGGTGGCTTGGGAGAAGAAGGAGGTGGAAGTGGAGGCATGTCTTCATAAGCTTGAGATGAAGGTTTGCATTTCTTTGAGTTCTTTCTCTGGAGTTGATGTGTTTCATTTTCTCCTTCACTTGGATCATTGCCTTGAACTCTTGTCTTCTTCATTGGAGGTTGAACAGAGATTGTGATTAGCTTTCTTTTCTCATATGTTCCTTTTACCTTTTGTTTCCATTCACTTTCTATTTCTCTCAACTGATCTTCTTGAAAAGAGTGTTTGATTTCCAGGTTTGCTGAAGTCAGTTGATTTCTTGTCAGTTTGCTTCTGACTGATCTTGTTTCTTCTTGTACCTTCTTTGCTTGATTTTTGCCCATATCTTTAAGAGTCTTTTTCTTGTTTATTAATTCTGTAGAGAAACTTTTAATGATTTGTTCATCATTGCTTGTGTCTACAGATTGCAGATTTTGAAGACTTTTGCTAATGTCTTCTGAAATCATGTTGGCCTCCTTACTTAGTTCTTCTTTCCAGGTTTTCAGCTCAACTGCTAGAGTGTTTAGTTGATTGGTGTTCTGAGCTGTGTTTCTTTCTACCTTCATGAGTTTTTCTGAGTTTGAGTACTTGAGTTTTCTAGTTCATGAAGGTCATTTTTCTGATCCCTTTTGAAACTGAATATTTTCTCTCTGATTTTAAGAGATCAAATTTGAGTAGGATACTAGGTTAGTTTGGAGTTAGATCAACAAATGATCTTTCTCCTTCTAACATACCAATGGACAACACATGTCCAGCAGTTTTACTAACAGATTCTCTGTTAAGAGTTTTGTTAGTGCCTAGAGTACCAGAAATATATGATGTTCCTAGGTCTTCTACATTCATTGTCTTTATCCTGGATGGTTCAGACTCATGTGTTGTTTGATTATTCTTTTCAGAATCCTCATGTGTCGAATCCTTAGGGAACCAATCCCTGTGGATTCTTTCCAAGTTTCCTTGACTCATTGAGTCTCCACTTGTTGGTGCTTGCTGATGACTTTCAGAGTCATCAGACAGACTGGGCTTGGTGGCTATTTCAGGAATGTGGATATGAGGGGGTGAGTTTGGTGGGCTAAAGTAGAAGTCTTTATAGGCTGATGTGGTGGAGTTAGATATGGGAGAGTCAAGTAAATTTATGTTTAGATTGACTGATTCAGAAAAGTGGGATGTTTGTGGGCTGTGTTTAGGGGTTGGTTGTTCAGGTTTAGATGAGTTATGTTTTTATAGTTCTATCCCTTCTTTGTATTTTATAAGAACCGGGGAACCATCTGGTATATTTAAAAGTAATGAAATAGGTATAGAGGATATAGAGTGTATTGTACCTGATTCAAACTTTTTCAGAATTTTCATAGTGGTTGACCTATGCTTTGCTCCTATCATAGCTAACGATCCTTCCTGACATTTTTTTGAAGATGAGTAGAGAAAGAAACCTTATAAATGGAATGTAGGTGGTTTATTTCTTTTCCTTGTGTTTATCTTCAATTCTTTTTACTAGATTCCTCCACATCATGCTTCCATAATCTATTCTTTTATTCATGATTAGAGCGACCATCATGGAGTATACTGATTCACTGGCTTGGTCTGATGAACCGACTTTAGCAGTTAGGCTATAGATGAGAGTGTGCATCATCAGTTTCCACTTTCTCTCTAGCTGATTAATGTTTATTCCCGAGATTGTGGTAAAGCTTGTTCCTTTGTTCAAAGAATTGATGGTATTGAGAATTTCTGATTTAGTTGGGGGTTGAGCAGGGTCTTTTGGTGCTTTGAGGTCAGTAACTTGTCTGAAGTCTTCTTCTGTAAACTGTAGAGTTGTTGTGGATCGATCTTCGTTTTTAATGAGCGCTTCAATCCATACCTTTCTAGTCACAGTTTCATTTTGTACTCTTATTGTTGACCATACATTCATAAGAGTCTCTTTGGTGATTTCTTCATCTTCGGTGAGAGTTGTTATGAGAGGCAAGTACCTTAATGCTTTAATGATGATTTGTACATCGTTTGAGTAGGCTGGTGGGTTTAGATTTGCTCGCATATTAATTTTCTCTATGTTGAATGTTCTGAACAGGGAGATTTGAGAGGATGAAGCCATTTTGATTGTTCGGAGAAATGCTTTGCTTGGTGAGGATTGTGAATTTAGGAACGGTGGTTGATTTGGAGAACGAGTGAGGATTTTATGGTATGAGAGAGATTCTAGGGTTTTAACGGCTCTTTTTCACCGATTGGATTGACTGAGTGGTGAAACGGATGTCCGTCGGATCATGGATTCTCCTCGTAACTGAAAAAGTGATCGTTTCTATTTATTGGGTCTTTTGACGTCTTCAATGTCGGTTGGGATTTCTTCATGAAGAATTGTTTTGATCCCAATTTTCAGGGTGAGATCAAATGATTTTTCCTTCCAACAATTAGAGTATTTTTCTTCCTCCCCTCCTCCTCCCCCCCCCCCCCCCCCCCCCTTCGTGTGTGTGTGGGGGGGGGGGGGGGAGTATGTCAAAGATTTTTTTTATTCCCCTTTTTGTTTCATTCTAGCATTCTAGCTTCTATACAGAACTACTTCGGAATTTCTGGAGTTGTTTTGTATGACCAGTTCTTAGGTGGTGTTTGTTTTTTCTAAAAAAAAAGTCTTCTGTCCTCTTACGTGTGCGCCGCGCAGACCACGCGCAGACATTTAAGTCTGCAGACTGTTTGTTTTTCTGAAGACATTTTATTAAAAAATGTCTGCGCGGCTTCTTCCTGATGCAGATGTGGCTCAGTCACTTCTAACATCTTCTAACATCTTCTAACCTTCTTTTTAAACTGTTTTTTAATAAAAAGCATTTTAAATAGTAAAAAAACGTTTCTAGCAGTTTCTTTTAAAGTTTTTTTTAAACGTGGAATATTGGAACTGAATAATACGAATTCACACTTCTTGGCCAATAATAATACAAGTTATGCATTTGGCCTACAATAATACCAATTAACCATTTCGTTCTCTAGAATGATACACCGTTAGTTTTTCACTAACGGTGTTAGTATGTTGCTGATGTGGCATTTAATGTGTGTTTTTTAACATATATTATAATTGAGGGACTGATTTTGCAATTTCTATAAACATTTATTATATAAAAGAAAAAAAAACCCAGCAACAACCAGAAACCGGCGACATGTTGTTTTTCCGGTAACACCCAGCCCACCTCCGTTCTCCGACCAGCAGCAGGAGCTCCACCGGAGACCCCATAACGAACCTGCGACCAATCCACACACCCAATCTCCAAAATCAGGAACTCACTCCACCACAACTCGAAGATTCCGATCCAGAAAACCCTAAAACCCCCAATTCTCACCCACCAAATCGCTCCAGACCATCACTGCCTCCCCCGTTTTTGAACCAGGCCGTCGTAGCCGCCGGACCTGGTCGCGGCTGCCGATGCTGATGCGGTTCATCGGAGAGCGGCTGTAGCCGCTGGGGTCGCCGGAACAAACAGGAGCAGCGGCGTCTCCGTGACTGGGGTCGGAACCCCCTTATCGCCACCATGGGCCACCGGAACAAGGGGAAGAAGACGGGGGTCGGAACCCCCTTATCTCCACCATGGGCCGCTTGTCGCCGCCGCCGTGACTGGCCGGAAAACGGTCGCCGGCGCCATCCTCTCGGGAGCATTCACAGTTGCGCCATCCTTTTACCAATTTTTTTTTTTTTTTGCTTTTTATATTTATAGGTATTTCAAAAAGAGCCCCTCCAACTTTAGAAATGATAAAAACAACCTTGTGACTAACACCGTTAGTGAAAAACTAACGGTGTATCATTCTAGAGAACGAAATGGTTAATTGGTATTATTGTAGGCCAAATGCATAACTTGTATTATTATTGGCCAAGAAGTGTGAATTCGTATTATTCAGTTCCAATTTTCCTTTAAACGTTTTTTTTTTAATTTCTAAAAAAAGTTTTTTAAAAAGTTTTTCAATATTTAAAAAAATCTAAAAAAACATTTGTATACAATTTTTAAATAACATTTTTTAAACAGTGTTTTTTTCTAAAACATTTTAAACAGTTATTTAAAAAAACATTTTTAAACATTTATTTAAAAAATGTTTTAATATTGTTTAGAAAACGTTTTTTTAAATAGCTTTTATATAACAATTTGTAATTTTATTTAAAAGAAAACTTTTTTCAAAATAAAAACTATTGGTTAAAATATACAGAAAGAAAATCAAAAGGTTTGAATGGTAATTATCTATAAGTTAAAAAAACGGTTTATTTAAATTTCAGTTCATTTTAGCAGTCTGCAGAAGTTAAAAAACAAACATTCTTCTTCTTACAGACTGCAGATGTCTGCAGATGTGGTTCGCAGACTGCATACATTTTACCTCTTATAAAACAAACAACACCTTAGTAAAGAAAAGAAGAAACACAGAGTCACTAGTAGTGATGATTTAATATAACAAAATTTAAGCTTTTCTTACGACAATCCAAAAAGATCCAGTTCCAGCAAAATTTTCAACAAGATACCTAGTACAGAACTTATTTAATCATTAAGTTTAAGTGAGTGCTTGTAGTTCTACAGGTACAGGGTAGGATAATTCTGGTGGGTCTTGGAGGATATGTTCTGGCTTCAAGCTGGAGAGGGATGTTGTTATGAGAGATGGGTCTCAGGCCTTCATCTTCTTCTTCTATTGTCTCATTTGGAAGTCCAGTAATGTGAAGGCCAAGATATCTTTGAGAAGGTACTAGTTGGGTGGGAAATTTGCGGGGGATTGCTTCCCATTGCTTGGCCTGGAAAATCAGTGTTGTCACAAAACGAGGATATAGAATAACTCTCTCTTCTACAGGGAGTTAGCAATTATTTTTCATGTTCTGCAGAAGATAGTGAGAGAAGTTCATATCTAGTCCGTGAATTAGAGCATGCATGACCATTTGAGTGTCATGGTCAGCAAGATGATGATTATTGTCCCGGGAGGAGAAGCAGAGTTGAATTTGAGAGTAGAATTGTAGATGAGAGGAAGGTGGAATTCGTTGGCTTGTTCTTCGAAAAAGTTTCCATCATACCCAATGTCAATAAATGCTTCAATTACTTGGGCCCTGTTGAAATGAATGGCTCCATTTTTGTCATTCAGACTGAGAGCAGAGCGAATGGAGTCTTCAGTGATTTCAAAGGTGAGGTGATTCACACGAGTTCTTATTGGGCTTCCAGGTAGGTTGGGTTCAGATCCTGTATTGACCCAAAATTCCCTTAGAAATTCGTATCTGAAGGGAGTGTTCTGGTAATGGTTGGCTGATGGTTGGAGGTATGAAGACAGTGGTTGTGAGTTTGGTGAAGTGGAATTTGGAAAGCTTGTCTGTCTAACAGAGCTTGAAAATCCATTTTCTGATGAATATTTGAATGAAGATTGGATTTGTTTAATGTGTACTTGGATGATTTGAGAATGATATCTATCTATTTGTAATCGGGAAGAGTTCAGAAGTCTGGATATTTGACAGTAAGACCTTTGGGCTTTGTCGGCTGCTTAGACTTGTGATAGAGGTAGTTGGGATGGTTTGTGAGAGGGAATTAACTCTTATTTTCATCATTCTTCTATCTTTAGAGTTATTATTACCTCTTTTGTGTACTTTAACTCACAAAGATTTGTTTCCCGATATGCCTATTGCTATTTAAGTATGTGATTTGATAGGCATCATTTCTCATCAGGAAGAAAAAGTCAACTTTTTAAAGAAGCATTTTGAAAGTGACAAGTGTCTTTTTAGATCATTTATTGAAGAAGGAGGAAAATAAAAAATACATGAAACGTTAAAAAGGACTCCCCCTAGATATGTGCATGAATGGGAGTCATTTAGTTGATACAGATATTCTGCGGAAATTCTAAAGAGTATCTGTTCAAGCAGAAAAATTATTTGGTTTTTGGAACCCATTTGTTTTTGGGTTTTTGTTAGTCGTTCTTTTCTTTTTAATTATTACAGATTTGGAAGATACACTCAAGGAGGTGTTACACTTTGCTGAGTATAGTTGTTTAGTGTTGTAGTGTTCTCCAATTAGTTTTACCATTTCATTGCACATGCAGTGCTTGTATATGGTACTTTCTCCAAAACTTTCAAGATTTCGACTTGAGGAGCTGGTTGACTTAGATTTGGTTTTGTTTGAGTCATGAGGTTTGGACTGAGTGTTATATGAAATTTCAGAGACTGGACTTTTGCTTTTGTGTAACATCCGTAAACAATTTGATGTCAAACTTGAACATTATAACATTATAAATCGGTCCCCATAAATTTTTTTTTTTGTTCAAAATACATAGTTTGACAACCATAAACCCAACACTTGAGGTTGCATTTACAAAATATACCCTTAGTAGTGTTTGATATCCAAAAGTGATCATTGACTTAATACATACGTTTCTTCCACAACGTACTTGATGGGTCTTTCATCCTTGATGTGATCGGTTCTTCGTAGTCTTGATGAGCATCCCGCTAGGCTTAACCCTTTTACCTGCAATTCACTCACTTTCAATAGTGAGTTTCTATTGCATAAACATGTATAAACATCATTTAAAATGAGAAATATCAATTAAATTTAGGAAAGGGATTCTAGGCGTATCGCCTAAGATTACCTCCTTTCTAGGCGATACGCTTATATTGCCAGGCGTATCGCCTACTAGATCTTTTGCTCCAAGCGATACGCTTGGAGCTGAATTTCCAGGGATTTGGCCGATTTTGGTCAGTTTCACACTTAGAAAGTTTTTATGGTTTTTCACAAATTTTGCAAATTTCATCCAGATTCTTTAGGGACTTCTCCCAGCCATTCCAGGCCTTCAAAACACTATTTAAAACATGTTTATAAGGCAAAATACATACCTTAGTCATGGTTACGATACAATAACCAACCCCGGGTTCACCCGACCCGTTTGACCCGTTAAGGGATTTCCTTGTGTCATTCCAGAAAGTTATGAACCAAATAAGGTCTACAACGTGTATTTTGCAACTATATTCACGTATACAAGAATTAGGTATAAACATGATTGTATGCACATACCTTGATTGGTTTTACACATCCATTAAGGATTAAATTCCTCACTTAACCATTTTGTTTGAGTTTCTATGTCCCAAAACACATAATTACATTCATATTAATCTACTTGTCATTGGATTGCATAACCATTGTAAATAATGTCCAAATGACTCATTTATTTATTTGACCCATTAAGACGGGTTCTTGCCTTTGGTATCTTCCAATGCTTTATTTGACCACATCTAAGCATTTAGGATCTATGGTTCTATAAACCATTTATGATCCTGCTTTTCTTGTTACATGGCATAGGCTTTTCAAACCCATTTCCGCCCATTGTAACTTGTTATTCGCTTTATGATTCCTCCGAATCTTTACTACGGTCAAATCTAGCAATTGAAGAACCTTTTTGACAATTAGGCTTCATGGTTCCTAGAACCATTTGTCACCCATAATATAGCTCATAGTTTATTCCATTGTATGGATTTACACATTTTTGTATCTACTACTTGTAACATAAACGATGTTACTTTCTACATTCTACCCGTATGCGTCATGCTTAAACGGGTTTCTTATCATGCCTTGCATGATTTCTTTTATTCAAATTCTACTCGATGTAACACTACTCTTTATATTCTTAAGTAATACTCATTACACCATTAATGAGTTTTATTGTTACTTAAGTAAGTGTAAGTTGTACTTACCTTGCATCCATGTGAGCATTTCCACCTTCACTTTATCCGGTTGCAAGCTTCACCTAGCTAGCTCATCAAGATCAACTAGCATATTATATCCACAAAATGATTAGGTTAGTTTCCGTAACATACCTCTTCCATTTTCATGGATTAACTACTTCATAATTCATCAATTAACAACGTAGGCTAGTTTGACTTTTAAAAGTCAAACTACCCATTTGGGCATAACTTTGACATTACCCCTTCAGCTGAGTAATCCACTATATGTTTAACACATAGTTAAATTTATAAACAACCAGAGTATAGCATCATGCATCTTTTTCATACATACATACAATCCTTACAAAATTCAAGATTCTAGAAAAATGAATTCTAATACCATATTTTTTCAGCAGTGCTGCTGTAACGGTCCTTTTTTACCACTCTACGAATTTTTCTAGCATTCCATGTTCAAAGATGAAAGGTATTACACTGAAAGACCTTTCTAGGCGTATATGGCACACATTCTAACGATTTTTCTATGATTTTATACATCATTTCCAAAAACAGGACAACAGCCATTTTTCCTTCCAAACAGCATGCTGGAAAATTAAATGGCCATATTCAAGTGTCGTTTTGAACCATTATAAATCAGATTTAGTTCCAAGTGTTCAAACATGAAACATAGTATTCACAACAAGCTTTCCGATCGTATATTTACATCCCAAACGGACATACGAGTGATCTTATACAACGCTTTCAAAGCAGCCCCACAATTAGATTTTTATCATTTATACATGTCCATTAAACACATTTTACAAGCATGGATTTCATAATTCATACTCATACCTATGTCATGCTCCCTAATAGTATAATATCCCTACACTTTATCATTATTTCAAGCATTTTATATAAGTTAGGCATTTCATCAAACACCTAGTGTGCATACCACAAATTACACACTTTCACAATATTCTAATATAAGGAAACCACCCATTAAGTGTAGTTCCAAGGAATCCTTCAATATACCCATGATAGGATAAAAACTTGATGTGTTATCACTTTAGACATAATCTAAAACATCATTATCATACAAGTCTTACAAATTACATGAAGTTGTAAGCATTTTAGTATCATC
>JBCNJP010000013.1:14745803-14766803 GCA_039602395.1 Deinandra increscens subsp. villosa
AATATTTGTTCCGAACCCTTAAGCTTGTAAAACCTCTCGGGTTGAACTTTTTAAGCCTTGAAAACATCCTTCTTAACTTGCTTCAATATAATTTTCTTCAAATTTTGTTGTTTTGAAGCTTGAACACCACCATCTTCAATAATTTTTGTCTTAAAACCCAAACCAGCCTATTTTCCAAAATCTTTTTCTTCTTAACTTGATGATGTATGCCCGTTCTTCGCTAATTAAAAAAATTCAGCTTTAACTTCTTTAACGCCCTTCTTTGCATAGAATATTGTCTCATCAATATCACGATGAGATCGAATTTTCTCGGTAGAAGTAGTTGACTGTTCATTCTCAGGTGATGTCGAACTAGACACAAATTGAGAAAATTTAGGAACCTCATATTTCATTTCATTCTTCTTGCCAGTCTTCTGGTTTTTCTTCTTCTTCACAACCTTCACTTCTTTAGAATTTGATGATGAAAACTTTGAATAATCATAGTCTTCAACCTTTTCCTTCACATTATTGACAGCTTCTTTGATAATAGCCAGGGGTAACTGTCCTATCAAAAACTCCTTCAAAATTCTCATCATTTACCAAGAAACTTGTGAATGGTTATGAACAAGAATATGACCCACCCGCGAGTTGCGGCGGGAAATTTGAACCTTAGTTCGTTCTTAGTTCGTTAAATATGCGTCTTTTCGTTTTGTATTTGGCCAGTTTACTCTCAAATAGAGAAAGTAACTATATGTTTAGTTAAGAGTCCATCAAGTTAGTTCAAAATGATAGTCCATCCACTTTTTTATCACAGTTTATGTGTGGAAGTTTGAGTTTTACATTTGTTACAAAATGAAGGAGCTGTAATGAGTCTACCTAAACATCCATCTTGTCAGATTTACATAATATGTTGGCTCACTTATTTACATAGTACTTCCTTCATAGATGGCCCTTGCTGACCTGCTCTCTATTCTTCCTTCTCTGTTTTTTAGGAGTCCTTGATCCTGCTTCTGCAATTTTAAGAGAATGATATTAGTTGGTATGTTTATGCTTGTTTTTGTATCTTTATTCCTAACACGACGACCTGTGTGCATGTTTGTTTCCGTTTTTTCCTGCAGGTGCATTTGGGGATGGATGTGGTAGGAGGTGCACTTGATTTTCTTCCATGTTATTGTTACCTAGTTCCGAAACACTTTGTATGAAAGCTGATGCTTTGTTCCTGAGTCAGAGGGTGAATTGCTTTTGAACTCCTATTACTGAGAGCATTGGGGTTGGGATCTCTTTGGGGTTGCTAAAACCGTTTTTAATCAACATGTCATTGCAACTTACACCATACAAAACACTTATTTCAATTCAATATGGGCTTTGGTTATGTATGTATGCAAGAGAACTTATATGATTGTAATTTGGTTTAGAAACCCTTATTTTAATTTAGTGTATCCGTGGGTGAACTCTGCTTTTGACTATGTATGAATACAAAATAGTGTGTATCATCACTTTTAATGTTCTATTACCCATAAGTATCATATTCTTAAATATTGTAGTCATGTGGTAAATGGAAATAACACTTACATGTAGGTTGGTATGACTTTGTCATAGTTTAGGCAGACTAACTTCCCACTCTTCTCAAGAAGTGTGGTGTTGCATGTTTGGTCTGGACATTTTGCACTAAACCATCCAAGATGAGCTTCGAAATATTTGAATCTTGCTACATAGATGAACCTTTTGTTCTGTTGTAAAGTAAAGAGGAAGTATTAATGTCTTATGGTTGTATATTAAATATTGTTATTGTTATAAGAAATGATTTTCTTTACATTGAATTCTGTTGGATCTTTCATTTTCATATCAGCAATGGTCATTTGCATTTTGATGTGGTCGTTAGTTGCTTCAAGTCTGGGTATGATAAGTGCCTTCCTTAGAGATACTTGAGGCTGCAAAGGAAGAGAATAAGTTATATTTTGAATGATGGTTATTGATTCTTAATTATAACTACCTGTCTTCTATTTCAGTTAGGTTTGGGAGTGGTGGATTTATGAGAAATGTGGTGATACCGTGATATCACTTGACCCAGCTACAGCTTCCCTGTAATGTTGTTTATGTACGTTGTAGTTGGTATTTTGAAGATGCATTCAATATTCTAAGCGGGTCAAAAGAGTGGACTTAATAAGAAGGCTCAAATATGAAAACTGAACCGAACTGGACAGTAAATGAATCTATTTTTCATATAGTAAATAAGTGAATAAGTAAGAAAGCGATCGAAATTTTTTTTAGCCAATTCGAGTTACATAACTGTAACAATGAGAAGAGCAGATGAAAGCGAAAACTGAACCGAACTGGACAGTAAATGAATGTGTTTGTTTGTTTCCAGGTTTGGGTTGGTTTTAACTTATAAGTGTCTAAAGGAATAAAGTATATACTTACTTTCCTAAATGCATTACTTCTCTTTAGGCACAAAATTTCAAACAAAACACAGGCAACTTAATCTAAAAACACAGGTTTCAATGGCATCATGCTACTTACACTCCACTATTTGAAAGAGCATAAATAAAATATCCGTCAGTTTTAATGTGTAAAAGAATGGGAGGTTTATTTACTAAATAATTGGTCTTTTCTTTAATCCAAGCATCAGATGGTACCAAAACACAGGTTTAACTTCTTTTCTTTAATTCAAGTTGAGGTTAAGTTTTTTAATCCAATCAGATGGTACCAAAACACAGGTTTAACTTCTTTGTCTTTCTTTAATCAACGCTAGTGGTAGCTAAAAAGAAATAGTAAAAGTCGTAGATGTAACATCAGGCAACTTACACTCTACTATTAGAAAGGAAGATTTATTATTAAATAATTGGAAAACATCCTGATATGCTTGAACTTGTTCTAATTTACATCACAGTCGCCTCTTTAATCATCAAACCCACTTCGATTTGATGCCCTTATAAATCTATTTTCTAATTGTCAATTGTATGTAATCCAACTATGCAGATTTAGCTACATTATTAGCAGTAACATACGATAGGTAAGGGGCACAACATATGAAAACAACATAAGATCAAAAGTATTATTAGTCTAATGAACACCAATGGTTTACATAACAAACTCCTAGTATAATTTAGCTGAAACTTAAACATCTAAACAACTACGAACATAAACTAATTAGGTGACTTTAATATAATCAGAAACTGAGTTTGAATAAGATTAACTCATTTACAAAAAAAAAAAGAAAAAAAATTATTGGTGATTAACCAAAAGACAATAGCCTAAACTATAACTCATCTAAAAACAAATATGCAAACACAGAAAAACATGACAAAAATTAGAACATCAGAGAAATGAAATGAATGCAACAATCCATACAATAAAAAGAAGTACAAAAATAGCATACAACCAAGCAGGAAGGAAAAATTTCACAAAAAAAATATGAAATCACTAACACTCCTAATTCAACGCACCTGTTAGAGCAAAGCATAACCAGCTAAAATCAAAACCCACCTAAGGAAACTCCGATTCGATCCGCCCCCGAGTCATCATAGCCTTACTATGACATGTAAATGTCAAAGAATTACGGGTGCAAACGAAGCACACTAAAGTGCCTCGCATAAAAATAAACTACACAAAAAAATACAAAGTAAAATATGGCTCAGTTTATATGTCAATCATCATAGCGGTAACCGCTCAGATCGTATACGGGACTCAAGTAGGGTAACAACAACAATCTGAAGATGGTGTCGTTGCCAAAATCACTAAGTCTAAAACCGTAAAGACAAATATCATCATAGCCTTACTAAGACATGTAAATGTCAAAGAATTACAGGTGCAAACGAAGCACAGTGAAGTGCCTCACATGAAACAAATTGCAATCTTCATATCTTCAGAGCCTTAAGAAAAGTTTATATCATCACAGGAAAGCATTTGTACTCAAATCAGGTAATCATATCTTATATCAGTAAGACATAGCCCGCCATTTTCATCGAATAGGACACAGGTTCGATTAACCATCACTGCCCAAGTTGACAGATAAATTGGCTAAACCCATGATCGTCATCGCCTTCACGGCTCTGATCAATTGCTAATATACCAAATAAGCAAATGGAGGTCGAAATTACTCAGATCTCATCTCTACCAAAGAACATCAAGTAAAGTTTGTGTGTAAAATCGAATCGACGGCAGCGAGGAACAACAAAATTAAGTCAGTTGCGAAAATCATCAAGATCTCCGCCTCGCCGTAAAAAGAACCACCCCAAAGATGAAGCTCGGCGAAGGCAGGAACCACAAAACAAACATCAATCGATTGTCACCAACGGCGACGAAAGACGACGGTAAAAGATCGTAATCGACGACGACCGACTGCGGCTAAACCTCTTAAACATAGTAGAAGTAACAAAACCAATCGACGGTCACCAACAGCCGCGAAAAAGGAATGCAAACCACCGCAATCGACTGTCACCAACGGCGATGGAAGACAACGGTAAACGATCGCAATCAACGACGGCCGATGGCAGCTAAACCTCTCAAACAGAGTATAAGTAACAAAACCAATTGACAGTCACCAACAGCCGCAAAAACCGACGGCAAACCACCGCAATCGATGCCGGGCGACACCGGAAGAAACTCTCGGGGAGAGGAAAATTAGGAGTGAGGAAAGAGGGAGTGTAGATAAAGTGGAAAATGGAGAGTCGGGGAGAGTCGGTGACATCACATATCACATATGGAAGAACTTTATTGGCTTTAAAAATATATGACAAAAAACTAGTGGTGCAAACGAAGCACAGTAAAGTGCCTCACATGAAATCAATTAAAATTGTTAATATATATAATTTGTAACATTGTTCAGAAGACGATTTGTGTCAATCACTTGGATTTTCAAATCAGAAATCTTTTGTTGTGCTTCAGCTAATTCCTCTTCTGTGGTGATCAACTTCTTAGCAACCCTATTTGTTTCAGAATTTTGAAGCCTCAAATTGTCTAACTCACCAAACAACTATTTCTTTAACTTATCCATGTTTCTTTTCTAGATATGAATGTTTGTATTCAACAACTTGTTCACTCTTGTCAACTCCTCCTCCAACAATACTTTATTCTCAATAGAATAACTTTTTGCTTTAGTTGCAAGTTCATCAGAAGTCTTATTGAGTATATCAAGCTTAATTTTGGATTTTTCAAATAAATCATTGAAATCATTTTCAACATCTTTTGTTTCAGCCTTCCACTTCTCAACTTCTTGAACTAAATCAACATTTGCTTCAGATAGTTTTGCATTCTTCAACTCAACATCCTTACTTTCTTGCTTAGAAACCTCCAATTCTTCCTTTACTACTTTCAGTTCAGCAGTAAGAATTCTGACTTCTTTCAACAAAGAATCATTTTCCTTCAACAAATTATCAATCTTACCTTCATAATTTTCATTCTCAGTTGATTCATAGGAACTAGAATCGGAATAATAATCATCTGGAACATTTGTGATAATCAATGTTGATTTATCAAAAACTTTTCCCCAATCATAGGTTCCATCGCTTTGAACAGCCAATGCTTTTGTACTTGATGAAGTTTGGGAACCATTGGTAATTTTTTAATCGGATTTACTTGCCTGAGATTGCTGACACTCTCTTGCAAAGTGACCAGAACATTTGTAACATTTGACTTTCAGTTTGTCTAAACCCAACTTTCCATTTGCATCAACAGCATGTCTTCTAGTTTTCTTATAAAACCTATTTACTCCCCGAGTCAACATAGCCAATTTCCAGGCCATATCTACTTCATTCAAATGATCATCATCAATTTCATTAAAATCCTCTTTAGTCACCTGAGCATCACTAATATTTTTTATGATCATTCCAAAAGATGATGAAATTAAAGCACAGATCAAAGTAGCACAATCGTTAATTGTCTTGACAGAAAATGCATTTTGATTTGTCAAATCTGGAATAGTAAACTGCAACCTCTAGAATAATTAGAATCATTATAAATACCTGAAACATTCCCAATGAAAGTTGTACTTGGTGTAGAACTAACACCGATTGGTTTAGCTTTATCATTTATGCTTGCGGCATTTTGACCATGATACAATTCTGGGTTTTACAATTAAGCAGTTGATTTGTTTAAATTCAACATTTCCATTTCTCCTGCATGAAGTTTACCAGTTAGCTCATGAAATGATAATGTTGAAAATTCTTTTTCATGTGTAATCAACAAAACATAATTTTCCCATTTCACCGGCAATGCCTCCAAAATCTTTTCTTTCAATTCTTCATCGGTTTTCTCAACTCCAACAACATTCAATTCACTTATCAGATTGAAAATCTTGATACAAGAGCTGTAATATTTTCTTTATCATAATCCTAAAAATTATCAAACTCTTTGTTCAAAACCTTTCTTCGACTCTGTTTGTATTGATCATTTTCTTCACATCTTTCCGATAAAGCATCCCATAATTGTTTTGTCTTCTTGCAAGTGTTGAATTGATGAACAAATTCGGTAGGTAGAGCCATGGTAAGATAGTCAAAAGCTTTCTGTTCGAGTTCATAGCTTTTCCTTTCTTCAGAAGAAAAATCTTTGATTTTCTTATACTCTCCTCCATCAGTTGGACGCATGTAAAGTTTTTGAATTGGAATCCATAGATTGATGTCATTTGTGATGACATAGGCAGAAAACCTTTTTTTTAATTGTTATAATCTTCAACTTGGGAACTTCTTGTTCCGATTTTGTTATCGAAATTGATCAAGGTTTGCATCGCGTTTTGCATGACGGCAAAAGCTTGGAAATCCGTGATTTCAAATTTTGTTTATCCGAACTAAAGTGAAGATAGGTGAACCGAACTCAACCGAATGGAGATTTGTCCAAACTGAAATAGTTAACCGAACTGGAAATGAGACGAACTGAATCTAACAAAAGTAATCCGAACTGGAAAATTTATCCGCACTGAGCAGAACTAGAAGTAAAGCGAATTGGAGATAACCGAACTTGTCCGAACAAAGACTTCGGTTTTCCGAACTGAACCGAACTGAAGCGAACTGTCACTTCGGGTGATGGTTATTTTTCGAAATAGATGATCTTTACCCGAACTAGAACGAACCTGGCATTTTTCGATCAAAAATTCAAGATTTTGGATAGATTTGAATGATATTTGCAGCAGTAGATCAGAAAAAGTGACAGTGAATGATTTAGAAAAGAAATTTTCTTAAGAAACTCGACTGAAATGGTCAAAATCTAGCAAAAACACTCCAACTTTTCCAAAAACGACACTTTTTGTTTTAAGGAATCCAAAAATAGCAACCAAAAATCAGTAGAGTGAACCAGAAAGCTCTGATACCACTTGAAAATCCGTGAGCGTTGGATCGTCTACTCGATCTAGCTATTTCGGATAAGAAACGAGTAATTAAAGATTGTTTTATTGATCAAAAGAGAATAAATACAATCTGGAACTCACTCAGAGAAACACTATAGAAAAGACACACTTAGTACAGTCCCTCTCTCTTCTCGTTACTGAGTTACAAAGCAAAACGGGTATTTATACTACTGTACCCGAAATCACCCGAACCCGTGGTTCGTGTACACCCGAATTCATCCAAAGTGTGACTTCGGATGGCAGTTCGTATCACTTCGGATCCACTTCGTGTAACAGCCATTTTGCACATTCGTCTTGTTCAGATACTTCACATGATGAACCGATTAAGCTGTAACATTTAGAACTGCATATAAATCACCAATAGGTACAACACCATTTTGGTTAGTTTATGGGAAAGCGTGTCATCTCCCTGTAGAACTAGGACACAAAGCCTATTGGGCCCTAATAGCTGCTAACTTGGATCTTGAGGAAGCTGGACAGAGAAGATATATTAAATTGCATGAACTAGAAGAAATGCGCGATGACGCATACAATGTGTCTGCTAAGTATACAGAACGCACTAAACGTCTCCACGATCGCTATTTATGCGGAGAGAAAGTATTTGAACCACGAGATAGGGTTTTCCTATAAAATTCATGATAAAGGCTCTTTCCCGGAAAACTACGATCTATGTGGACAGGGTCGTTGTAAAAAGTAAAAAGTGTCACCGCAAACGGATCCGTTGAAATAATAAAGTAAGACGGTTCAACTTTTCGTGTAAATGCCCAGCAACTGAAACACTACCTAGGAGGACCGATTGAAGAGATCGAGGATGAAGAAATCAACCTCGAGAAAGTTTTGTAAACATAGAAATAGTGACTCGTAAATGTGACAACCCGTCAAAACTCCAAGGTCAAACATGTCATTTTGAATATATATATATATATATATATATATATATATATATATACGTATATACATGTGCATGACTTGATATAATAGTATTAGTAATAAACACTATGCACGAAAGCGTCCAACCTTGACAATTCCCACGTTTGTATTGGAAAAATAAACCGGTAACAAAGATAAGTTTCCCACGTTTGTATTGGAAAAACAAACTCGTAACAAAGATAAGTCCATCCATAGTTATAAGGAGTTCCGATAACAAGAAAAGTATAAATATAAAATGACTTTTATATTTTACCGAAACAGTGTCGTGAGAAATCACACCGACACTCGACAAGGTCTTGAGTGAACATTTTACTTAAAACTTTAGTTAGTTTTAATAGTAGAAAATATTCGAGCTAGAAGCGGATCAAATGAGATATAGAATTTCAACCATAAGAAATAAGAAAAAGGAATATAAAATGACTTTTTATATATATTTTTTTCTTGAAACGATGCCGTAAGACATCATACCAACCCCCGACGAACACTTTAAGCAAATATTTTAATTAGAACTCTAGTTTGTTCTGACTACGTAAAATATTGGAGCTTAAAATATAGTAAACGAATTATTTATTTTCTGAACGCAGTACGCGAGCAAATAAAATAAATAAAACGGCAACCTCTAAATAATTAAAGTTATGACTAAAAATATAGTCGTTCATTAACGACTAAGCCTCATAAATTATTTACGAAGTTCGACTCGATCAAAACGCCAAAACGATTCGGTGTAGCTCAGTCCGTAACCCAAATTGGGCCCGACAAAGCCTAATAGCCCGAAGTTATTTATCCAAGCCCGAAACTCGACCCAAGGATCCAACCCGACACCTCGGGTGAACCGAACCAACCCACGGCCCAACGATCTGTCCAAGTTGCCCGGCCCATTCCTTTACCTTTTATATAAACTTTGGCTCATTCATTTTATATACTTTATAAGGATTTTGGCCAATTTAAAATATAAAAGCCCATCACCTTAACATTATATTTTTATAATGTTTTCATGCTAGGCATTCACCTCCATGAGTAAATTTTATATATAAAAAAGTGATTGAATTTTTATAAGTTTTATAAAAATAAATGAAAGAATCTAGAAGTTTGAATTAGACCAGATGTCTAATTTAGTTGCCAGTTGTTTTTACCCAAAACAACACTCAAACTCAACCTCCCATACTCCCAAACCCATCTCAACACTCAACCCCCTTATAAATACCAATTACAACACCACACAACACACCAATTCTCCTCTTCTTTCTTGTTCTTCTCTCGGCCGAAACCCCCATCCCCTCGTTTTTTTTCTCTTGTTGCCATAAAGGAGGATCAAAAAAATGATCACACACATGCAACACAAATAAATCGGATCCTCCCCTCTTCCATATAAAAGTTGTGATCAGCCCCCACATTTAATACAAATAATCCCCACCTTGTTTCTTTGGTACAAACAGCCCCAGGTGGCACCAAAACAGCCCCAAAACGACCACCATCGGAACACCGTTGAGCTGCCGATGCACCACCAACGGAATCTCCGCCAAGCCACCTCCCAAAAGGCCTCAAAGTTTGCCCCTAATGAGCATCGTACGGCACCGAAAACTAGCCCGTAAATAGCCGATATACCTTTCGAGTCAACACTTTAAAGTTCGATATTATTCGATCGAGTTTTCAGAATTATTCTTGTCTCTTTCGGTTCATCACCTAGCCTAGTGCTAGAGGTGAAAGTCTAAACTTTTCAATATAATTATTTCTGTTGTTCATTTTTATATTGATATTCACTCAAAACGAGTTTTGATGCTTCACTTCTAAATATATAAAATGGACGAACAATCTTAAATATTAAACTCGTGTCGAATATTTGAGGACATACACCTTGATCGTGAAATATCGATTGCTTGTTGAACCTCATGTCTCAATATATAATTAGTATACACTTGGAAACTAAAAAGATTATAAACCGACACGAGAACCGTTAAAGGGACACCTTGGACTTGAAAATATAAACGGATATATATATTTTGGACCTAAAAATGTAAATGTTAGATTTTGGACTTACACGTCATGAAACATATATATTTCAACAAATTTTCTTAAGAATGTTGACGACGCATCACGTCAATATCTCGTTTTACTATTTTATTGCTTAGATATTATTTTCTAAATATAATTTAGAAAAACTTGAAATATCCTAAACCTAATAATATTTAAGGGAGCTAAATATTACTTATCGTAACGAATCATTTGCCGGATACTTTTCAAGAAAACGATTTAGATCGTGTGCCTATCGCGTAGATGAAAATATACATAATCACGAACGTTAAATAGTAAAAATAATTTATTATTTATCAATGTTCAAGACTTGATTTTATATGTATATTTTCATGACTTTTAAACAAGAAATTTCCTTACAAGCACTTCTATAAGTTATATATATTTGCGTAAATATTTCTATGACTTATATATAATTAATTGCCTATAATTATAACCTCGAACTTAATTATATTATGAGAGCTTCAAATAATACTTTATTATTTCTCTCAATATTTCAAAACTTGATTGAACATATATATATATATATATATATATATATATATATATATATATATTTACATGACTTTAAATAATTATTACTACGATTCATATATTTATTTAACTATAAATATTATCACAAGTCTAAATATTTATTTGAACAATAAATATTACGAACGGGTTTTTCAAACATTACAAATGATAATATTATGTCAAGACTCGACCAGGATCGTTGGATAACTGAACGTTATCTAGACTGAATCAAAGACCTAAAACACGTCTATTATTATCATTGATATTAGGACATTGTTTATTAGCTACATCCAGCGCGATACAACTTTCATCATTACCTTGATCAGGTGAGTTTCACGACCCATTTTCCTTTACTGTTTTATCAATGGGGGAGAAATACATGAAAAACAAACTTCATACTTTCTTTTGATCGTATACAAAGCCTTTCCTTTAAACTATTTTAAATACTTTTGGAAAGAATCATGAGACAGACAAACACACTTTAAATAATTATTGGAACTATAATTATTTCTACCAATCCTATATTTATTAGACAATAAATATAACCGTCCAGACAAACACCTGATTGATAGTATGATACAACTGTAACACTATATTTGATTATTTGTTTTTTCGTAACCCCATTCACGGTAATCTTGTGGATAACTTGTTACTGCAAAGCCCACCATCAATTGATTTCGATTAGTTATGTACGAAACGATAACTAGTGAATAGATTTGTTTGGGTTGACGCCCCAGCCCTAGCTGGTCGCTCCAGTTCTGACTTCGCGTATACAAGTCATGGGGTACATGTTAGTTATTCTATGTCAGTGGTATTTCTTGGGGGAAGTTACCATCCGGTGGGTAAATCAGTTAGTGTTCGAAATCAAGGATCAGGTAAAGTCAATACCATAGTAACCACATTTATTGTTAATTATAATATGTGCGTCGTGTGAAGTATCGAGACAAGACGATGAAAAGTTCAAGAAAAAGTTCAAGCTACTAGGCAACTGGGTCCGAACTGCCAGTTCGGATCCAGGCAAACTGGCAGTTCGCCCAGGGTTCGCCCAGACGTGTATATATAAAAAGTTTGACTTTGTATTTTAAAACACAGAGAGACAGAGCGTGTGAGATCAAGTGTTAAGTGTGTGTTGTTCACGGTGTTTCTCTAAGTCTGTTTCTGAGTGTTTACTGATTGTAATTGTTCTTTTAATTAATAAAACAATCGGTTTAATTACGTTTTGTATCCGATATAGCTAGATCGAGTAGACGATCCGATGCTCACGAACTTTCAAGTGGTATCAGAGCTTTCTGGTTCATTCTACTGATCTGTGGTTGCTATTTTTGGACTTTTCGAAACAAATTGTGTCGTTTTTCAAAAATTTAGAGAGTTTTTGCAAGTTTTCAATCATTTCTGAGTCGTTTTTGGTACAAAATGTGTTCTTAAATCATTCCTCATCATATTTCTTGATCTACTACTGAAAATCTCGCAAAATATGTCCAAAATCGAGAGTTTTAAGCGAAAAATGTTTATGTTCGTCTAAAGAAATTTCAGTTCGGCATAACTGTCATCCAAACTCCAGTTCGGCTTAAGTTCGTCTGTCTGAAGTCTTGTTCGCGTAAGTTCTAGGCTTGATTATGTTCGTACATCCGAAGTTCAGGTTCGGTGTAACATCCCGGTTTTTAGATCGGGTACATATGTTAAATAACATGTTAAATTATGTAACATGAAAAGTTAAAAACCCCCAACTTGGTCATATTTAATCGTTATGCGAAACTATGGGGTTTAATGGGTAAATCCAAGTTTTGGTTGAAATAAAAACAAGAACTAAAATGGAGTGACCAGAATTGCTAATAGCCTAAACTAGAATACAACAAAAAGAAAGGGGAAGAAGGGGAGGTCGTATTTCACGACCAGGAGATCGACCGGCTCCCTCTTCATCACCAATCTCGAAAATCCATCAATTAGAGGATCAAAGCTGCGATTTTGTGATTGGAAATCAAGATTTAGAAGCCTAGAACCCTTCTTAACTATTAGAGGCTTTGGTGGAGGTAATCTCTACATACTTGCATGCTTGAAATCCGAATTCTATGGATAGAATACCATGATTGAAGCTGTGATTTAGTGTTGTGATGATTATATAATGATATGCCCATGATATAGACACATAAATGCTTGAAATTGTGACCAAAACATCAAGTTTTGGTGGGGTGAATTCTAGGCTACGAATTTTAAGCCATGGGGGTTAAGTTTTTGGATTTCCATGTTGTTTATTGCTTAAATTGTGTGTGTTTGTTTACTTGTATGAGTTAATTGATGCATGATAAGGTGAAGCATTATTGTAAAACCTTGATATGCAAGTTATGGGAACTAAACCTAAATCAAAGTAGGTTGAAAAGATGATATCATGTTGATGCACACCAAGTGCTCGATGAAATGTCCAAATGAGCTAGTGATTAGCAAATGGATGTTTACGAATGCTAAACATGAGGCCTTAATGTATTAAACAAATTAAGTGCCAAAGATGTGAGTAGGGACTAATGTGAAATTCATGCTTACATAATGTGCTAAATGGAATGATATAACACCATAAAAATGATGAAAATCTAGTTATGGGGCTGTTTTGAAAGTGTTGTATAAGATCACTCGTATGTCCGTTTGGGATGTATGATATACGGTCGAAAAGCTTGTTGTGAATACTATGTTTCGTGTTTGAACACTAGAAGCTGATTCTGACTTATAATGGGTCAAAACGACACACCAACGTGGCCATTTAATTTTCCAGCAAGCTGTTTGGAAATAATTATAGTTGCTGTCCTGTTTTTATAAACATTGTATAAAATTATAGAAAAATCGTTAGAAGGTGTACCATATACGCCTAGAAAGGTCTTTCAGTATACTACCTTTCATCTTTGAACATGGAATGCTAGAAAAATTCGTAGATGGGTCAAAAATGAGCCATTACAGCAGCACTGCTGAAAAATATGGTACAAGAATGTATTTTTCTAAAATTTTGAATCTTGTAAGGATGGAAGAATTGAATGGCTCATGTATCTTATAGCACATATATGATGACTAGTTGATGTTATATTGATCTTAGTTATGAATAATGAGATCATGAAGCATAGTAGGTGACGTTATTAGTCATAAAATTGAAAAAAGCTTATGATGATGTTTAAATACTTGCAATTCGTGTAGGATTGTATGAAAGTATGAAAAAGGTGCATGATGCTATATTCTAATTGCATACTAATTTAATAATGTGCTAGAATTGTAATGGATTACCTAGTTAAAGGGTAATGTCAAAAATATGCTCAAATGGGTAGTTTGACTTTAAAAGTCAAACTTACCAAAGTTTTGAAATAATGATCTATGAGATAGTTAAATCCATGAAAATGGAAGAGGTATGTTATGGAAACTAACTTAACCATTTTATGGATATGATATGATAGTTGGTCTTGATGGGCTAGCTAGGTGAAGCTTACAATCGGATGTGTCAACCGGATAAAATGAAGGTGGGAACGCTCACATGGATGCAAGGTAAGTACAACTTACACTTACATAAGTAACAATAAAACTCATTAATTAGGCAATGAGTATTACTTAAGTGTACAAATGAAAGTGTTACATTGAGTTGAATTTGAATCAAAGCAATCATGCAAAGCATGACAAGAAACCCGTTAGAGCATGACGCCTACGGGTAGAATGTTGAAGGTAACATTATTTATGTTACATGAATTAGATAAACATATGTGTATTGGCAATTTTAGAAGAATAAACTGTAAAGTGCATAATGGGTGACGAATGGTTCTAGGAACCATAAAGCCCAAGCCTAAAGGTTCTCCAATGATAAACTTGACCACAGGAAAGATTCGGACGAATCAAATAATGAATGGATGTTACAATGGCTAAATGGGCTTGAAGAGTCTATGCCAAGAACAAAGGAATGGAAATCATAAATGGTTAAAGAACCATAGATTCCAAGGTTTAAATGTGGTCAAGTGAGGCATTTGGGGTAAACCAAAGGCAAGGACCCGTCTTAACGGGTCAAATAATGGTACAAGGCTTACTTGGCCAAATACTAGAATGCTTTAGTGAACCAACGATAAGTAGAGTGGAATTATATGAACTATGCCAAAACTAGAAGTAACAGTAATGCATAAGGCTAAACTCATAACGGATGGGTAGGACTAATTGTTAGTTTTGCATATAACTAGTACATTGCCATATTGCCTACGTTATGATCATAGATGCGAATTACATGTGATTGGGTGAATTCTGGATGACAACCCTTGATGGTTGTCTCAAGAGATCCCTTAATGGGTCAAATGAGTCGGATGAATCCCGTAGATGCGAATTGGGTTGGTAAATCGACCAAGGTATGTTTAAATGACTAAAACTTGTATTTAGAACCAATTTATAGGTGTTGGAACACTTAAAAGATGGTAAGAAACCAGCTGGGTGAGTTCTGATGCAAACAGGGTAAGATAGCTGAAAATTTGTCTAAGTATAGAATTGGCCGGAAAATAGCTCAATCCCTGGAAATGTGGTTCCAGGCGTATCGCCTGGAACATCTCAGAAGTTAGGCGATACGCCTACACTTCCTGGCGTATCGCCTGGAATTTAATATGTTCTAGGCGAACGCCTAGAACCTGTCATCCGATTTTGTTTGCAATCTTTCTTATGATCATTGTTTTGTATGTGTTATGCAATAGAAACTCACTATTGAATGTGAGTAAATTGCAGGTAAGGGGAAAGCTTGAAGGGACGCTCATCAAGTGCTAAAGAACCGATCACATGAAGAATGAACGAACCGTTTCGCATTTTGGGTCAAGGAACTTTTATAAAGGTTGATGAACAAATCATTGGATGTCAAACTTATTAAGGGTATATTATGTAAATGTAAACCATGATGATGGTATTATGTGGTTAACAAACAACACGTTTTGTTTAAAAAAAATTCTGGGACCAAATTTTATAAAGCATTTAGTTATGTTTGGCATCAAATTGAACATGGGTATTACAATTTGGTATCAGAGCCATGGTTTGAGAGAATCAAGTACTCGGGGAGTACTTGAACTCAAACCTTGAGCTCAAGGGATCGGGGAAAAGTGATCGGTTCAAGCTTGATGAAGCGTCTGGGCAAGGTACATAACCTTCAATTAATTATTGAAATTGCAATTGAAATGAATAAATGTTCTCATATGCCTATAGAGGCAGAATTGTTAGCTAACACTCGGGAAACGCACGTGGAGGTGTTTTCACACCTGAACCGGAAAGTGCGTGAGTGAAGTGCCCCAGGTAGAAACGGGGTAATGCTAAGGCTAGAAACCTCGTATAAACCTGGGGGAATATTGGCTATGACCAATATGTTGTATGCGTGAGAAAGGTATCCCAGGTAGAAACGGGGTAATGCTAAGGCTAGAAACCTCGTATAAACCTGGGGGGAATATTGGCTATGACCAATATAATGTATAAAATAAAAAAAACCCTTGCTGCAGTAAGGTAAATAAAAGCTGTAAAGCTAACGAAAATTTCGATTCTGTAGATCAATGACGAGCCATGATGGCGGTGATCTTACGGGGAAACAAAGAAGGGAGGCTTTGAGAGCCCAAATATCAATGAGGCAGCTAGAAACGGGGTAAAGCCTAGGCGAGAAACCTCGTATAAACCTGTGGAGAGGTATTGGCCATGACCAATAAAACTTAGAAAACTTTGCCAAGGGCAAGGGAAATCTGAAATTGATAGGTAATTCCTGAATCCTACTATGTTAGGATCATGTTTTTGCTTGGTAAGAACCATATAATGGTCAAACATGAAACAATGGGTGAAAAAGATGTATCATGCGATAAATTATCATAAATGGTTCATCGGAACCATAGATCATAAATGAAATGAAAATTTTGAAAAGGCAACAAGATAGCGGTGTGACAAATAGTTGTGCAATGTTGTATCTTGAAACGCGTGAATATTTATATTCTTGTAGGGTAACCCTGCTATAGGTAAGGAAAACCCTAAAAGTTGTCAAATGTGACACGTTAATTTTGCAGGAAAATTATACTCAAGCAAGTGGATGAATGATGACACATACGACTCCAAAATGCATTGGGCTAGGACTCGAATGCATAATGGGCATGGGCTAAGGTACAACCAGGTGGGACTACCCAACCTGGATTACATTTTGATAAATGGTAATGCATATACTTGTGTCTAAATCGGGTCAAAATAAGAGTCTGGACCCTTGAGGTCATAATTTGAAATTTAAATAGAAATACAATAAAATGAATGGGAAATTGGTGAAGAACGACTCTGTAGGAAGCCGTGAAGCCAATAAAATGAATGGAAAATTGGTGAAGAACGACTCTGTAGGAGCCGTGAAGCCAATAAAATGAATGGGAAATTGGTGAAGAACGACTCTGTAGGAGCCGTGAAGCCAATAAAATGAATGGGAAATTGGTGAAGAACGACTCTGTAAGAGCCGTGAAACCAATGTAATGAATGTGATCATTGGTGAAGAACAACCTAGGAGGGTGGTCGTGAAGCCAATAATTTGAAACAATGTTACATTTGGGACATCTTTGGATATACAAAGGTTTAACCTTATATGGAATTGTCATAAACGAAAGATTAACAAATAACCATGGAACTAATGAGTCGAAATGATCATATGTTTTAATTGACAAAACCGTTAAGACAGTTGAATCATGTTTATTATACGATATCATAAATGGTTAAAAGATATCGAATCTATATAATGTGATTGACTTTTAAGTGACTCGGGATAATCCCAAGTCTAGAATTTATTACAAATATGAAATGGAAAATAAGAATAGGGGGAAACTGGTTATTGCATATGCTATAAAACCCGTAACCCTATGAAATGACTAGACGTTTAACAAAAGGTGAGAAGTAACCTTGTTCAAACGCAGTAAAACTCATGCGGTTGAGTCATGTTGATTCCCATGTAAGTTTCATATAACTAATAGGGAATTGAAGCTGTTAGGTGGGTGATCGACCCAACTTCATGGGTGAGACCCACGGGCATAGATGATTGTGAAAGTAGGGAGGACGCTGGAAGCGACCGTGCCCAAAGATGCACAGAGGATTGCTATGCAAGTAAGTATACTCAAAATTTACCAAATAAATGTTGGAATGTTAATGAACAAGTAATGGTTCGTAAGAACCATAACTACATGTTCAAATGTTATGTGATCGATTAATGGTTAGTATGAACCGAGTCCATATGTTATATTATTTAGAAATGATCCGTAGGGATCATAATGCTGATTATTGTTTATTGCTAGCTAAATGGTTTAAAATAACCATGGCAACACAAGAATATGTTAACATGCCAAGTGTCAAATGAACAATAAATGGTTCATAGGAACCATAACCATAGATTAATTGACAATCGAATGATAAACAATTCATAGGAATTGTGCCAATAATGACAAGGCAATAAGGATAAGGTCTATATTGACATGAAATAGCTAAATGACTCTTAGGAGCCATGGCTTGATTAAAACAGGTGTATTGATGTGAAATGATCCAAAGGAATCATAATTAATGTGATAAATGCTAAAGGCTAGTATATGGGCCAAGAATAGATCACCTGTGGCCCGTTGAATTATAGTAGATGGAATGAGGTAAATCCTAAAAAAAGGGCTATGGGATGGTATAAATGGCTTTTAGAGTCATAGGAATCATCCAATAAAAATATACTACATTATCGAATGTGAAATATAAATGGCAAGTGACATGCTAAACAATTGCAAATATTGTTATACTGCTTAATATGTGTAGGTACAGTTAGACTGTGCAAAGACACAACTAGCAGGAAAGCCGTGAGACGAGATTCCGACTAGGATTATCGTCAAAGTAAACATCAGCAAGAAAGCTATATAGAAAGATGGTGATTACACTAAGGTACGGATGTTATTACAATAATGTTTGAACCTCTTACGGAGAGGGTGAACACCTGAAATTTTGATTTTTGACTGACAAGGTCGTGAAACTGGTCATTAGAACCTTGACCCTAAATGACACTTGGAGTTATAAACAGTGACCTCCTAAACGCGTAAAATGGTGAAGATAAAGGGGTTACAAAAAGTTATCATGCTAGTACTGTCCTATGAGGCAGGTAAGAATAAACAAAGTAAAGAAATTGTCGAATGATGACTAATTCGGGTTGATAGTTGTAATAAACTCAAACCCGTTGGTCAAGTTCCCGGAATTAAAAGGGGACATTGGAAATGACCATAAATGGCCGTAAACTACGGACACTGAGAGGTACGTAGCGAAGGCCAAATGGAACTAGCAACATGTTCGATACATATTTACATGCGGGACTAAAAATATATATACACATGGTGGATTGCACGGAAACCACGAAATATAAGGTTATCGGTGCAACCGGAGACTTATTAAAGACTATGGTGATGTCCTTAGGTGACTAAGACCTGGAATAGGTTTCGGGGACGAAACCTTCTTTAAGGGGGTAGATTTGTAACATCCCGGTTTTTAGATCGGGTACATATGTTAAATAACATGTTAAATTATGTAACATGAAAAGTTTAAAACCCCCAACTTGGTCATATTTAATCGTTATGCGAAACTATGGGGTTTAATGGGTAAATCCAAGTTTTGGTTGAAATAAAAAAAAAGAACTAAAATGGAGGGACCAGAATTGCTAATAGCCTAAACTAGAATACAACAAAAAGAAAGGGGAAGAAGGGGAGGTCGTATTTCACGACCAGGAGATCGACCGGCTCCCTCTTCATCACCAATCTCGAAAATCCATAAATTGGAGGATCAAAGCTGCGATTTTGTGATTTGAAATCAAGATTTAGAAGCCTAGAACCCTTCTTAACTATTAGAGGCTTTGGTGGAGGTAATCTCTACATACTTGCATGCTTGAAATCCGAATTCTATGGATAGAATACCATGATTGAAGCTGTGCTTTAGTGTTGTGATGATTATATAATGATATGCCCATGATATAGACACATAAATGCTTGAAATTGTGACCAAAACATCAAGTTTTGGTGGGGTGAATTCTAGGCTACGAATTTTAAGCCATGGGGGTTAAGTTTTTGGATTTCCATGTTGTTTATTGCTGAAATTGCGTGTGTTTGTTTACTTGTATGAGTTAATTGATGCATGATAAGGTGAAACATTATTGTAAAACCTTGATATGCAAGTTATGGGAACTAAACCTAAATCAAAGTAGGTTGAAAAGATGATACCATGTTATGTTGATGTACACCAAGTGCTCGATGAAATGTCCAAATGAGCTAGTGATTAGCAAATGGATGTTTACGAATGCTAAACATGAGGCCTTAATGTATTAAACAAATTAAGTGCCAAAGATGTGAGTAGGGACTAATGTGAAATTCATGCTTACATAATGTGCTAAATGGAATGATATAAAACCATAAAAATGATGAAAATCTAGTTATGGGGCTGTTTTGAAAATGTTGTATAAGATCACTCGTATGTCCGTTTGGGATGTATGATATACGGTCGAAAAGCTTGTTGTGAATACTATGTTTCGTGTTTGAACACTAGAAGCTGATTCTGACTTATAATGGGTCAAAACGACACACCAACATGGCCATTTAATTTTCCAGCAAGCTGTTTGGAAATAATTATAGTTGCTGTCCTGTTTTTATAAAAATTGTATAAAATCATAAAAAAATCGTTAGAAGGTGTACCATATACGCCTAGAAAGGTCTTTCAGTATACTACCTTTCATCTTTGAACATGGAATGCTAGAAAAATTCGTAGATGGGTCAAAAATAACCCATTACAGCAGCACTGCTGAAAAATATGGTACAAGAATGTATTTTTCTAAAATTTTGAATCTTGTAAGGATGGAAGAATTGAATGGCTCATGTACCTTATAGCACATATATGATGACTAGTTGATGTTATATTGATCTTAGTTATGAATAATGAGATCATGAAGCATAGTAGGTGACGTTATTAGTCATAAAATTGAAAAAAGCTTATGATGATGTTTAAATACTTGCAATTCGTGTAGGATTGTATAAAAGTATGAAAAAGATGCATGATGCTATATTCTAATTGCATACTAATTTAATAATGTGCTAGAAGTATAATGGATTACCTATTTAAAGGGTAATGTCAAAAATATGCTCAAATGGGTAGTTTGACTTTAAAAGTCAAACTTATCAAAGTTATGAAATAATGATCTATGAGATAGTTAA